>VXAK01001790.1:308757-334998 GCA_013399435.1 Arenaria interpres | reverse complement strand
CCCTGCGCCTGGCCGCCGCCACCTCGGCCCGCAGACAGCCCAGCTTCTTCACGTAGACCTTGCGGGTGGTGGCGGTGATGGGGCCCGGCCGGTAGCCCAGCGCCACCAGCTCCTTCCGAAGCTCCGCGTCTGTCAGCTCCGCCATGGCCGCGACGCTGACACCAGGCCCCGCCGGAAGTGTTCTGCCCAGTCGGAAACGCGGCCGCCATCTTAGGAGGGGCCGGCGGTGCCGTCCCGTTCGGGCGGCCATCTTGGGAAGGGCATCCCACGCCGCGGCCTCCGCGGCGCCATGTTGCGAGAGCGCCATATTGAGAAGTTCGAGGAAAGCCCTGCTCCCTTCATACCTCTCCTGCGGAGGCAGGGTCGCTGGGTCCGCCATGTTGGGGAGATCAGGGGCCCCCTCAGAGTGGCAATGGTGGCTGGTGGGAGCTTTTGTTCATCTCAGGAGAGGGGAAAGCGGGGAAAAATGAATAGAGAGAAGGGCAAAAGCGGCCTCAACGTCTGGGCCGGCCAATGTCACCGCTCCATCACTCTGGAGGACCCTGCTAGGAGCAAGCAGGAGGCTTGAGCAGCTCTCACCTCATTCCAACCAAACTACACCGGTGTTTTGCCACTTTTAGGGACATTTATGAGGAGAAAGAAGTGTCTTTCCCAGCCACCTGCCACCTCCCCACACACACATTTTCCTCATCCCTCTCATTGCTTCCAAGTTCCAGTCGTTGAACTGGCACCCATCAGGCGGGCTGGAGCTTTGCCACCGCTTTCGGCAGGATCAGGATCTGGGTCCTCGGGATATTTGCTGGGGAAGGAGGTTCCTTGCATACTTTGCAGCCTAAAAAGCCAAACCAAGTGTTGACTTGAAAATTTATTTTGGCAAGGCAGTGATGTACAGTAATTGCTTTTTCCTGCCGCCGCCTGCAAAGAAAGTAATGAAAGTGGCTGAAATACTGTGGCGTAATATCGGAATTTAATTAAAGATAATGAAAAAGTAGTGATGAATGTGTGCAGGCTGTCTGCGCATTGCTGTTTTTATGATGGACATACGATACCGGAGCAGTGGAAACCCGGTGGTCCCTTGGGAAGGGGACCTGCAGCCGGTGGGAGCTGGAGGGGGGGTCTGAGAGAGCTCACGGTGGACCCCCATCCCCTGCTGGCTAGAGAGGCCAAACTGTGCCTTTTCGAGATAAAAACTTCTTTATGGATACCCCTTTCACTGCCATGCCCTTCGTGTTTAGGGCATCAGGCAAAGCTTACCTCGCTCCTCCTGATGGGACACTTTGTCAGGAAGTGTAGTGACAGGACAAGGGGTAATGGTTTTAAATTAGAAGAGGGGAGATTTAGATTAGATACCAGAAAGAAATTCTTTACTGTGAGGCACTGGAACAGGTTGCCCAGGGAAGTTGTGGCTGCCCCATCCCTGGAGGAGTTCAAGGCCAGGCTGGAGGGGGCTTGGAGCAACCTGGTCTGGTGGGAGGTGTCCCTGCCCAGGGCAGGGGGATTGGAACTCGATGATCTTTAAGGTCTCTTCCAACTCTAACCATTCTATGATTCTGTGATTTGTGCAAGAAAGCGGCAAAAAGGCACTGAGGTTTGTTAATCTGGTTGGCAACAACAAATCCACGCTTAGGAGAAGCCAGGGAGCCCCTTAAAAGAGCATACTCAGTTCCAGTGGGAAGTGTGAACGTGCTAAGCCGGGCCTCCCCTGCTCACTAACTGGAAAGCACAACTGACAGCTAATAAATTGGAGCGGTGTCTAATGTAAATATAGAATTAGAATATGCTCTTAGTACGCATACAAAACCCAGCTTTCGGTTTGGAGAAGCTCTGCCTAGACGTGCAGCTGTATGCTGGCATCTAAACCTGAGCTGGTATGAGCTCATGAATTAAGTGAACTCCTCTTGCTTCGGAGAAAAAGCACAAAAGCTACCAAAAAAACCCATCCAACCCCAGTGTTTCTGGCTGTCAGGGAAGTTAAACCCAGACAGAGTTTGGCCCAGCAGCCTCATTGTGTGACCTTCAGAGTGGAAAATACCGGAGTGGTGTTGGAGAACGGGAAGGCTGGGGAAAAGCTGCGATTCCTTGGCAGAAGGGAGGTTGGCGGTGCCGATGCTCAGCAGGAACAGATGCCTTTTCTCTGCAGAGAGAAATTCACAGCCCCTCTCCCTTCCTTCTTGGCAAGACAACCCTTGGGAGCATCCCTGTTTTCCCCGGAAGGTACCTGTGTTACCTGAAACAAAAGTTCTCGAAACCAGAAGAGAGGAAATACTGTTTTATTTGATGTCAGGTACTAGGTGGAAATCCACAAATCTAGCACACCTTGCTGGGGACATGCACCCACTATTTATACACAAAAGATTCTCATTATTCCACCTACCTCATACATAACTCCACCTAGGCTTACATGTTCATTAGGATGACCCAATAGCCCTTTTGCACACATGTATTAAATTTTGCAGCATGGGCAAAACACTTCTGCACAGGTGTGAGTTCCTCAGTGGTCGTTTGGGTGGGGATACCCTTCCTCACATTACCCTTTTAANTCGTTTGGGTGGGGATACCCTTCCTCACATTACTCTTTTAAGGTAATGAGTCATCTTAGGACAGTAAAAGTTTACTGTAAGTTTGCCAATTGCTTGAGGATGATCAGGATGTTCCTTGAAGTAGCCACTGCTGTCCCCTAGTTGGTACAGGAGGACCTACTTTGACATATGAGAGACTCTTGAAGTGATTAACTACTTCTTGTTATCCCATCCTTATCACTATCAGCTTGGGCACTAACTATTTTCTCGCACAGTAAGAAGCTCAGTAATTAACTCATTTTAATGAGTGGTTATAAACCACTATAATTATATAGTTTATATATGTTTATAATGTGGTTATAAACATAGCAGAGGCCTGCCTTTGGTAACACCTGGACACTATGGAAGCAGCAGGAGAAGACAGCCCTCTGTCTCTCAGCGCCTATATCCCCATGGACAAGCCCCTACTTGCTTCTGTCACCCTGCTCACAATGCTGATGATGAGGCTGATGGTGTTTTTTTCTGATTGTGGAATCCTTTTACCATCCCTATGGCTCTGGGCAGCAGCAAAGGCTGCCGGGGCGAGCACAAGCCCGTGGATGCTGCAGATGGGCTGCCATGCTCAGAGACGCTGGGCTGTGAAAAGCCAGTTTCCCAGCCCACAGAGCAGCGCTTGAATATCTTGGCTCTAAGTCTGCTGAGCGGGATGTGGGAAGATGGGACGGCAAGGAGGGGACAGCCTCCACCTTCCCTGCTCGCCCAGAAGCTGCCTTAGGACTGCCTGGCAGTGACTCAGCTCTGGAATGGGAAGAGCAGGCGTGCCGTGCCGTCTGCTTCTCCTCTTGAAGCATCAAAATGGGACTGCTGTACGCAGAGGGGTAGAAATAGATCTGCACCATCTTCACAAGGTGCCTGAAGAGGGGAGCGCGCTGCACCCCAAAAAACATGGGCAGCAGCTGAACCCTTCTCACCTCTGACTGAGGGGCTACTGAAAAAAACCCCCACCATCCCACCCCCACCTCTGCGTATCCCATGGCATTTGGATGACAGTCCTGCATATGTCACCAGGGGAAGTGTCAAACCGTACTCGGGAGCCGACTGCACCAATTTAACACCCTGTCACTCACAGCCGCGGCACAGGTGTGACCCAGGAACACCGCTTCTCATCCTCCCGATCGCATGTCATGTCCTCAGCCTGATGAGCTTCTTATTAGGTTAGAAAGTCAGTGCCGGTTTCAGTCTTTTCTCTCTTCCTTCTCCTCCTTTCCCTGCCTCTTTCCCCAACGATTCATCTGCTCGTCCTGCCACCAAACTGTGGTTCAGTTTCTTGAGCAGCAAGATCTTCCTGTCTGCTTGTGGGCATGGACTTTGGTGCTGGTGGCTGCCAAAGCAGCCTTCCAGGGCGCTGGCGATACAGATCTGCCCTGTAACTTGGAGACCATTTTGCTTCTTATCAAGAGGTATAGCCCTGACAGCAGGAGTCCTGCCTGGGAAGATGGTTGGGCTCCATCCATCTTCTCCTTCCAGCAAAGGAGTATCTGCTTCTTTCCCACTACTCAAGCCCCCGAGGCTGGAAGGAATTTATTTCCAAAAGCTGAAGGGCCCCTTGTTTGGGGGCCTGTTTGGACTGCATGGTTGTTGCTGCAGGGGAAGACGGTTACTGTCACAACCAACCATCCATCCCTGCGCTCATTTATAGCTGGGTCAACTGGGAAGAGCCGTTGGCAGAACAAACGGCCATGGTAAAAGCAGACCTTTACTGTTACAGCTTGTCTGGATCGAAATGTAAGAGTAGAGGGAGATATCCCTGCAAAGCCACATTGGTGGATCTCCTCATGGAAGTGTCTGCAGCATCGGCCCCACCATCGCTGTGGTGGGAAATGGTCCAGGAAGCAAATCCAAGAGGCTCACGTAGACTTTCTTTCCTGCTGTCACTGGGAAACTTTCCTTCCTAGATAGCACAGGGGAGCTGCCAGCCTGGGAAACCACCTGAGTGAAAGAGCTGGGTAAAAGGACATGCTGGAGAGCATGACCAGCCGTGGAGCTTACGTAGGGCTTTTAGGAGCAGTTTGCCCCTCAAGGGGAAATTCTCCCTGTTCTCCTGTGGCAGGGCAAAATTAAACCTGGGGTAAAGGTTTGGGTCTTTCAGAAGTGACAAGACAACAGTCCCCCTTTGAAGCAAACAGTCTCTGGTCTTGCTGGACACTGGTGTGAACGTGGTGCAGCTCCTCCCATGATTTCCACACCAGATCTTCCATGGGTATCACTCCACTGCAGACTGGTTTGCGCTGCCTGAGCTCCTATAGCCCAGCAATACATGCAGCTGATTTCACTCACAGAAAATAATACATTCCATTAGGCTATCTTCCTCCTGCTCAGACTCATTTGTGGTGATTTCATAGCTCAACCTGCCTCAGCAATAATCCCTGCAAACTTTGAGTTATGCTGAGCTGATCAGTCCCTGGACTGGGAATGTGCCTTTGAATCAAATGTTAAAGCTGGAATCCACTCCATGCTCGATGTTGCATTATACATTGGGAGATTTTGTTTCTCCTAAGGGGTGGCTTGCAGCAGAGAACGTACCAGGGACTGTTGTTCTAGCACAAACACAGCTATTTAAATGAACCACAGCGAGAACAGAACTTGTGTTAGGTTGGGAGGATAAAATTGGATTGAAATTGGATATATTCACATACATACCATTGGTCTCACCCATCCTTACTTTACATATGTTGGATTTCCTGCTGCCAGTAGAGAGGAGCAGCTCTAAAATAAGCCAAAGGTATGTAAATGGAGAGCGGTATGTTCAAGTGGAATTAGGATTTCACCTCTGGGTTGGTTTGAGAGGCAGAACTAAGGCCGGAGCTTTGCATTGTTTCACACACGCTGTGCCTGTTCGTATCGTAGCCGTGGGGTGAGGTGTTCCTCACAGTGTTCCTTAGATTTATATCACCTGGGTGAGTAAGAGGGGGTTGAGAGCACAGGTAGGAACTGCAAATCAGGGCTCCTGCTCTCTCCCAGCAGCGTGGCAGAGTGCCCTCCCACGTCCAGAGCCGGGAGCCCGGGGGGGGATGCCCAGGTCCCCCACCCAACACTCCTCATCCTACCCTTGTGTCACCGGTTTGGCTAGGAGATACGGTAAATACTTGCTTCAGTTTCCCTCCTTGCCAAAAGAGAGGGCTCAAACTTATTAGCCCACAAAGATTAATTATCCAGGCTTTGCAACATGCTTTGCACTTCTCAGAAGGACGGGGATGTTCTCTAGAACTGGAAACCCTCCCTCCCTCTCTGCTTTCCCACACTTGCTGCTTGCCATCTGGCTGAGAGGCACGCAGAAAAGAAGGCACAAATCCTCCATTTAATTATGCTGCGCATTTTATTATCTCACCTCAGATTTCGTTAATCTCTTTTACAGATTTCGTTTACATAAGTGGAGTCTTTTAGCTTCGGCAAGCTACATCGCTTTCTCTTCTGATTCTGCAGATATCAGTCAGCTAAAAAGAAAAGAGAGGAAAGAACAAGTGTCCTTAAATTTGTCATTCAGTCTTCCCTAGGCTTTGTGTATTGTTTCCTCCTCCTCAGCTCCCCATCTAAAAAGCTAGAAGGCAAACTGAAATCAGCACAGCCATAGCAGAGTAGGAAATCCCAGAGGGATAGAGGGCACCCTCTTTTTTGGGGGCATTTAAGCCCAGATAAGACAAAGCGTCCAGAGATAACACTAGTGAGACCCATTGCACCAGCCCTCAAGTCTGCAGGCAGTAATAGCTGCGTCACATAGTGACCCTGGATATTTTCTTTTTGCAATTCCCATCCACTAAAAGCAAAGCCCAGGGCTGAATTCGTTAGCGTTCAACTCCTCAGATTGCAGCTAATTCTAACTGTAATTAAGCATTAGTTGTAAGCCCCTGCACAGGGAGTGAGGGGTTCAGCTCTGACTGCAGGTGCTGAGCTGCCTCGCAGGTGTAGCTTGTGTTAGAACCTCCGTTGGAAATCACACCCTGAAGATTGAGGACTTTTTGGGAGGAGGAGTAGGGAAGTGGGAAGCGGAGCCAAGGGGAGCTGTGGGGAAGTGTTGCAATGCTGCTAACAATCAATATCAGCTCTAGGGCACAGACAGCACCCTAAGAGAGTGAATAACCTTCCCAGAAGAAGAGCGTGTGCATGAGAGCGGGTGGGGTATCTGAGGACTCCGTAAAGTGAGCAAACATGACACAAAAGCCCTTCTGAGGAATATAAATATCTCCTGATGATGAGCTGGTGAGAGGAGGGAAAGGCAGAATTCCCAAGGCAGAAATCAACCTCCTGACAGTACCGTCTGGGGTGTCCTGTAACATCTCTGCTAGCAGTTTCTCCAGGACATCTTGGTATTTTTCCAGCTGCCTTGGGGTGAGACACATCCCAGCTCTGACAGGAACAGCTAGCTGTGGAGGAAGCCAGAAAAGTCAGAAGGAAAAGTCAGAGGAGAACAGAGGGAGGCAGGTTGGGGTGCTTTGACCCCTCTTTGCTCAAGTTGGTAGAGGGCATAGGGCTGATTTGGGGATGAGCCTTATAATGGGGGAAAAGCAACATTTTTGAAGTCAGTGCAATCTTGTGCCGCTAAAGTGCTAAAGTTTTCATGCATTGGATCGTCTATGGGCTGACTCAGAAACAGATAAAGGTACCTCCTGGCAACAGAGACTGTAAAGAAGAAAATCATTTCTGAACCTTATAATCCCCCACTATCTCCCACCTTGACCCTTCAAGCCGTCAGGTTTACTGATGCTGGTGAAGCACCCTGCCTTGGTAAAGGCTGAGGATGAGACATCATCCTGCCTCCAGACTGACTGACTTTGAGCCAGCTGTGGCTCAGATGTACCCAAAGTAAATAGAGTTGTTCCGGTCGTGGCTGGAGGCACAGGAGGGCTTGTGGTTGCAGCGGGGGAGCGTTAGACACCGGGATGTGCCAGTTATTTAATGCTTTGAACTGTGAATCCTTGCTGTTTAAATCCTATTATTGATTGTTGGTGCACCACGTTTGCGAGAGCAAGTTGCACGTTAACCTGCATCTTGGCCAAATTCCAGTCTGGGTAGCCCTGCTGCTTGTCCCCCTCCGTCACCCCCCCAGTTTGGGGTGGACCTACATGCTCCTTTTGCTGGCAGATAGAATGGCCCAGCTCACTGCAGGAGCCGCTGCATGGACAGGGCAAAGAGTTCCCTGAATTCAAGTGGAAAAGAACAATTTTCAGACTTGGCTAACCAGGTAAGCATGCCTTTGAGGGCTTAGACTGGCACTTAAATCCCTAAAATTGCCAATTTTCTNGTATGGGCCCAAGTTTACCAATAAGGTCTTGCCAGTGCATAGGGCTGTGAGATCAGAGGTGACACCGGGCAGCTAATCTGGGGCTGGATGAAAAAGTGACAAGTTAAACCTGGAGCTGAAGCAGAGCTGCAAGTTCCTGCCTTGCAGTTGGCTGGTGGTCACTGAAGGGCAAAGAAAGACCTCATGTTGTTTCCATCTTCCCCATACTAAAGGAGAAGCCGGGTGGGACTGAGGGGTGACCAGGATGCTGAGTGCCCGAGATAATTTCTAGGGTAGAGGTAAAACTTTTCTCTGATGCAACCTTGCTCTGTTGCCTGGTTGGAAGCAGGTGGTGTTCCTTTATATCGACTGCGAGCTCCCTGATAACACCCACCGTCCTCTCACACAGCATCACCAAACACTCTTCTATAGCCAGGCCCTGTGGGCTGACTCTTGGGCCATTTGTTCCCTTGTGTGTCCTCGTGGGCTCCTTCGAGTTGCATGGTTCAACATACCTGGATGGTCTGGACCTTGTGGACATCTGCAGCGGATTCCTCAGAGAAACCTTCCTCTTCCAGCTGCTGCAGCGAGGTCAGGGATTTCTTCTGCCCTCCTTTGTTCCTCTCCTTTTCCTGCAACTTCACAGCAGAGAGCAAATGGGGCAGTGATGCTGGGATGCGGCATTGTGTGGGTACCAAACCCGCTCTGCACCACATCAACAGTGTGTGATGCCCAGCAGCCAGGAGCCTGCAGAACTGGGCACAGAACCAGAGGGACTCGAGGTCCCACCGCTGCCTGGGGCCAAGGTGGCATCCTCCCCCAGGGCCACAGCTCACTGGGAAGGGACCCATCAGCTGTGGCCAGCATCGCCTTGGGGACTGTAATTCTTGCTTTGGTTTGAGTGTGTGCTCAGAGGAGGAGAGGCAGCCTTTGGAAGACTGATTTCACCCATGTACATCTAGAAGACCCTCAATCACAAGCAGGCACGTAGCTACGAGGGTCGTGATGTAGGAACAATCAATCTGGGGACTGTGCGTGGGTCCCCATCATCTTCCTCAACAAAGCTGAAGGATGATTGTACTCCCCACAAAAAGCAATAGCTATCCAGCAAGTGGATAGGTTTTGGAAACAAGATTTTTCCTCACTATCAATGGGTTGTGTCGTGCGGGGGAAGCTCGCTTCGGCTGCGTTTAAGAAGACGCAGTCTCTGAGGCTGCCTGCCTGACACCTTTCAACAGTATTAGTTTCACATCAAAAGAAAAAACATTCTCCTCTCTGCACATCCCAGAGGTGACAACCATCTGGAGGATGGTTAATTATTTGTTACAACAAAAAGACCCATCAGTGTGGTGATGGGAGGCTGCAGCTTCTCTGTAAAAATTACAGCCATGAGCAGGGAGGAAAGAAACCCAAGCCCCACTGGCTGCAGATGCTAACCCATAATAACCCACATATGCCTTTTAGTTCTTATGGAAAGGAGTCCAGGCTCTTCCTTTATAATCTCATATCTTCCTTTATAGCCTCACATCACCTCTGAGGAGAAAGACCTAGGAGTTCTGGTGGACAATAGGATGACCATGAGCCGACAATGTGCCCCAGTAGCCAAGAAGGCCAATGGCATTCTGGGGTGCATCAAGAAGAGTGTGACCAGCAGGTTGAGGGAGGTCATCCTGCCCCTCTGCTCTGCCCTGGGGAGGCTCCATCTGGAACACCGGGTCCAGTTCTGGGCTTCCCAGTTCAAGAAGGACAGAGAACTGCTGGAGAGGGGACAGCAGAGGGCTACAAAGATGATGAGGGGCCTGGAGCATCTCTCTTACGAGGAGAGGCTGAGGGACTTGGGTCTCTTTAGTCTGGAGAAGAGAAGGCTGAGGGGGGATCTGATCAACACCTATAAATACTTAAAGGGTGGGTGTCAGGAGGATGGGGCCAGTCTTTTTTCAGTGGTGCCCAGTGACAGGACAAGAGGAAATGGGCACAAACTTGAACATAAGAAGTTCCACCTAAATATGAGGAGGAACTTCTTCATTTTGAAGGTGGCAGAGCCCTGGAAGAGGCTGCCCAGGGAGGTGGTGGAGTCTCCTTCTCTGGAGACATTCAAAACCGACCTGAACACATTCCTGTGGGACCTGCTCTGGGTGGACCTGCACTGGAAGGGGGTTGGACTGGATGATCTCCAGAGGCCCCTTCCAACCCCATGTGATTCTGTGATCTGTTTGAACAGAAGGGGCAGATGACAGTGATGACAGTGGCACAGTGTGCACTGGCAGAGCTTGGGGGATTAGGGAGGAAGAAACACCTTTCCTGGTTAATTCAGGGTTCCAGCCCCTGCAATACGTTTCTTGGGGTTACCTGCATCTTCCGGAAGTCACTCTGGGTGAAAAAGGGCACGAAACCTTCGGTCTCCTCAGCCAGCATTGACACCACGTACACCAAGAGCAAACTGGCCACCACCTTCTTTGAAACCATCATGAGAGTCTGAATGACACAGGAAAGAAGATACCAGGGTGATAGTGGAGAGGGACCGAGTGACAAGAAATCCCTTTGGCTTTTGATCAGCTGCAATCTAATTTATCTACCAGCTAACTAGAGGTATATTTACTCTTCCAGTTGCTCCTGAGCTGAGAATAGAAGTGTCTTGACTGACAATTCTGCTCTCAAACCTTTTTCTGTAAACAGATTTGTTCTTGAGCAATATCTCCAGGGACTTCAAGCCCAGCCCTTCAGTACTGTTAAAGACTCCCTCTGTTCTGCAAGCTTTAGCCCTCCAGCTGTACTGGTTTAAGACCCGCACACATCCAGAGGAAAACGCTCCCATCAATCCCACTGACAGCAAGGGAGACAGAGTGGTGCTGTAAGAGAGAAAAAGCCTTAAGACAGCTGTTTTGTTAAATTTTGTTTTCATATTCCTCACTCCTGAAAACCTGCATTGATGGACAGAATCTTTTAATAAGCCTCATTGGGTCCAAGAGAGCTGGGAAGGGCATTTGCCAGCCTGGCTCCATAAAAGCCTGGTATAAAGGGCTTTAAAAACTACCTTCTGAAGTGATTTAACAGTGACTTCACGTCAGAAGAGGACTTACGTAAACATTAAATGTTCTTTTTAAATATTAAAATATTCTCTCTGGACGAATTTAATGAAGTCGGGTCCCACAGCTTAACTACTCTACCTGATTGGAGCCTGATCCTTAATTAGTTTCAGAAACCTCTCCGTTTGGACATTATTGAAAAGACATTGTTAGGTCAAATTTGACCCCTAAATTAGATTTCCCGTAAATATCAGCTGGTATTGAACTGAAGGCCAGTGGAAGTTAATAAATATTCCCTTCTGCAGCACTTGCCAGTCACATCCCTCTGCTGTTCCAGGCCAGGGAGGGCTGACGGTGGCTGTAGCCCCCCTCCTCTCCCTTGGCACTGCTTAGGGCAGCACGGGTGCCATCTCCTCCACCCAGGCTGGGCCATCAAAGCTGTCAGCTGTGACCCAGCCAGAGGTTCTGTTTGCTGCAGTGATCAAAAGAGGATTTCTCAGGCTCTCCCTTTGTAATAACAACGTGTTGATATGCAGATGTGCTGATAACATGGTGTTATCTGAGTAGCGTCAGTCTTTCGTGCCTTTTCATTTATTCTGCCACCACAATAAAATACTGCCATATACAAAGAAATAAACCCAGCCACCTCCTTCATCTCTTATTGACTATCCCTTTGTGAATTGATTCGCTCCCTCTTCCCCTGGAGAAACACCCCCAAACATTACTCCAGTCAAAGACCGTCATTTCTGAATGTCCCTTCCTTATTTTGTAAGCAGGATGTGTCTTTCAGACCCGAGATCTCTCGCTCAATGCCTCTCCAGACAGATATGTACTTTGTTGTTAGCGAATTTGCTTCCCACCTACAAAAAGAAAGCACAGAGCGGGAGGATCCCAGGTTCAGCATCAGCACAACAAAGTACCGTGGTCGCATGGGGCTGGGTGCAGCAGTTCCCAGCTCTGCTTGTAACTGCGTAAAATGGGGTGAAATGCCAGTCTGGGGGCAGGAGGGGTGAACATCCACCTGGTACTGGTGTGAGCACAGTGACAAGACAGTACGTTTATCTACCGAGCTGTCTTCCAAAAAGAAAAATCAGATCGTTACTGTCAATAGGAACTGTCTGTGACTCATTTTCTGTCTCTTCAAAGCAGCTCCCTGCGTGGAGAGGGCACCCGGGGCTCCCCGCGCCTCTGCTGGGTGCTCACAACAGGCATGGAGACAGGAGCTTCTAGAATCGATGCTCCTACGATGGGGGATGAGCAGAAAGCACCTTTCCCCTTGGTTTAAACATCGATTTTGCTTCCTCTTTCTTGTCAGAGCTCTCCTGGCTGAAGCCAAGACATGCCAGTAACACCCGTGCTGAGATGAGGACCCATGCGGTGCCCACCCCACCGAGCTTGCAAAGGAGACCAAGCACCTACCTGGGAGCACAGCCACGGGATGCTGGAGGTCAGATCTCTTCTTGCTCCTGGTCACACTTGGATGCTTCTGCTGGTTTTCCCGCCCTTTATATACACGTAGGGGCACCAGTGCATGACCACTTACCTGTGTGGGGCCACACTTCAGCAGAGCTGACGAACCTGGTGTGCGTGGAAACGTGTTTGCCAGGGAGGGAACGCTGTTATCTGCATTGGATTTTTCGAAGTTTCTCGTTTCCAGGAAGGTCCCCTTTCCTCCCACCCCAGGCTTTAGGCTGGCGGCTGTTCTCAGTGGGTCCCACAGCCGGACAGGGCATCTCTGCCTCAGTTTCCCCAGTTATAAAATGGAAAAATTCCTCTCTCCCAGCTTGTCTATTTGGCTCATGAGCCCTCCAGGAGAAAGCATTTTTGACGTGAGTGTACCGGTGATAAAACGATGCCTGTATCTTAATTATATTTCTACTGTAATGTGGACAAACCACAATAATAACAGTGTTGCTGCAAAATAAGCATAATGCAGAATGAAGTTTGACCCTCGAGCATTACAAAAAACATAGATTTAAGGTAAATCCCCTGGCAGGATCTAGAGCTAAATATTAAAATAATAAATAAAACTACACATGCTAAATCTCACACCTAAAAAGCTTTATAAACTGAGCAGACAAGTGGGGAGATATCAAAGCCATCGGGGGGGATCTATCTGTCCATTTTGAGTGGCCCCTTCTACCACCCTAACTGAGCATCACGCAGTCCTGGACACACCGACCCCCCTCAGGGGCACAAAACTGTCCACTGCCATCTTTCCCCAGAAAAAAAGAGGTGCACAGAGAGCAAGTGACTTCCATAAGATCTCGTCTTTGGCCTCTTCAAGACCATCAGGTTGATGCTGGGGGGGTTGGGACGGTTGCTGGGTGCTTCTCCTGGACGGGCAGCTCCGCGCGAGCAAACCTGAGAGCAACCAGGAGAGATGAAAGAGGAAAAAATGAGTTGGGGAAGCAATGAAATCCTCCTGTATCAAATGGCTTTACGGGGTGTTGTGTCAGGGGCGAGCAGCGGCATTCCTGCCTGGCTGGTTGAGAGCTAAGCACTGGAGCGATTTGCTGGAGACAAGGGGAAAACCGCTATTGCCCAAACCCATAAAATGCCCTTTCCCACCCAGCTCCATCACAGCCAGCCAATATGATGTGTACACACTGCGCTGCGCGTCGGTCCTCGCAGGGGACTTGCTGCTGTCACTGCAGTCAATAACGCTGCATTTGGGCCCCAACCCCTCCTTAAAAAATGTTGCAGTCACTGAGATGCTTCCCAGATCCCTGCGCATTTACTGCAGCTTATTGCTGGGCAGTGAAGTGGCCCTGGCTATAAAGCTTCCAGAGAGGTCAACATAGTTTTTCTCCCTGGGACTACGTGTATGTGTGTCGATGAAAAGGACATTACATGAGAATGGGGTTTTTTTTCCCCCCTCCCTTTGCTGGAGAAACTGCGCAAAGCCCATTTGACACCATTTCCCATTTTAATTGACTTTTCCAGTGTTTTTCGCACGGTTATGATGGATGCAGCTGACGAGTCAGCAGATGGTGTTGGGAAGTGACAAATTAATTACCAAGAAAGGTCACTTTTTCAAAGCACTAAACTTTCCTGTGTCTTGTCCCCTTTTACCTCAAAAATGTGGCCGGCTGGCAGGTTTCCTACCCATCTGCGATGAAGCTTTCTGCAATGGGAGAGGACAACCTTTAAAAATAAAAAGAGAAGATGGAAATTAATCATGTCTGTATTAGCTGGATGCTGCCTGCCAGGTTCACCTCTTAATTATGCAAGAGTACTCGGAAAGGAAACAGAGAACTGAAATAAGGGACCAGACTCCAAGACTTCTTCAGTGGAAGCACCAGTCCAGGTGGGAGCAACAGGCACCTTTTTTTTTTTCCTTTAGGTTTGCTCAGTCCAGAAAAGCAGCTTTTAGCGTGTCCCCATTGCCCGCGCAAAATGAGAATAAATAAAAATGAAAATCGCAGCTGGAAATCTCACTCACCGGCTTTATAATGCAAAAAAAACCTGTCCTGCTGCAGCCCCTGTAACAGTTTGCAATCTGCAGCCCCCCCCTGAAACTCTCCTTGTTTTATGGAGCAGAATTGCAGCGGAGCTTAGAAGCTTAACAAAAAGATGATGTACAAAATGGAGCTGCTCGCAGTTCTGCTCATACCTAAAGTTAAACGTTTGCCATAATTGGGAGTAATTTTAACAGGAGCCTGGCAGCAGCAGTAAAGCCCATTAAGCCATGTATCAATTGCAATGTCAAGGAATCAAGGGAAAATGAGCTCCCCGTGCCAGCGACACTGAGCATTTGTCTCCATGTCCTGTACTTTTCCTTCCAAGTCTCTCCGTGCTCGGGGTATTTTGGCAAGTGGGTCGCATAAAAAACAGGAGATAGAAGCCAACGTGAGGCTGAAGCCGAATTTCAGCCCTGAGCTAACGCAGCGGGCAGAGAGAGCGTGAAGGACCGAAACCCCACACTGCCACCCCAACTGACTCTTGCTCAGGCCTTGGGGTGTCCCCCAGCAAAGCTTCCAACTTGGGGGTGACCGTCAGAGCGGTGGCACTAGCCCTGGCAGTCACCGTGGGCCAAATCACCCACTTTTCCCCCCGTAACCAACAACCTCCTTGGATGGGGCTGGCACGTGCAGGAAGGGAGGACACAGCTTTGTGCACGTCGTTTGCTCTCACAGCCCCACAGCAGCCATCAAGTTTGGAAAAAAAATGTGTCCCCCCAGCCCCAGCTCCCCTTCCCGTTGCTCGTGGGAGTATCTCTCTCACCCTGCTCACATTAAATTATTTTTGCCTGGAGTCAGATGGGTCAAAAAAAATGTGGCCCATGCTCTGCTGAACCCAACGTCTACAGTCACGCTGCTGAAGCCGTGGGGAAGGAGTTCATTTTGGTTCATTTTTAAGCTCCCTGCTTCGGAAGCAGGAGCAGAAATCTCTTTCTCCCAGCCCCGGCACCATCCTCCGCTGCTGTCTCTGCATGGACGCGGTACAGATTTAGCAGGCGCTGCTGTCTGTGGCTGCCGAGCGCTCCTAATGAATAAAGCACCAGTGGCAAAATTTAATGCGGTTTTCGAAATATTAACGCTAGATAAATATTTGAAGAATCACAGGCTTAAAACACATGTTAATTTGCAGCATAAATATTTTAAGGGCTCAGGCTTCCCCCCCTCCTGTCCCCACGCTTGCCTGGCGCCCACTTCAGCTTCCCCCCACTGCTCGGCGGTGTAATTCAGGGGAATTCACGGCTGCGCAGCCAGGCTGGGCGAGAATCAATAGCGAGGGTTTAACTCCTGCTGACTCCCCCAAAACAGTTCACCCTCCTGGTTCCAGCAGCAAATAACAATGTCTTAGATTAACAGGGACTTTGTCTTGTGTTGTTTCTCTCTGCCTGATCCCTACGGCCAACCCAGAGACCGGAGGCTCTTTGTGCTGATGGCAGTGAGCTGGGGATGAGGTGCAGGTCAGACATGGGGAGGAGGGTGAAGGTTTGGATGTGCAGCAGAGGGTAGGGAGCATCCCACCGCTCACCTTTCAGAGCCAGCGATCTCAGTTTTACCTGAAAATGCAATTCTCTGGAGCTCTTCAGCACCAACATCTCCAGGAGACCCCAGGCAGAGCACCATCTTTGCAGGAGACCCATCTCCAGCAGCATCACACCAATTTTACATCCTCAGCACCTCGCTGAGCCCCTCTGGGTCTGCAACACACCTGCAAGAGCTTCCAATGGGCATATAAAGACAACCCGAAATTGGGAACACCTGGAAATTCTGCCCATTGCATCGATTTGTCCATAGAAGGATGGAAGAAAGAGGAGAGCACATGTTTCTGGCTTTAGCCTGGATGGACTTAGCTTCTCTACCAGTGGTGGAAGATCAAGGCACTGGCCAAAGTGTCCTATTCCCTATCAATCATTGTCCATCAGAATTAAATAGAGAATAAAAATAACCCTTTATTTGTATAAAAGCAATTGCTGTGCTTATAAAAACTTCATGCTGTGCTTATAAAAACTTCATAGACTCTCAAACAAGGAAAAAAATAAGAGAAAAATGTTTCCCTGCTTTGTTTTTTTCTTCATTTTTGGTCAACTCCTTTGCCATTCTCTCCCCAATCTGGAAGAAGTAAAGAGAGAAAGGAGAGGAGGTGAGAAAACACGATGGGATGCATCTCAGCTGTTTCCATTTTGGTTTTCAAATCCAAACCACTGTGTTTTCACTTGAAGGCTCAGGGATATTTTTAGGAATGGTAGAAAAATGCAGTTTCCTTTGCAGGGAGGCTGGTTTTCCCTTGCAGTGGCTGCTCTCCCTTCGTACCCCGCTGCCCTGGCCTCCTGGGGTGCTCAGGGCTTGGCTGGCAGTAGCCCAGGGGCCAGCGATGGGAGACCCTGCCTGCATCTGATAAGCTGATAACACTCCGAGGCAGGGAAATCACTTAGCATTTCAGAAAATGAGCTCCCTACCCCACTCACAGGGAATATTTATTAGATTTGATGAAAGAGCAATTTAGCCTTTACACACACCAGGCACCCACTGACCTTTTATTTTCTTATTACCTCCTTTTACCCCCCCTACCGTTCCCGTATCAAACAACAATATATCAGGTTAAGCATAGCAAGACGAAGCGCTAAGGCAGCGAGAAGTGCATTAAATCGCTGCTTTGCGGGGCCACTGGTGCTGTCAGATCGGCAGGAGGATGATGTATGATATCCTTGCTCCCACACGGGATGCCAACCCCAGTCCTGCGGTCACGATTGCAGATGGAGTTTGCAGGTGAACCCCGTCTGGCCGCAGCTGTTGCGGGGCTGGGAAGGAAAGGAGAAGTGAGAGCAGTCAGGATCTGACCTCCAGTTGTTGTCCACGGAGATTATCCGTCCGTGGGAGAATTGCCGCATGAAAAGGCATCGCTGTGCTCACTGCTGCCAGCTCCCAAGAGATTTCCCGATACAGTGGACTGGATTATGCTGGATGCTTGGGATTTATCAGTGCTCTCAATGGAGAGTTACCCTTCTCATCCCAGAAACCTTCAGCAGTTAATAGCAGTTTATCTGCAACAGGAGAGAAGAGTTTGCTGCTGCTTTATCTCCTCTCGGGCTTTCAAGGCACCAATTCATTCTGCGAGGAAATGAGGAAACAGGGTCAGATGCCTTCAGGGTGAAAAAGAGACAGCGCACATGGCCAGGCAATGTGCTCACTGGTGAGTGTTTCTAGTGGGGAAAAAACCTGGTGATCAGTGAAACAGAGCCACACATCCATCCCGGCTGGGAAAACCAAATGGAAAACCCTGACAACAGCAGAAAGATCCGCAGATTTTTAGGCCTGTCCAGCCAAGTCCAATTCCAGTACAGGACTCAAATTCGATGAAATGCCCATTTAATTCATGGATATTTTGCTTAGGTGATGAATAGCAACTTCAGTGAAAGCCTCTCAACCACAAAGGTTTTAGAGAGCTAAAGAGTAAAGACTGGGAATTAAGCAAAATAAATATTAATGAAAGGAGTACGGGGGAAAAAAAAAAAAAAAAATCAATAATTTCTCCAGACAATCCTGCCGTTGCTTCGCTCATCTGTGAGGAGCTGCTGCATTTACATCTTCTCTTGTAGGCACGTGCTCCGGGGGTTCGTGCAGAGATGCAGCCCCTGCCCAAGCAATGGTGCGGCTGGAGGGAGCACATATCACGTTTGGGAAGGAAAAAAGAGGCAGCAAAGGGGAAGAGAGTGGGAACGGCAAAGGAAAAGGGTCGTTGCACCAATGTGGGATTCAATGCGCAAGAGGAACCGGTGCAAATCCCCCCCCTCCGCTGGTTTCAGTGGCTGCGGGTCAAGCCCCGAGCACCAGGGCTTGGCAGAACCCAGAGCATCGTTACGTAAAGGGATGGGGAGAAGCCCGGGATAGGCTGGATGGAGGAAATGAATCCAATTACGGGATGAAGGGCAAAGAGAGAGAAGGACACGTTTGGTCTGGAGCAAATCCTCCTCGGGCTTTAAAGCAGGGATAGCGAGAAAAGGGCAAAACCAAATTCCAACGCAGGAAACTCAGTTGCCACCAAGAGGAACAGGGGCCTCAAAATGGGGCAAAAGGCAGGGGATGGGGCTCTTCTGCTGGCTGAGAGTGTGGCTGGGGCAGTGACATACGAGATTGTCCCTCAGAGACCCAAAGTACAACCAGGATGTGGCATTTCTGGGAGCTGGAACATGGAGTTGGCTGTTGTGGTCCTGTAGGGACATCAGAGCAAGGAGCCAGCCCAGTCAGGCTCTGCTGGAAAGCAGAAAGCAAGTAAGCAAACCCCAAATTTCCTCTGTACTGTTTCCCAAAAGATTATAACCCAGCTGGCCATGGCACAGCAGTCTCCAGGCTTCCACAGAGAAAACGAAGGGCTCTGCACTAGAAATGAAAAAAAAAAAAAAAGAAAAAAAAGAAAATTGACCCAGTTATGACAAAACGAAACAGCGTGTGGAGAGCATCGCTGCGGAGGGCTACGAGCATCCACAATAAGGCCCTCAGGAATAACAGGGTTCAACTTCAAATGAGATTTACAAATTTAAAATAAAGGAGCTGGATTATTTCTATTTGCCTAAGCCCTCTTTTCGGACTGCTCAGCCGTTCTCAAAGCCACGCCACAGCAGGCGCTGCTGGACACTGCAGAATGGTGGTGGTGGCGCCACGCTCTTGTATCCCTCTGGAATTAAATGAAATAAAAGCCTTTCTCTTCCCAGTTAAGCACCTGCCACTGGTTGAATAAAACAGAGCTTGGAGAGAAGAGCAGGACACAGATCCCTGACACCTACCTGGCTCAAATAGCCCATAAACCAGAACAAAATCCAGCAAGGGTTTGACTGCAAAGATCTCACAGGAGCAGATGGCATCTTCTCCCTCACACTGGCCATCACCCTCCTCAGAGGACAGCTCACTCCCCTGCACAGCTGCTGATGTATAGAGAAATACAAAGAAAAGGGGCTCCAGGAAAGCCGGGGAGGGACTCTGGATCAGGGAGGGGAGCCGTAGGAGGAGGGGGAAGGGTTTGACCCTGAAAGAGGGGAGATGGAGATGAGATGTGGGGAAGAACTTCTTTTGTGTGAGGGTGGTGAGAGCCTGGCCCAGGTTGCCCAGAGAAGCTGTGGCTGCCCCATCCCTGGAGGGGTTCAAGGCCAGGTTGGAGGGGGCTTGGAGCAACCTGGGCTGGTGGGAAGTGTCCCTGGATGTGGCAGGGATGGCACATGATGGCACATCCAGTGGCACTAGATGATCTTTAAGGTCCCTTCCAACCCAAATCGTTCTATACTTCTAAGAAATAGACTTGTGCCGCTTGGATTGGCTGGGCTGTGCTGGCTGCTCATCCCGCGGTGCCGTGTGGCCGGTGAGACTGTCTTGCAAACCTGCCTACTCTGCACAGCCCTGGTTTATCACTTCTTTAAAAGTGTTGACAGCACCACACGGAGTGGTGCAGGTTCACAGCTGAGCTGGGATTGCTCAGCTCATTGGCAAGAAAATGACAGGTCCCAAAGACTCCCTGTCTCTCTAAGGAAATCCTACGGTGCTTGCAGGGATGTTACCTGGATCAGCAGGCGGAGGAAAAGCCTGGGAGGTGACAGGGGCCTGTTTGGTTGTGAATACCATGCACATGAGATGAGGTTGGCAGCGTGAAGCTCTCCCTGCTTCCCAGCTGCCTTCTGGCTTTGGTGCATCCATCCCCTGCGAGTCTGCGCCGGTGGGGAGAGCCTGGAGAAGGAGCTGTGATGGGAAACCTGTCCAGAAAACAGGAGCTGGGGTTCCTCCTGCCCAAAGCCTGTAGGGGGCTGTGAGCAAGGCAGGAGACAAGCTTCTTGCAGCCTTATAATTTGGGAAAGAAACAAGAGCATGGTACAAATAGCCTCCCTCTGCACCACCAGGTCCTTGTCTTGGATGGATGTGACCGTGCAAGCCCAGAGGAGCGGCTGCCGGCAGAGGGCACGGCTGCCTCCTCCGAGCCGCCAGCCATGGTCGAGTTAATCCCTGCTGGGGGAGGTACCGGCCCACCGAACCGAATTGTAAATACATCTGTGTCCTCCTTCTCCCTGCCACACATTTAAATCTATTTGATCCACTCTAATGGATTGATCTACAAGTTTGTGCACACACATCCTGCTTTGGACGGGGCGGCTGGCAGCGCATCGCCCATCACGACCTGTCAGCTCCACTCAGCCTCACCTCCGCCGGGAGCCGCTGGGAACGAATCCAATTACAGGATAAAGGGTTTTCTTCCCCTCCATATGGTCTGTATAACGCTCCGGCTTTATCTTTCTTTAACCCCTTTCCTGGCGAGGGAGCTCACAAACCTGGCGTAAGCGGCTCAGTGCTGTGGCTACGCGTGGCTGCTATCTGATATGGGGAAACGAGGTCTTCCCAGGGCAGCCAGGGGTACCAGCTCCCACCAGGGTCTCCTTCCCACCAGGGAGGAAGGAGTCCCTCCAGAGGGGAGATTCAGCGTGTTACAAAATTAGCCAGAAGCACAAAAGTGTGCTCGGCACCGTTTTGCATTCAGCATTGGTGCTCGTGGCCAAGGTTCAAGGTCCTGTACATTAGTCCATTACCAGAATTTAGGCACAGATGTTTGCTGCATGACTGATTTCTATCATTTTCGATTTCTCTATGCCGTGCTCTTCAAGTCATTCCCTGTGTGCCCTCGGGCAGGTCGCTCCTGTGCTTCTTCAGTGAAGAGCCTCGCACAGGGATGGGAGAGGCACTGCAAAGAGCTTCAGAAAACCCACATAGAATCATAGAACAGTTAGAGTTGGAAGGGATGTTAAAGATCATCCAGTCCCACCACCATGCCCTGGGCAGGGGCACCTCCCACCAGACCAGGTTGCTCCAAGCCCCCTCCAACCTGGCCTTGAACCCCTCCAGGGATGGGGCAGCCACAGCTTCTCTGGGCAACCTGGGCCAGGCTCTCACCACCCTCACAGCAAAGAAGTTCTTCCCCACATCTCAGCTCCATCTCCCCTCTTTCAGGGTCAAACCCTTCTCCTTTATCTTATGGCTCCCCTCCCTGATCCAGAGTCCCTCCCCATCTCTCCTGGAGCCCCTTTAGGGACTGGAAGACTGCTATAAGTTTTCCCCGGAGCCTTCTCTTCTCCAGGCTGAGCAACCCCAACTCTCTCAGCCTGTCTTCATAGGAGAGGTGCTCCAGCCCTCAGATCATTTTCATCCCCGTGGTTCCCTCTGCCTGTCGCTCCAGCCCAGCAAACCAACCGTATCAGCTCAGTGCAAGTTAGTTATTTGATTATAATTATCATTTCTTGCTTTACACAGGACATGAAAGCCCAGAGCAGCTCAGGGCTCCGTCACGCAATGTGCTGACAAACAATGAATAAGAGACAATCTCAAAGAGCTTAGCAAAGCAGAAAAAAAAAGAAACCTGCAAGAAGGAAGAAAACCCTTCCTTTTTTTAAGGACAAACACAAAGAAAAGCAGCCTCTCCTCTCACATTAAACTTGGGCATTGCATTTTGCTGTTGCCGCCTTTGTGGTAGAGTCGGCACAGAAAACAATTGAGAGCTCTCTGGGAGACAGCCCGTAAAGTTTCCCTGCTAAGAGACACCAAATTAAAGCCATCACTTTCCATTTCTGCGACAGAGACGCAGAGGGAACCGAGGTTGCATTCAGGACACGTCCTGGAGGAACCAGCTATCCTCTCCAGTGTAATTTTCTTCTGCTGAGTTTATTTGAGGCCTTGGGCATCGCTCCGGAGGCCGCTGACCCGACCCGCAGAGCTCTAAAGCCACCAGCCCCCGTGAGCACAACAGAGGAGACCCAGGCTCACCTGCTCCGTGCTGAGCTCCCAAAAAGGGGAAGGGTCCTGGTCCAGATCTAGTTGAAGGTGGTGTGAAAGTCTTCTTGGTCCAGCTGTTGGCACTCCTCTGTATGAAAGGTTTCTGGGTACCACGCGTGAAGCCAAAGTTGCACCGCGCCTCAGCTGAGAGAGGAAATGGAGAGGGTTTGCCCTGGCCAAGAAAAAAAAACCTCTACAAAAAATACTGCTGATCTTTCCCCTCACCACCCAAAATAGACAATCATTTCACCTCTTCTCCCCTCTCTCTGTTTGCACATCTCTTTACTCTTTGGGAGAGGATGGGACACCACAAAGATGTGGCAGAAAGTTTTACAGAGATGGGAGGTGAAAATTACTTTCTGAGAGACAAAAATTAACTTTCTCATGAAATAACTGTGTTCGTATACACAACCTTGGAGAAGCACCAGAGCTTTCAGATGCTGCTGACAGCAAAGTCCAAGTCCTTTGAAGGTGGACCATCATAGTGAAATCCTTTAGCTGAAAAGAGTTGCTTTCTGTCATGAAAGTTGGGAGGGACACACTGGAATTGAGATGCACATCTGTACACAGCTGTTTATGTGTATGAGCTTTTCTGGCTTCTCCTTTAATATTCAACTAATTCTGCAAAACCGTGCCTAACTTTTGTACATCCAGAAGCCGACTACGGTGAGGAGAAGTATGAAATACTTCAGGGGAAAGCTTTGTGAGAAGGAAGGCCATGGGACTTCTCCCTAAGAAACTCTACTCCTCAAGGAAGAGCTTGTGGACAGACTAGAAAAGACCCAGACTGGGAATTTCATGACCGGCAGTTTCACAGGACGTACAGTGAGACCCATCTGAGAACCACAGGCATCCCATAGGGATTCCTTCTCCTGGGGCTCCTGAGGTTTATGTGACCCACTTATTCTTGCCACGTCCTAGTTCTGCTCCTCTTGGACCCGTACAGAGGGATCAGCAGGTCCGCAATTAGGACATCATTCATCCCACACCCCCCCCTTAGCCTTCCGCTCCTGCCCTCTAGCTCTGAGGCACTCCAGTCTTGCAGAAGACCTCATTCATCCAGCAAGACAGCATTGACTTTTTCCATCCACCTTGTCTTGGCCGAGGGCAGCAGTGGGAAAGAGGCTAAGAGCTTACCGCATTAACAGATCAGGGCCATTAACGCCACCAGATGTCAGAGATTAATGGAAGAGCTTCACTAAGGCGCCTTAGGCAGGTCTCCTGGAGAAGAAGCGCCCATGACCCAGAAGGAAAAAGATGGGGAAAGAGCTTGGGATGGAGCATTGGTGCTCCAAGCTGGCACTGACCCTGCTGAGAAGGGTTTCAGAGTCTCATGTGTGCTGGGGTGGGGATCCCACATCCCAAACTGAGCATTTAAGAGACCAGGAGAAGCTTCTTTCCATCCTGCTTCCTCTCCCAGTGTGGCTGCACTGTCTCTGGAGGGAATTCAGGACACCAGCATTGCTGAGGCTTTATTTTCTCTCCCAGGGACACTCAGGTGCTGCTTCTGCATCAAGTAGCACTTTGTCAGGCTAGTTTTAGAGCTGTGGCTAAGGAACCCCCCTAAACCCCACCAGTCCTTGCAAAGCTGCAACCCAGACTGGTGTCCCACTTGCTGGGATGGGGAGGAGAATCAGGAAGGAAACACTCACCGGCAGCTCCCCAGGAGACAGGGAGCCCCCAGGATGGATGGGGCATGGCCAGCCCTGCCGGATGGTGCACTCCCTCCTGTCCTGCCAGAGATCCTTGGAGGATCAGCTGAATAACGTATATCCTTCAGCCCAGGGAGGAGACAAGGCAGGGGAGGTAATTTGGAGTCCTTTGCACTCCAGCACACCAGGGTGTGTGATTTGGGGTGTCATACAGCCAAGAGAATGCTGTGTTCAGCAAGACTGAAGCCCTTGGGATCACAAACCCCTGAGGTGGCCCTTGGCCATGTCAGCAGAGCCAGGTTTTGCCCTGTGCTGGAGACATGTACCCACACCAGGCAGCACCCACCATGAACCAGGCACCTGAAGCACAGAGCAGCCAAAGAGCCAGAGCCAAGCCCACAGCTCTGACCCACAGAGCTTGGTCCAGCCTTCCCTCAGAGACCCCCCGCCAAGGTCAGTGGGGCAGAGCTGGGTGCTCCCCGAGCGCTTCCATGACATCCTTCAACCTCGCAGGGGACACCCCAAAGGCTGTGACCCACCGCGGACATGA
This sequence comes from Arenaria interpres, assembly GCA_013399435.1. NCBI lineage: Eukaryota > Metazoa > Chordata > Aves > Charadriiformes > Scolopacidae > Arenaria > Arenaria interpres. The sequence goes on along the minus strand of VXAK01001790.1, from coordinate 310,715 downwards.
GCACAGACCCATTTCCCCATCAATCACCCAAAGCAGCTACTCCCCAACTTACCACTCTCCTCTTCCAAAGGGCTCCCCACCCCATCCCTTCCTCCCCCCAACTCCTTAAACAATATTAAACACTTAATGGCAATTAATACGCTTTAATGCAGGTTTTGGGGCCAACTGGCCGCTTAGAGGGTGCTTAAACCATCAACCCCTCTCAATCCCGTTGCCCTTGTCATACAAAGTTAGCCGAGCCCCTAATCCAGCCTCCCCCCGCACTCCCTCAAGGAGGCCGAAGGGTATAAAACCTCCCCGGGCACCGCCAGCCCCCGACGCGGAGCAGGGGCAGCGCACCACCTCCCGTCCCCTCGGGATTTACTGCCCTTCTTATTCATTCATTCATTTTTTTGAAGGGGGGGGACACGGCCCTTTAATTGGGGGTATTTTTCCATATTGGGGGGGGGTGGGGATTCCTTTTTTTTTTTTTTAATTGGGGTTGAAGCCAAATTAATTACAAAATCAGAGCATTTGATATTAAAACCAACCCCCAAACCTTAAAAGCAAAGCAGCTGCCATAACGTTGGCAGGATGAATGGGACGGAAGGTATCAATTTTTACGTGCCTATGTCCAACAAGACAGGAGTGGTGCGAAGCCCCTTCGAGTACCCCCAGTATTACCTGGCCGAGCCCTGGAAATACCGCGTCGTGTGTTGCTACATCTTCTTCCTCATCTCCACTGGTTTGCCCATCAACCTCCTCACCCTCCTGGTCACCTTCAAACACAAGAAGCTCCGGCAGCCGCTCAACTATATCTTGGTCAACTTGGCGGTGGCTGACCTCTTCATGGCCTGCTTTGGCTTCACGGTCACCTTCTACACTGCCTGGAACGGCTACTTCGTCTTCGGCCCCGTTGGCTGTGCCGTGGAGGGCTTCTTCGCCACCCTGGGAGGTAAGGGCTGTGGGGTGGGAGCTTGGGGTCTGAGGGCCAGGCTTGGCAGTGGGTGATCTTGCTTCTTCAGGGCTTTAGGAGCCCAATTCCACCCCTTCACCATGCCGTTGGAGTGGCTGCAATGCATCCAGCATCCCTCCCGTGGAGAAAGCCATCGCTTGCACGCAAGGTGCTGCTTCCCCGTGGCTTAAAGCCAGGGATAAAAAAAAGAGAGATTTAGGCAAGGTGGATCTTGATGCCAAGAAGCGCCCACCTCACGATGAGCAGGGCAGCTGCAAGGCAATGAGCGCCAGGAAGGGATTGTTCTTTGCAGGATCAAGCCTGGGGTCATCTGGCCACGCTGCCCGGAGTCCATTCCGGGGGTCTCAGCCCCAGGTTTCCTGGCTAGCAGAGACCCGTTAGGGGTGGCCACACCACGTCCTTGAACCAATGTCAAGCATCTTTGCCAAATGCCTTTTCTTGGGAAAAGGTGAAACATTTGGGAGGGCTTGGGGAGGGAAGAGACATCCCTTGGGAGAGGGACCACTCAGGAGAGGGATCCTGCAGAAGGGGTACGGGCACCGAGAGGAGGAGTTCAAGACAAGGAGAAGGGTGACGGCTTATCTAGGGGAAAAAGGAAGATGTGGCAGCTCTTGACCAGAAGAGACGAGCAGCAGCGTGGAGGGGAAGGAGGATTCAGGGGTGCACAGAGCTCGAGAAACCAGGCCCAGGCTTTGCAGCAATCGCTCAGCTCTTGTCCCAGTTGCAGCCGATTCAGGTGCCCTTGGGAGCTTCCTTATTTCGCTTCTCAGGGACACGAGAGCTGCTAACACTTCGCCCTGCAGAAAGCTCCCGTGCAAAACAGGGAGAATTCATTTTGCACCCCGTGCCCACGCAGCCAGCCGGGCCCACTCGACACCTCCTGATGGATCTGACAACCGCTAATCCTTGCTGCAGAGATCCATAACCATGGCGAGGACTTCACTTCTTTTTTTGTCCCCTAAATGGGCAATTCAATTTCCCACAATGATGCTGATATGGGGGG
>VXAK01001790.1:256704-306593 GCA_013399435.1 Arenaria interpres | reverse complement strand
AAAAAAAAGAAAAGATGGATATTCTGCCAGGCTAAAGCAAATCTAAACCCTGACGGAAGCCGAGGACCGAGGAAGGGCTTGGTCTTGAGGTCAGAAGATCTTATGGGTCTGCACCATTTCTGACCAAGTGGGCTTTCAGGCAGCATTACTTGCCCTTCCAGTGTTTTTATCCGGTACAGAACAAGGAGTCTCCTGTTCACAGGGAAGANCACTGGCAGAAGACTCATGAAATACACATCTAAAGGCATCAACAGGTTTGGACGCATCTGGCATCTTTGCCGGAAATTGTGCTTCCTCACACCCAGGTGGAATTCACCCCCCTCGAGTTTTAAATGATTAAAAAGCCATCATGATCCCCTCCTCTGTCACCAGCATCCTGCTGCGGCACAGACGCTCCCCTCCGCTCCCAGACCTGCTGTACCTTACAGCTGGGAGATTCTCGCTTATCCAATAGGATGCTGGCTGTAGCTTGACGATCCCCAACCCCTCTGTCCCCTCCGTGACCACAAAGGGAAGATCAAGCCTGGAGGAGCTCTTACCACCACCGTACGCTCTCTTTTTCTCTCCCTCCCGCAGGCCAAGTCGCCCTCTGGTCCCTGGTTGTCCTGGCCATAGAGCGCTACATCGTTGTCTGCAAGCCCATGGGAAACTTCCGCTTCTCCGCAACCCATGCCATGATGGGCATCGCTTTCACCTGGGTAATGGCCTTCTCCTGTGCTGCTCCACCCCTCTTTGGCTGGTCCAGGTGAGTCAAAGGATGCTCAGTGGCAGCCCCAGCTGCTGTGCAACCACCCTGTGGGACAGGAGATGTGGCTCACGCATAAAACTCCCTGGGCAAGAAAGGCAATGGGGTGAGCCAGAACAGCAATGGGACCTCAGCTGTTGCTCTCTTGACAGGTTGGTGTCCCCCAGGCAAAGGCAGCCACAGGCTCAGCATCTCCAGCTGCAATAGCCCTTCATGCTCCCTTGATGTTCTGCAGAGAAAGAGGGGCTTTGATAGGCACGGTTTTTCTTACCCATACTGTGAAAAGCCCATTTCTCTCTGCAGACCATAAAGGGCATCTGGGTGACCAGGCCAGCAGCTCAAGTGCGACATGTTGGCACGGCTCATGCTGGCTCCGAAGGAGCTGAGGGCTGCAGGGCCAGCCAGGACGGGTGCATGGGGCATAGAGGAGAAGCTGGGGAGCATCTTACCCAAAACACGTGCCACTCTTCAAGCATCCCCCATCCTTAGGGAAATGGGTCCTCAGGTCAAACCCCTCCCACTACCTCCAGGGAAGGTCCTGGTGATGATCCTAACCTTTCTCACTGGCAGATACATGCCGGAGGGAATGCAGTGTTCCTGTGGCCCCGATTACTACACCCACAACCCCGACTACCACAATGAGTCCTACGTCCTCTACATGTTCGTCATCCACTTCATCATCCCAGTTGTGGTCATTTTCTTCTCCTATGGGCGCCTCATTTGCAAAGTCCGAGAGGTAACGTTGGGAGGGGATGAACGGGGACAGGGTAGGCAACTGGGGTGGGAAAAGGGAGGTGGACTGGGGGTGGGAAGCTCTGGGGTGCTCCTTATCACCCCCCTGCCCGCAGGCAGCTGCCCAGCAGCAGGAGTCAGCCACGACCCAGAAGGCGGAGAAGGAGGTGACACGGATGGTGATCCTCATGGTGCTGGGGTTTATGCTGGCCTGGACACCCTACGCCGTGGTGGCATTCTGGATCTTCACCAACAAGGGAGCGGACTTCACTGCCACGCTCATGTCAGTGCCTGCCTTCTTCTCCAAGAGCTCCTCCCTCTACAACCCCATCATCTACGTCCTCATGAACAAACAGGTGAGATGCCCCATGTCATGCAGGGTGAGGCCCTGCCTTTGGCTTACCAACACTCCTAGGGTCACCGTAGGCACCTTGCTCCTCCCCATAAGGTCTGCATCTCAGCCTGGCAGGGAACAGCAAGTTCAGGGGCTGCTGGGGGCTCTCAGTACAGCAGCACATCCCCACTGGCCCCTGGTACCATCGTTCTCCATTTCTCTCCCATCTTCAGTTCCGTAATTGCATGATCACCACAATCTGCTGCGGCAAGAACCCCTTTGGGGATGAAGATGTCTCCTCTGCCGTATCCCAGAGCAAGACCGAGGTCTCCTCCGTCTCCTCCAGCCAAGTATCACCTGCATAGACCACGGACAGTTTGAACTGGGGTGACCCACCGAGCTCGGGGACCAAGCCAGACACCCAGGCACCCACAGTCTCATTTCACACAGCCCCCCCTTGTGCACCAACCCCTTCCCCAGCACAAGCAGTTAGCTGTGCACATCCCGTGGTAGCTTCCCCCCACCCAAGTGCAGACCCCCAGCCCCAGGCACGGTCTCTGGGGCGCTCCTGAGCCCACCGGTGCCAACACGGCACACTGGGCTCTTCCCCGCTGACACAGGTCCCTTCCCCAGCCAGCTTTTGGGGACCACCCATGTGTCAGCAACACCCCCCGCTTCCTTCACATCATATTAAACCAGCAGCGGCCAGTGGGAAACCCGAAACTGCAGTATTTTCCTCCCTGCTGTTCTGAAATGTGCTCCCTGCCAGTATCCCTGCTCCCCGGCGCTCCAGGGAGTGCTGCAGAGCACTCAGCCCTCATTTGCAAAAATTAGGCATACAGACACCATCACAAAACCCCCAGAAGCACCAACTCGTGGCTGGATGGGTCCCGGCCGCCCCTTTCCAGCACCCAAGCCTGGGGCTCGCCCGAGCCACGCACCCCGCTGCCGGCACCGCCGATGGAAATCAATACCCCTCATCCTTATAAATCAATATAACAAATGGAGCTGGGAGCAGGCTTCGCTTCAAGCCCGACTCCCTGTATCCCCAAGACAGCACTGTAGATATATTTTTTTGTGTGTCTTGGAACCTGTAAATATTTGCTCACGTACTTTGAAGTCTCTATCTCTCTCAGCCCTTTCCTTCCTCCTCTTCCCCACTCCAAGGCAGAGAAACCATCTTTCACCTCTGTTCCTGCCGGCTGGACACGCACGGCCAACCTTGGAGGGTGGGACCGGTACCCGAGCGCTTTCCTGTACATATTTTATAAATAAATAATATCATGTCAGCACAAGGACTTCTACAGTCAAGAAGTAGGGAGTAAAAAATAAGAAATAAACAGAAGCAGCACAGAGAAAAAAAATACAGATGCTCAGTCCTTGTCCTTTCTCCTGGGCTGCGTTGAGAAGATGCTGGTGTCCAGCCGAGATGGTGCAGTGCTGCTGGGGGAGATGCAAACCTGGGGCTGTCTTAGAAGCCAAGGAAAAGGGGACCTAGATCAGAGGGGAGAGCAGTGATGGTCCCCAGCAAGGTGACAGCCCCATAAGATGGGGCACCAAAGGGGTTTAGAGGCAAAGAGAGACACAGACCGGGCAGCCGGTGCCACCGCTTGTACCACGGCGCTCGCTGCCCAGCCATTAGCTTTTCGCCCTTTAATGTTTAAGCATCCCCCACGTAGCCTTAAATAAAGCTTCAGCAGAAGAGCTTTTTGCAGAGTTCAAGTTCCCCTCCCTGCGGGGCCCTTGGAGTCAGCGTCGTTAAGGAATTGGCAGAGTCAGGGAAATATTGTTCCCTGTGTCAGTGAATTTGTTACCGAGCCGGCTGGAGAGCAATCCTCAGGGCATTCGCTGCCGGGGCTCTCGCCCTCCACCACCTTCCCTGTTTGGCACGCGTGTACCCCCTTCTCAGGCATTTTTCCTCTTTTTTGGGGGTCCAAAGCAACCAAAAACCAGTGGGAAGCCCAAGGCTCACCCCTGGGATGGGGATGCAGGAATAGAAACCACCTTTTGCTCCAAACCAGCAGCACAGCCGTGCCCTGGGGAGGGGGGAAGGATGCTGCCCTCAGCCGCAGATCTTCAGGGACCCTCCCGCCTCTGTACCCAGCCAAATTCGGGGTTCCCGGCCAGCACCTGATGCTGGGGTCACTGCAGGAGCAGGTCTCTGCGCCACTCCTGTGCCGACAGCCAGGCTGAATAATTCATGGCTCGCTCTCCCCGGGTCTCGGGAGCCTCCTTTCCTTCGCCTACAAAGCAACAAGCCCATTTCCTTTTGTTCTTTGAAGCGAGGGAGAAGCAGAGGAGCGCAGGCACCGGGGCTTCTTTATAGCGAGCGACTGAACACGCCGCATGCGAGGGAGGCCTCCTCGGCCTTGCTTATCTCACCCCCCGGACTTTCGAGTGCAATATATCAGGGGAAGGCAGCCCTTCATAGCCGCACACCCCGCACAGAGCACGCTGCCTGGCTGCACCTCTCCCCCACGCTTGATTTTTTTTTAATATATATTTTTTTTTTTTCATTTTTTAAATGCTGCAGTTATAGGTGAGGGCTGCTCACCTTTCTCTGCCGTGCAGGGACGCTGGAAGAATTCACAATGATGTGGCAGACCCTGGAGGGGGACAACAGCAGCCCATGACCTGTAATGGGGAGCTCTGGAGAGCCAGGGACCACCTCGGGGTGGGCTGAGGCTTCGTAGCTGAACTTCCCCCCAGGGCGCCAGAGGGATGGAGCGATGCCCCAGCTCACTGGACAACGGCAGATGTTGGCAGAGAAGCCGGCATTAATGCCTTCTAGCCACCCCCAGGCACCCCCGAGGCACCCCCAGCCAGCTGCCTCGCCAGATGTGTCACCACCCACCACACCACGGCAGATGAGTGAACATCGCTCTCGAAGCCAGCGGAGGTCGGGAGCACCCGGCCTGGCCCTGCAGCCCCAAGGATGCTTCGCAGCGGGAATTATCTCCAGCAGAACAGCCTTAAAGGAGAAAACTATCCCTCAACAATAGTTTTACCTCCTTGGCGCAGGCGCCCTGCTGCGAGGAGCCTTCTCCAGGTGGATGTTGCCCAGCCAGGCGGTGCGGGTGTGGGATGGCCAGCGATGCTCCAAGGTACCAGCAGCTTGAAATCAGCCACGACACAAAGGAGGAGCTGCTTTATTTGGGGTCGAGGCTGCAAAAGGGAATAAAAAGAGAAACCCACCCCGATAGCACCCCTCTGCTTCTGCCGCCAGCCCCTCTCTAGCACAGGAGACCCCACAGCAGCTGATGATGGTGCTGCACCTCTCCTTGAGCAAATCTCTCCATGAAATTAGAGCACCCAAGCGCTGGTTTCCCTAAAATCACGCAGTTTGGCCAGGCAGGGGTAGGGGAGGAGCGCAGCCGCCAGGCAATCTGCAACCAAAAGCTCAAACCTCATGCAGCCCTCATCCATTCACCCTTTCTGTGGCAGAAAGCATCTCATTCATGGGGTTTTCTTTTTCTTTCCCCTCCTCCTTGTTTCAAACACCGTTTTTTTGGAGGTGTGAAGATGTAATTTTCTTGCAGCTGCCCTCCAGGCCATGCTCCCCTCGTTTTTCAAATCCAGGGGCTTTTAAAGATGTTCTTTATTGATCCAACACTTATTTATATGCGAACAATAGGAGCAAATGGTTAGTTCAGTTATTAAATTTAGAGAGCTGACAAAAGCAATCAGAAGATATATCACTTAATAAGAGATTAAGAGGGAAGCAGCAGGAGCCCAGATTTCTGACCCAGTGTTTCAGATTGTTTTATACATGTCCATCCATGTATTTTTACTGCTCAGACAGCAACATAATAAAATGATACAATCCCACGCCTTGCCCGCAGGCTTTTATCACTAATTGATTTTGCAACAGCTCATCTAATCTCAATTCTAAAGGCTTTTATGTGGGCTGAATGGAAGGGGCATCTCCAGGCAGAGGGAAACCTGGGGGGAGCTGCAGCCGAAGCGGGGAGCAGGATGGGCACAGCGAAGAGCTGGAGGTTGGTCCCACCATCCTCAGTGGGACAGACCCTGAGTACCAGCCACTTGCCACCCTTGAGGAACTCATGCCTGACCTCTTCCTCAGCTCAGCCTGCCGTGTTTGTGTGTCCCAGCCAAAATTGCCATGTGCTCCGACCTTGTGGCAAGTGGAGCCGGCTGAGGAGCAGCGCAGGATCCAATCTGTCCCCATCCCACGGAGTTGGTGGCACTTGTCACTCCTCACCCTCTCTGCTGGGACCACGTCATGCTGTCACTGCTGCTGGCATAAGTAAATCAATATTTCCCATGATTTGGAAAAGCAGACAAATGGGAACCCAATTTCAAGATTTTCTTAACTCATGTTCACACAGTTAAGCTTTAATCCATCTTCATTACATTTCCTTTTCACTAAAGCACCTCATATTACAAGGACAAGACATCCAGTGACAGTGTTCTTTAAAGCTTGATGAACTTCATATGCAGATCAGATCTGGGGACAGCAGACCAGGCTTGGCATATCTCTGAATAACCTTTGGTTAAATATCCCGGGGCAGGAGCCACCGTGTAGGAGCCCTTGGACAACCCACACCTTTCCCATATGGGAAATCCCCACCTGCACCATGGAACTGGGAGATCCCAAACCCAGCCCTGAGGTCCCACCCTTGAAAAAAAAAAAACCAAACCAAAACAAAAACAACAACAAAAAATAATTCAGGAGTTATTTCTTTCTACTTTTCCATAAATACATTAATATTTTCAGGCACTGCTTTTTTGTAGTCAGCAAGGACCATTCCAGCATCACTCATTCATGGTGGATAACTGCACCCAGAGCAGTCACCTTCTCCAGCAGCACTGGCCTGAGGGTGCCCCTGGCTGCTACCACCTAAATCCACATGCAATTAAGGAAAGGAGCCAGATTCCGTCAGGAAACAGAGACAGCTGGAAATTTGGGCCCAAAGGGCATTTCAGTGTCTAACTCTTATCCCCGCTGCAGCTGGGATTGCTCCTCCTTACCCGAGTATTGCCGTCATCTGTTTTAGGAAAACTGCAGTAATTGGCTCAATTCATTTAAAATCAGTTATCGTTTGTGCAAGCAGCAGTCGGGGGAAAAGCAGCTTGTAGTTAATAACATCCCTAATTTGGAGACATCCGCAGGGATGAGGAGGGAGATCTCAGCAAGGGGCTGCTCTTTGGTCCTCGCCCCGCTGTGGCTGCAGGGCACAGACTGGGATCCTGCACCAAAACAGGGGACAGACGCGGGGTGTGGGGCTGCAAGGTTTAAAGACGGAGTCCTGGCCCGGTGCCACACCATAGAGCATCATCCTGCCCTGGGGCTGATCCCTTTCAGGCTGGGACATGGCTTTCTTGGGTTTCTCCTGGGACATATTTATCACGTCTGAGTGCAGGAGCAGCAGCCGGGATGCTGGAGGGTCTGGCTCTGTCTATTTGTCTCTGCCAAAAGGAAAAGCATCTCCTTGTCTGGCCATGCCAGCAGCTCTGGAAACAATAAGATAAGATTAAAAAAACTCCCTCTTCCCTTTGTGTCATCACACTCACAGGGCTGGGGGGGTCCAAATCCCACCCCAGCCCCTCTCCAGGGTGCATGGACCCCGGTGCCATGGGGAAAAGCTGCCCCTCAGCAAAAAAGCTGTTGGGATTTGAGCTTGGAAGGGGACAAGATTTCCCCTGCCAGTGCCAGGGGGACATTGCACAGTCCCAACAGCCCCACCACCACGAGGCTGAGCCCCGGGGTACCACAGCAATGTTTGCACCCCTCGACCCCCCGGGAGGGTACACGAGGACCCCCATTTCTGCCATTTCCCAGCACGGACATCCCCAGCCTGTGCAAAGGCTGCCCGAATCCATCAGCGCTGCCTGTGTCACGTTAGCAGCAATAAAAAGATTCAAACAGCAATTCCTTACTTTTATGAACAAATGGCCCTGGATGGATGATTCAGGCAGCATTCAATTCCCAGCAAGAAAGTGTCAGCAAAAACCCAGCCTCTTTCATGTAGGTGGATAACTGCAAATAAAAGTAGGGAATTATTAGCACTTAATACTTGGTGGGTTTTTTACTCCCTAGTGCTCTTCTCTGGTAGATGCCAAGCACTTTAGATAAACTAACAGGCAGGGGCCAGGGGGGGCTTGTGAAGGGGAGATGCTGGATTATGGGGACGGCTCCGGTCACTGAGACCATCCCCATCCCGCTGCCAGGGCTCTCCCCCAGCCTGTCCCCTCCAGAGCCCCTTTTTTCCTCCCCATGGCCCCTTCTCCCATGTCATCCAACCCCTCCTCGCCCCTGCCCTCCCATTCACAGCTCCCCGCCACCAACTGGAAGCCTTGGGACCCCCAGCCCCACCATGGCACAAGCCCCCAGCCTGGGGGAGCGGGGGGGTCCAGGGTGGCTTCTCCATGAACCTGAGGCTGCTCGTGGCTGTGAGCGGCCGTGAAGAGACACCCGCCACCCTCCTCCAGACTCTCTATTTCTCCTTCATCAAGACCGCCTATATTTTTCTTGTTCATCAGACTGACAAATGGGCAGAAAACAGACTTCTGGCTATTTCCTGCGTAAGCTGCCCACTCCTCCTCTCCCCTTGGCGGTGACTGAGAGCTGGAGAAGCAGGAATAGCATATAAATTTCCTCCCTCCTTTAATAAATACCTCTATTACCTAGCACTTTCTCCCAGCTCTCTCCGGCTGGCTGCTGCAGGCTCCCTCTCACTCGCTTGGTGGCTTGCTGCCCGCCAGGCAGACGTGATAAACTGAAATTCTCATTTCTGGGGAGGGGGGAATAAAGAGCAGGACAGAGCCAGGCGGGCTGCAAAGGGCTGGGGGCAGCGCAGGAGGGGAGAAAACCCCTCTCTGGGTCTGTCTGCAGCTTTGCACGGTCACACAGGGAGCCAAATGAATTAATTTATTAGGGAAGGTGGGGTTGGGGCTTTTCTGACTGTCTGGTAGCAGCTCGTGTGCTCTTTTTGGACAGCCTGTCCTGGTCCTGAGGGGAGGAGGGTTCCACTCCCCGGGAACCCCAGTGCTCTGGGTGCAGCTGGGCTGGTCCCAGTCATTACCACTCACCTTGTGGAGAGCCCGAGATTTAAGATAGGAAGGGAATAAGGACAAACAGTGCTTAAAATCTCAGCGAGACGGTGCAGGAGGGTTTGATGGCAGAGGGAAAGGCGTCACCAGAGTGATTTGCGCTGCGGTCAGCAGTGAAAGCAGCCTCCCAAGGCAGCTTCTTTCTGCCGGGGAGCAGCAGGGATGCAGGTGGCTTCTGCTGGAAAAACACTGATGGCAGAGAAAGTCGTGATGTCTCGGGAAAGGTGAAACGTCTGTCTGCCACCCTGCAGAAGGCTGCCAGCATGGGGACAAAGCGGGGCACCCAAAGGAAGAGGCTACAAATGGAGACCCCACAGCTACACCATGCACAGCTTGGGAGCTGTGGGAGGTGGAGAGCCCCCGCTGGCGTGGCTGGGGTGGCACCCGGATGCAGTCCCGGTGGCACTGCAGCCAAACGGCCTCCTCCTGCAAACCCAGGACCTCCCCTTCTGCTGTGGGCACAGAGCAGGAGGGGCAGAGACACCCCCCAACTCAGTAGCGCTGCGGGGGGGCAAAGCGTACAAAATGAGCCATAAAACCACCGAAGCCACTCCAAGGAGCGAGCTGCAGACCTCGGGGCAAGGGGCAATCTGCAGGATTTTCAGCAAATGGGAATGTCCCTGCAGTGCAGCCCTCCCCCCCGGGTGTCGCTTGGCATCAGCACAGCATCTCCGCTGCCCAGAGCTCCCCGCCGAGGACGTGCCAGCGCCGTGACAGCTTGTTCACCGAGAGGCCCTGCCCAGAGGCGACTCCTAAACACATTTCACTCCCTACGATGCTGCACGGAGACATCAGGGAGCTGGGATTTGTACCCTGCCTTGCCTTGTCAAACAGCTTTGGCATGCGTGCCTGAGCAGGGCTGCTGCTGCAGCACATGGGGAAGAACATCCCGTGGAAAACCCACTGCAGCGCCCTGCTGAGGCTGCCCGAATCCCCCTCCTCAGCTCCGCGCCGGTGCAGAGTGAAAGGATGAGGCTGGCAGCTTGATCCCTCACTGGGTTTCTCCTCCCTTCATTCCTAACCCTTTCCCCCAGCTGTCGGGGATGCCCAGGACAAGGCTCACTTTGTAGAGTGGCACTTTCTTGCTTTGATACCAGCCACCGGCCCCCTGGGAAGTACAGACAGCCTTCCCAAGTGGCTCGAGCATGGAAGCAGGATGGCAGGGACCTTCCTCCATCCCCGCCCCAGCTGGGCAGCACCACAACTGGTAAAAGCCATCAGTTTTCTACGTCACTGCCAGCCTCGAGGGGGATCACGCCACCCCCGAGGGCACATCCCCTGCGCTTTATTGGGAGTGGAGCTGCTGTGGTCCCACCATCCCATCTCCCACCCACCGAGCAGGTGACATCTCTGTCCCCGTTCCCTATGGCACAACACCCTCTTACAGCCCACAAACCACCCTCGGCTGCCTTCACCATCGCAGCTGAATTGATGGCGGTGCTTTGCAAAGCCTGAAAACAACCCACCTTAAAAAGCAGTATTAGGGGGTGGCAGCCACCCAATTTCCCCCGTAGCTGGCACTTGGTGTGTCTCATCTGTTTCCTGGAGTCTATTTAACTTCTAAATTTAACAAGCTCCTAAACAAGTAATAGCAGCAAGTGGCAGCACCCGGCTCCCAACCTGCAAGTGGCATTTCAGGGGCCAGGCCGCCATCAACACCAGCAATGGGAAATTTCTCAAACGTCTCTTTGATTTATGGCTCTAGTTAATTCTCCAGGAGGCCTGCGAGCTGCCCCGAGTGCATGAAACCTCAGAAGGATAAATAATTTAACAGGTGGTTAAATATTCTTTAAGGTCTAGAGAACATCAGCAGGGGCACAGATTTTAGGGGATAACACAAAACTACAAATTGAGCACAAAAAAGGGGGAGGAACGGCCTGAACTGGGCACTGCCACGGGGTTAGTACTGAAGAAACCCTAAGACACAGCAGCAGAGCCTATGCCATGGGAGGGGAAAGACCGGGACATCCCATCGCTGCTGCACCTCCATCCAGTGGGATCAGACACAGCAGGGAACAGGCTTAGCCAGGGGTTATTGTGGGAATATCCCACCCAGATGTGCCCTGCCAGATGTGCAATGCTGATGTACAGCGTGGGCTGCCCTCCCTGTGCCAAAATAATTTATTAAATGAGGAGCAGGGAGGGAAGCAGTGGGAGGAGAGTGCTCAGGGCCTGCAGGCAGGGGATGCTGCATCGCCCGGCAGGGCTCAAGCAAAGCCACATCTGGCTTTGGGTGACGCTGATGCTCAGAGCAACCCCAAAATGAGCCTGGCACAGCCTGGGGGCCGTGGGGGCCATGCTGGAAGGACACGGCATTTTGGCAGCAGATGCTTGATGAAAAGGGATGTCAAGGGGATGTTTCCCCCCACTTCTTGCTCTTTCTCCCCCATGAAATCCTGCCCAGGAACACACTTACACCCTGTAAGTGGTGTAAGTGGAGGACCACGGTGCAAGAGCCACCACTGACCGAAGCAGAAGGATGGAGAGGAGAAACCAAAGCACTCCCCCTGCAAGACTCCCAGCACCGTTTCAGCCTCGGGTCAGGATGTTTCGGGACTCCCAAGAGCAGCAGGGTGGCCCCGAGCCTCCCAGCCCCCCCACGGCACCGGGCCCAGCTGCCGGGGAGCCCGGGAGAGGTAGATGGCAGCAAAGCCTATTTCTTGCCGCAGCCGGGATGCGACAGCCTGGTCCCCGCTCAGCCACCATCCAGCCCTGGGGGACATGGCCCCGAGCAGGTATTTACAGACAGCCCTCTCCTTTCCCCGCCGTCTGAGTTTTCCACCACAGCTCCTTTTCCCCAGGTTTCTCTCCTTAAGCACGATTCAGAGTTGAGGCTGGATTTTAATTTCTCCCTGGTTGGGCTGTGTCAAGCCCATTAGCCAGCCAGGTGTATAGAAAAGCCTCTGAGCCCCTTAGCTCTTGCCTGCCCCCGACTCAGAGCAGGGCATCCTCGGGTACCCCAGCAGCAGCAGCCAAGCTGCCACCTTGAATTCAACAGGGGGTACAGCGCCTGTTCTTTTGGGGACCACACGGTGTTTCCCTGTGGACAATCTGCCCTGATGACCCTTTGCAGGGAGATAACCAACCCCACTCCCTCCCTATGTCTCCAACTCCCCCTTCCCCAGCCCTTTGCTGAATTTTTGGGGTGTCTGCTGTGGCTCAGCACATGATTGAACACACTGAGCAACACTTCAGGGAACAGGTTCCCCCCACATCCCTCTCTGGAGGAGCCCCATAGGTCCCACATCAACGGGGAAGATGAGCAGGTCCGTGTCTGCATAGGGCTGGGAAGGGGAGCCCATACTCAGTTCCTGTCCCAGAAGGTTTATCAAGCTGCCCCTGATAAATGGATAATGAATAATTCACTGTTGGCTTTTGCTTTATGAAGTATTCATTGCGTTCAAGCTTCCCAAGGTAATTAAGTATCCTACGAGCCCCGTGTAACACAAGCCAGCCACAATCCATCTTCAACACTTCATTAGCAGGTCCCCACGCCACTTCAATAAATTAAAGTGGAACAAACACACAAACAAAGCTTTCCCCTGCCTGGGACTTCTCCCCAGCCCCCAGGAGACTGAGCTGTCGCATCCCCAGAGGAGGGCACTTCCAGGATGGGAGCACACGGTGGGTGCCGGGACTGGATGGGCACAGGGCAGGTACCACAGCGCTGGGGACGAGACATCTTTCCCCAAGACAAGGAGGCATTTTTTTGCAGCTGGCTCAAGACAACTGATTTCACCTGAGACCCACTCAGGCCTGAGCTCTCAACCACCTCAGGGCAGTAGCACCCCCAAAATCGAGCTGTGCAGGGGGGCTCCAGCAGAGCCCTCCCCTTTGCAGGCCAAGGCTTTCCCGTCTTCTTGCAGGAATAATACAAAATTTTACCCCTCCTCCCCGCCCAGCTGCAACACCCCACCACCGAGTTACCCACCCCAGCTTCCCAGTTCATCCATGCTCCTGGACCTGGTTGCAGCAGTCTGTCATCACCGCTCCAGACCCATCCCACAAGGCACAACATGGGCTGATGCCTGATGCAGAGCTGGATCCATGCATTGAGTTCTGCCCCAATTTGGGCAGCCCCTGAGAGGCACAAGTCACTCATGCAACCACCGCCACCGGTCTCAGCCCAGAGAACCCACCACAAGGTGACACAGGCAGCAATAAACACAGACGGCAGCGGGACTCGTCGCTTTGATAGATGTGTAAAAATTTCCTGCAGCCTCCGCTGCTGAGTCAGCCTTTCTGACTTCAATAATTTACAGCAATAAACAGGAAGATAAGAGCAGGCGCGTGGGGGAACGCAGCTAACCTGGGCGAGATGAGCGATGGCTCTGCCAGCAGCCCTGCTTGCAGGGATGGCACCCAGCACAGCACGTAATTAAAGCCAACTTCTGGAGCCAAGCTCAGCTCGCACCAAAATGCTCAACCCCAGCCCCCGAGCACAGAAAGAGCCTCAGCTCAGCAGGAAGAGCGATTCCTAAACCCCATCACTGGAGTCTCCTGTGAGGGTCCTACATAAGCTCTTCCAACCCCCAAAGGAACATCTCACCAGCCCCAAGGTCTCTGTGCAGCTCCACCAGCTTCTCTCCCCGCAAAACCTCCCTATGGCACAACCAGCCCTTTATCAATGGTGAAGCCCTGGCTGTGCCCTGCCTCCTGCTAATCCCCAAATCACCCCACCTGGGGCTCGGCCCCTTTCTCACCTTCCCTGGGGCTGCCAGCCCCCTCCCTCACCCCCCAGCTGGGCTTTCCCCACTCCCTGCTTTCCTTGTGCCCTTCCCTACCAGCTTCACACTGGCTCCTCCAAGCTTTTTTGGAGACAAGCGGAGCTGCTGGGCTTGTCAGCTCTGCTACCACTTACTGCCACTAAAGATGTGTATTCCCAGGATCCAGGCCTTTTCCCCTGCCTTTCCCAGCTCATCTCTGGTGCAGCCACAACCTGCCTTGTTATTCCTTGCCTCATCAGGTGCCTAATTGAATTGGTCCCTGGATCCCCCTGGCTTTGCCTTGCAAAGCCCAGGCTGGAATCTCCATTCTCTATGTGCTGCTCAGCTGCCGGCATGCATGGCCATCCCAGCGATCCCAAAACTGGCTTCTCATCTCTGGCGTCAGCCCAGGATGGGGTGGACAGTGAGATGTGACACCCCAAACGTAGGGATAAAGCATGCGCCCGTGTCCGCTCCACAGGGGCTGCGTTCTGGCACGATCCCCATTGCTAAGAGTAATGGTGAAAGAAACTGATATCCCAGAGCTGGAAAATTGATGGGGTTTTTATCTAAAAGCTCGAGGGAGGGCATCCTCTGCGTTGGGAGGAACAGATGATGCAGCTCAGCCCCTCTCCGTCGCCGGAGGAGATGGGCTGTCCCCGAGGAGCCACTTCCCCGGCAGCTCCAGCAAATATTGCCCTAATAGGGAGAGCACGTGCACTAAATGTGCAGCCGTGTACCCTGGCCCCAGGCTAGGTCATAATACACCTTCCTACTCTGGGTACATGTGTCCTATCTTGTTATAAGCCATGTTAAGGAAAAAAATTTAATAAAAGTACTGTATTGCAAAGAAAAAGCGGCAGAGCTTGATGGCGAGGTCTGGCCGGGCAGCGCAGCCTGGGGGGAAGGGCCGGGCTGCCCATCCCGGGGGGGATGCGGGATGGATCGAGGCACGGGGCTATCCCGGCGGCAAGGGGGCTGCCCCAGGCTCTTGGACAACCGGCTCCTGTGGGTTGGGGGCATCGGGGTTTCCAGGTGCCCTGTCCCATGGCCATGCGTGGTCCCGGGTGTCACCACCAGCTGCAGTGTCTGATTTAGGCGCCGTGTGGGGCACGATTTGCAGATGTTGGTATCTGCTTCAATGCCCTGTGTTTGCCAGGCGGAGCCGAAGCACGCAATTTTCCTTATATGATACCAACACTTAGCTCTAGCCTTGGCAATGTCAACCCTAATTATTTTCCAGAAGTCTTGAGGGCTGCAGGGATAAATCAATATAACTAACATGTTCACGAACTCTCAATCCTGTTCCTAACAGCGTTATGACTTTAATTGGAATCTCAGAAAGAGGGAGTTCGGGTCAGGTGTCCTTCTCCCTTTTTCTTTCGTTTATTAATCTTGGCCACCTGTTTGTCCTCATCCCCCACACCCCACGAAGAAGGATGCTGCGGAGGTGGGGGAAGAAAGGAGCTCGAAGCTGGGATGGCTCCATGCCTTTCAGCAGCAAAAAGGAGATGGAAACCTGCCAGCGCCAGCCCAGACAGGCTCAGGCGTAGGACCGACGGACAGCCACCGCCACGTCCCCCAAATCGAGGCCGTGATGCTCTTTTCCCCGGCTCTCGGGCAACCTCCTCCTCGCCCGTGGCTCTTTTCCCTGGCTCTTGGGCAACCTCCTCCTCGCTGGGCTGCGGCGATGGGGCTGTCTCGCCTCCCCCGCCTGCGGTGCAGATGGCCCAGCATATGGGCAGCCTCCCCTCGCGCTCGCACCTTGTAAGCAGATTCTGTCAGGTTTAAAGAGGAAAAGCTTAATTAAGCAGTTGTGTGTGTACAATTACGTCCTTAATTATCTCCGCATTTCACTTCTTTGTTGTTTTGTGTTTGCAAGAAGTTTGGTAACAATCAGAGGCGAAGGTTCCCTGAAGCGGGAGCTTTTCTTCCTCTTGTTTTCTCTTTCTCTCTCCCTCCTGCTTCGTCTCAGGGATGTTTTTCTGGACTGAAGGGAGCTGTAGAAAGACCCTCAGCCGGGCAAGACCCCAAAAGCCCCGAGCAAGGGCCAGGTACCACCTCGGTACCCAAACCAGAAGCAGGTCTCCAGAGGCGCTGCATGTGATATCTGCAAACCTAGCTGGTAAAAAGCTGGTTTAGCCAATTTTTATTATTTTGCACTTGTGCTACAGCAGCATCAATGCTCCAGCCCAGCCCCAGTACAGGCTGGGAAGTGCCAGTCCTCGCTCCAAACACCCTCGAGTATAAATAAACCCCACGGGAGCATCATCAGGGCGATGCTTAATTGCACCCACATCCAGAGACTTGCATGAAATGAATGGCCCTGCCTAATTAATTCCTGCAATTACTCCATTCCACCCCATTTCCCAGCTTGGGCTACGCCTCCGTCCCACAGTGAGCCAGGAATTGTCCCCAGGGACGTCCCGGTGTCCCTCGCTGCCGGGCAGGGTTTAGAGCTGCCTGCAGAGATCGGGGACAAGAGGCAGCAAAAGCAACTGCCTTAATTTGTGGCGGTGCTTTTATTTTATGCGAGGATCACTAAACAGTCATAAACATCCGGAGTTAGATATTGGAGCTGGGGGCATTTTTATTGTTTGTAAGCCCTCGAAATTTTGCCATGTTTATGAAGCTTTTATTAAAAATAACCCCAAACTCTCACTTCTCTAATTGAGTGTATTTCAAAAAACACATCCCTGCTTTTAATACACGGGTATATTTATATCACCATCAGTTAATTTTTATTTACCTTGTAGTGAAACTCGTCTTCATCCTTAATTCCCAAGCCCATATTTGCTTTGAAATCAGAATTGGACCTAACAATCAGCCGTATATTTAACGTGCCATTAAATTCTCAGTTCTGCTTTCACAGCTTTCAAACCAGCCGGCTTAAAATACAGCAGCGATCCCCCTTTTCCCTGCGTAGCAGCAGGCCAGGCAGCAAAAAAAATGAATCTTCACGCGGCTGAAAGATGTCAAGCGCTGGGAACGAGCCCAGGGAGAGCAACAGAAATGATTTGGGGAGGGGTGGCTGCAAAGCGGGACCTGCGGGCAGGGATGGAGGGCGCCAGGGTTGAGCGTTCAAAGGCGGCAGAGGGGAGACACGGTCACAATTTTCAAAGATGCAGGGGCGCTGCGGGAGAGGAATAATAATAATAAAGGGATAATCCGTCCCCTGGGGGCACGGAAAGGAGTAACAGGGGATCAGAGATGGAGAGATTCAGGCTGGGAGGGAGGAGAAGGGGAGGGGAGAGAACCTCCCCTCTGCGGAGGGTTAAGCAGCGAGGAAGGAGGCAGACGGTGAAGTCTGGGGTCTGTGGGAAGAGGAAGGAGCAAAATTCATTCCCATCACATCCCTCCGACCCCCCAAGTTCCCTCCCAGCCCTGAGAAGGGGCTGCCTCCAAGTGCAGAGTTGCAAACCGGGTGGTGGGAAGCAGAAGAAACTGGGGACGGCTTGGTTTTCCCTACTGCCAAACTGCCATGAAATCGCTTTGAGGGGCAGCAGGGAGTCCCTCCCCACATTCCTTTGGACACCGTGGGATATCAGCCTGTCCCCCCTGCTCACTGCTGGACCCAACACCTCCAGTGTCCAGGGCAGCTCCGCACCCCGTCTGTCCCTGTCATTGCAGGGAGGAACCACCACAACGGAGGCTCAGATCCTGCAAGCGCTGACGAGAGGGGCCTGGGGGACCCCGGTGAGCGGCGCCTTGATGTTGGCGAAGAGAAGATTAGGAGACAAGCGGATCACAGCCTGTAATTAAACACCCAGGGAGGAGGTCTGTGATGCCATTGAAGCCTTTCATCCTGCAGTCAAAGCGCAACTTCCCAAGGGATGCGGGGAAGGCACCAGCGCTTGGAGGCTTTCACTGATGTCTCACCCCGATCTGGCTCCGGTTCTGGGCTGCAGCAGGGAGAAGCTCTTTGCAACAGTCCAGCAGCATCGGGATCAACACAGCAAAGTACACGCTGCTTCCACCCAGCCTTCATCATCACCATGGAAGGGCAGCTCGGGATGCAGGAGATGCTGATGGCTTGGAGCACAGGGTGGAGAAATGCACCCACACCCCAAAACCATGTCCCCAAGGATGCCGAGGAGCTGAATTCAGGGCAACCAGGGCTCGTGTGACCCTAACATCTCGCCTTCGCTGCCGACCTGCCCAGGCATCGTTGTACTCTTCAGCTGAGCACGCTGCAGAAATTAAACCAGGCAGTGCCCACAGCGAAAAGCAAACACAATATTTTAAAGTCCTTCCCGGCGTAACAATATCTCGGGTACTATTAATAACACTTGTAAGGAGTTGTTCTTGAACAGATATGATTTTTATCTTGACGGCGTCTCTTTAAATCATTTTTATCCCCATGAAGTTTGTAAGAAGCATATTTTCTCTGCACCATTTATCTTGCCAAATATCCACCACCCCTGTTTATTACTCACTCCCTCTTCAACCGTTACCGATGGGACTGGTCCCCACCCTCCACTTCTGCACTGGTTCCCTGCTCCTGATGCTTCTCCTCCCTCCCTCTGCCCCACTATTCCCCTTCGACGTGTGTTTTATTGGTGGCAGCTAAATGAAATCAAACCTCTGTGGCTGAGAAGCCATGGGGAGGTAGGAAGGGGTGTGAGCCCTGCTGCCAAACATCCCTAGTGTCTTTACCCCTCTCGTTTCTCCAGCTAAAATTCAAGTTAGTAAAAATGCAGAAATTTCTCCATCTTTCTCTGCAGAAAAGCGGCCACAGCCCCTTTCCAAAACAAGCTGGTGCATTGCAACAGCCTCTCCCCGCCGCCTCCCTAAGCTGCTCCCCACCTTCAACATCAATTTTAGAGGCTCCAGACCCCAGGAAGGGACCCCCAGAGTTATGACAAGCTGCAGGGTGGGTGGGTTTGGGCAACTTCTTAATAACTTCTGTGCAAAGGCAGCCTCACAGCTCTTAAATCAGCCCCCAAGAGGTGCATCCCATGGGGACATGGCCCTGAGAGAGGGAAGGGGGTGGCAGGGGTATCACTGGGGCTCCTCCAGCACCGCCTGCATGGAAACATCTTGCTCCTTGCGGCCGGAGCTGTCGGGGAATCGATCGGTTCATCGGTGCCCACAGAAACCGAGTGGTGAAGTAGAAAAACGTTGGAGATGGGGAGCAGCTCCACATGGACAGCTGCAGGGGAAGGAGACGGGGGCCTCATCCAGCCCCTTTGCACGGCCAGAGGGGAGCGGAGCCCAGCCACGACTCCTCAGGGATGGGCTCCTGGCCAGCGGGAGGTGGGGAATACAGCCAAAATCATTTGGGACAGCCCGGATGGGCTCAAATGCAGGGCTCAAAGGACAGTTTGGCTCCACTATCTCCTTGCAAGGGCATAAAGTGCCCCAAATCCACCCTCCCTGCCTGAGCCACCCCTTCCCCTCTTCACTTACAGCTCCTAAATCTTTCCCCCACCACACAGATACTTTGGTAATTGCTGGGACGAGCAGCCAGAGCCAGCACATCCCATCGGTCCCTCGTGCTCGGTGGGCTGCGGTCCCTGGGGAAGGACCAGGATGATGGCGAGTGTTTGAGGAACAGCTGAGTTCACAGCCACAGCAGCGTCACCCACTGTCCCCAACAGTGTCCTCGGTGCGGCAGATGGACAAAGGCACAGGAAAACCTTGGGGCAGGGAAGGCAGAGCCAGGCAGCAGGAGGGGTGGTGGCGGGGGACATTCCTGCTGTCACATCCATCGCTTGCTTGGAAATAAAGACATTTTTAGAGGAGAACTGCAGGGAAAGGAGCAGGTTCCCTGGTACAGCTTAGGAAACACCAATTCTGCTTTCAGATGACCCATGCGACTCCCCCGCCAGGGCTGAACTCACCCCGGTGCTTGGACTGGCACAGGGAGCCCAAAGGTGAGTGAAGGTGCCCGTCAGAGCAGGGCTTGGGATGCAGGCGCAGCACCGGGACTCTCACGGCTTGAAATGCCTAAGAGTAGAGCATCTCCACCAGGGACGATGGCCTGGAGGGTGCCACACAACCCCTTTTTCTTCCCACCAGCCCCGGGCACGCTGGCATTGCATGCCGAGATGGAGGAGATGGCAGAGCAGAAGGTGGAGCAGCCCTGGGCGAAAGCAATGGGTTGCAGCACATAATTTAATTGGAGCGAAAAGGGAGGAGGGAAGAAGGAGCGCCGCGCCGAACAAAAAGCAGATGAGAGCCGGGAGTAATAAAATATTCCAAAACTAGATTAAGAAATTACGAGTGGGGAAGGCAGAGCGGTGGCTGGGCACACGGTCCCGCTGCAGCTGGGACCGGAGCACACACCTCCCCGTGGTATTGTGTGTTTTTATCGGATGAGGCAGCTTGCCATCCCGCTGTGAAAATGAATCTGCTTTTGGTGTATGATTAAAGCCAAGCACTCCCGCTCCCCTTGTTTCTGAAGGCTTCGGAGGCCTTTTTAAAGGAACACCTGTTACCAGAACCTGGTTAATGACTCATTTGGGGAATACTCGAGGCTCTTCTCTGCTTAATAGGTTTTGCACGAGCAGAGGAGGGGATCCAGGAGAGACCGGGGCGTCTGGAAGCAGCAGGGTTTGTTGGTCCCCACGAGGATTTGCTGCTCAAAGCGATTGCCTTCTCTCCTGGCCCCTCTCTGCCCTGCAGGGACACGGGGACCACATCCCGCAGCGGGGCTTTAGCAGGAGCACTGGGGAGGTGTTCCCGGATTCCCAATGGCGGAGGAGCCGGCTGCATTGCCGATGGGCTTGGGAAAGGCTGGAAATTTCCAGGTGCCAAGAAAGCCCATCCTTGCAGCCAGCCCAAGCGTGGATCGGCCGGCGGGCAGCTGACAGCACCTCACCTTTGCGGCACTCAGCTGGAGCGATAAAAAGGAGATTCTTTATCTCCCTCCTAATCCGAATTTTTGGTGAAAGACAGGAGTCTCCTGAATGTTTGCACGGCCAGGCACTAGCGACCTGCTCTCCCCTGCGCTGGGGCAGCAAGAGAGTTCAGGGTGATGCAGTTGCAGGCTCCATCTCATCCCACTTGTCCTGTCGAAAAGCCCTCCATGGGGATGCCCATCCCTGAGCAGGAGGCATTGTGGGGTTGTGCCGGGGCAGACAGCACCAGGAGAGTCCAGTGTCCACCACCGTGCAGTGGGCATCGGTACTTCTGGGCTTTGCAGGATGGTGCCTTGAAACCCCACCATAAAGAGTCCCCAGCAGCCGGGGAAGCCCACAGAGCCCATGGCCCAGCCATGCAAGGAGCTGGCACAAGCTGCTGGGCTGCAGCCACATCCTTTAGGAAGGACCAGAAATTGCTCCAGAGATGGAAGAGAGCGAACAGAGGGAAAGCACTTCCCCAGAAAAAGCATCCTAGAAGTTCAGAGGGCTGAGCAGGGGCTCTGCCCCCCGGCTCCAGAGCAGCTGGTGGAGGAGCGGATGCTGCTGCACATGAAATGGGAATGGCTCCTTTGGTAGGACGTTTTTCCTTCCCAAGGTGTGGGCAGAAGGCACATCCCCGCTGTCAGCAGCGCTGCCGGTGCCTGGCAGTGGGTAATTAAAGCCTTTTATTCAGTGCCTGGAGGCACGGAGGCATCAAGGGCTCTTATCAAAGAAGAAACCCAGCAGGCTGGCTTTGTGCAGAGGGGAGGGAAGAGATGCCAAGGCTGCCTGTGCCCGTTTAAAGAAAGTTTTGGCTTCATTCTCCTCTCCTAACTCTTTAAATCCACCTTGTGAACAACTAATCCATGTTTAGATGCTGCTTCACAGTGTTCAGCTGGGTAGAAGCCAACTCCAGACGCTGCAGTCGGGGCCAAATCCAGCACTTGGCTGAGCAGCTCCATCACCCGACAGTGATCCTTGCCCTCCTCTTGCTCTGGATCTGGATTTAAAGGCCCCATGACTCCACGTGATAAAGGGAATTTCTCCCTCTCACCCCAAACACTCACCTACACGGGATGGCGATCCAGGTGTTCCTCTGATAGGCTCTGCCGTGGCATCTGGAGATACTTGGACACCATCTGCACCATGCAAAGGGCAACAGCAAGAAGATGGGCAGGAAGATCTGTGTCTGGGAGGGACAAGCAGCCCCCCAAACGCGTTGGCAGAAGTCCTGGCTGCAGTCCTGTAACAGACACACATACACGTGCAATGCTGAGGCCACACACAACTCAGTGCATTGTGTGGGCAGATCCCTGCTTTGCTGCAGCACCAGCCCAGGTCTGCACCGTTCCTGCAGCGTGACTGTGCCACGTCAGGGCTTAGCAGCCCATCTCATCCGGGGAGCAGGAGCACGGAGGGGATGTGGACAGAGCTCCAAGGTGGAATGAATTTTCCAGCTCTCAGATATAAGGAAGAATCATAATGTCATTTATCATCTTTAAAGATACGCAGAGTTGGCGAGAGAATGAATTCTTCTTCATAACCCAGTTCCCAGGATATTTTTACAGTGCATCATAAATTATAATACCTTTTTATTTTTACTTTATGGCCTGTCCCTCGCCAATTCTGGTGATTTACATCCTCATTCCCCCCCAGTGCTTTAGGAACAATCCCTGCCCATCTCTCTCCTCCTCCCATCAACTCCCCAATCTCTCCCCTTCCACCAGCTCTTTTCCCCTTTGTCCACCCACACTCTGTGCTGGGATGGGGCTGGAGAACTGTGAGCATCACTGGCCTGGAGAGGAACATCTGGCACCTCTGGGCTGCTACAGAGCCTTGGGCAAACGTAGTCTGTGGCCACCACTTTCACAGCCATGCCGCAGCACAAGCCCGTGCAGCAGGAGGGAGACCACTGCTAGCCCCTGGTAGCACTGTGCTAGCCCAGCACCTCTCTCAGGACCGACCCACGATGCTGAAACAGCCTCAGACATACCCTGCCCCAACATACCTTGTTTTACAGCACAACTTCGGATGTTTTCAAGACTAGAACGGCTCTGAGCTTGCTTAACTTGGCCCTGCTTCGCTGCAGCCTTCTCTCTAGTTTCAAGTCCTGTTTGGATTTCTGTACCAGAAACTTGCGGAAACGCAGTGGTGTTGACCAATGTGGGGATTTCAGCTCCCTTTGCATCTGAAATTCAAAAGGGAGCCCCAGCAATGCAGGTGAATTAATATAAAACTCAGCAGCTCCTGCCTGAGCCAGAACAAGGGATCCCAAACCCTCGGTAGGAAGCTCAGAGGAGACCAGTGCGCCCAGGACAGCCTCTCACACCACCACCGATGGCTGCTTATTGCTGCGCCGATGCTCGGGAGCCCACGGAGATCCCCCTGCTCGGCTCAGCATCACCATGTCTGTAGCACAACGATCTCAGCAGCCGTCACTCCTTGCCAGCCTCATCATCTTCCTCCCATCTCCACTACCGGATGGGACCAGCCCAGCTGAAAAGTGCTCGGGGGTATTTCCCTCAGCGCCTTTCTTTGCAAAACCTTCTCCCACTAAAGAAAGAGCTGTTTGCAAACCATGCTGGGTGTGCGACCCCCCTGCAAGAGAGGGGTAGCAGTGAAAGAAGGAGATTTTCTCACTGGCCTCAGCATCCCCTCAGCAATTACAGCCCGACACCGCACCCGCAGTGGAAAAATCAGTCATAAAGCAGAAGACAGAGGGAGGAGAGGTGAGTGTTTATCCCTGAGAAATATGGAGATTTACCGCGATGAGGCTGGCTAAGAACATTACATTGGGCATGCTAAGCCAGAGAGGTTCAGCAGGTTTATTCAGGGCTCAGGCGTTAGGCTCCCTATCAGGAGAGAGGCTTTAAGCGTGTCGGGGATTTACAGGCAACAAGAGAAGAAAACAGCAGCTCCTCAGGAACAGCCCGGCAAGGCTGACATCTCAGACAGGGCTGTATTTTCCTTGTGCTTTAAGATGCTTAGGGGCAGCGACTGCCTTCCCAAGGCCGATATGGGATTTTTAGGACTAATACCATAAAAAACTCAGTCACAGTCATTCACATTTTTCCATCCTTTTCTCATTGAAATTGGGAGCCTCGACTCCCAATTGCCAGCCCAGCAATGGGAAGTCTCCCTTGCACGGACCCGCACGGAGGCACCCTCCGTGCCCTTGAAATCAGCACGTGGGATGGGCAGGGAGGAATAAGAACTGCTAAATGCGTGGCTGTGGCCGGCTGGCAGCAAGTCAGCGGCAGGATCGGAGCCACGCTTGGCTCCCGTCCTTCCCCACCGCATCTGGGGCTGCGCAGAGAAAAATTAAGAGTACAGGAGCAGGTTAACAGCCAGGAAAATTATTGCTAACAACACAACCAGGGGCTTGTTCCTTCCCTTTTTATTGGAGGCTGAGTGATTACTCGTAGGTAGTTAAAAGGCAGGAGCTGTGTGTTATTGCAGGGGATGCT
This sequence comes from Arenaria interpres, assembly GCA_013399435.1. NCBI lineage: Eukaryota > Metazoa > Chordata > Aves > Charadriiformes > Scolopacidae > Arenaria > Arenaria interpres. The sequence continues at coordinate 282,690 of VXAK01001790.1, read as the reverse complement.
CAGGAGTAACGGGAGGCTAATTAACGAGCAGCTCTTGCTCGCTGCCGGGGGAACGTTCCCAGGGGCCGTGCTGGAAGGCAGAGAGCGGCAGAGCGGGCTCGGGCGAGTGTGTCGAGGTATCACAGCACAGGGGGGATGGAGGAGACTGGAAATGAGCCTGTTACTCTGCAAACGATGCTCCTGGCCGAGGTTTCCGTGCGTGGGGCACGGGCAGCTGAGACACCGGGGGTCGGGCTGCAGAACGACTCGGGCCCAAATTGCCACTTCAGCCCCGGGAAAAGGGGGAGAAAAGAGGCTCGTCGGCATTTCCCAGTGGGTTTTGGTGGAGCAAATGGGTCGGCTCAGCCTCGTCAGCCCTGGTGCATCAGCATCAGCGAGCGTCGGGTTCAGGGGCTGGCTCTGAACACGGGTAGTTCTCGGGGGGGTTCCAGCTTGTGATGGGGCTGTGGAGGTCGGGGTCAGAAGGAATGGCTCTGTCATGCCCTAGGATGTTCCTAAGCAGAGGGAGACGCGCCTGAGGACATCGGGACACACAGGCTGTGGGGCTGCCACGAGCAGCCGGCCCTGCGGGACAAACACGCTGGTAGAGGGGCGGGTAGGAACAGGGCAGCAGTGACAAATGAGTTTAATTCCTGGGCAGACTTGGACGGGAGGGAATGATTAATGGGAGGAGCACCTCGTCACAGCCTCGGGAGCTCAGGGAGCTGTTTTGGCGGAGGACAGAGCAACAGGGACCGATGCTTGGCGGCGGCAGGCTGGGAACTGAGTTAGAGACCAGCCTCACACCTGGGGGACAGGAGGTGATAACCATGCACAAAGTCCATCTCCCTCCTGCCCACGCCTTCCCTCTGACCATCTCCCAAGTCTGGGTCCTCCCCAGAGGTTCAGGGGCAGGATTGAGACCCTTCACTCCTTCCTCCTGCCCTCGTCTCTCCCTCTTCCCCCCATCAAACACACACACTGTCATGTCTGGGGCTGGTCACGCTCGTGCCAGGACCTTGTTGCTCTCGGGGGGAGATGCCAGCCAGGGGACAAGCCACCCAAAGCGGTGGGGATGGCCTGCTCCATAGGCTGGCCCTATGGCTGAAACCGAGTAGTTAAGAGAGCAGCAGAAAAATACAGGAGGCAAAATATTTCATGCGGGTAGTATCACAGAGGGCCATAAAGAGCCTGATTAACACTGCAATCATCAGCCACTATTTCACAGTAACAATAAACCGCCCCAGCTGCTGCTGCTGGGTTTGGGTGGCCTCCCAGCACAGCGATGACCAGGTTTGTGCAAGAAGGTCCATGTGTATAAGGAGGAAACATCTGTGCAAGCACCACTGCAGTTTGGAATGTCCTGTCCCCACAACCCTCGGCAGAGCCCTCAGTCCCTGGATGTCTGCTCTTCACGAGGCAACACATCCTCTAGCCTGGAGAGGGAAAGGGCAATGTGTTTTGAACAAAGTTTTTAGAGCAGCAAACTTGGTTCTAGCTAATTCAGCTGAAAGCCAACGGCAGCTGGAGCCCACGGGAGCAGGGACTGTGGGAAGCAATAAAAACTTACACCAAGACCGGATTTGACCCCATGGGAGAGATGCAGGAGATACTGGGCGGGATGTGACCAGAGCACAGCTGTGCGACAGCAGCAAAACCACCAGACAAACCAACTGTCAGACTGAGCAATTCATCACCGTGGAGATTCAGACCCTTAACACCGACAGCCAGCTCTGCCCCAGCGACCTGCAGTGCGTCCCTGCCCGTGGGCACCCGCCTGCTCCCCATCTGCAGGGGAGGGGACCAAATCACAGCCCTGGAGACTGCAGCAGGACAGACTGTGCCAGGGCACCCGTCACCCCCACACACGGCTTCTCGCCTGGGCTGATGCTGCGGCATTCGCCTGCCTCTGGCCCCATCCAGCTCTGGCCCTGCCTGCAAGACCGGTGCAGAACTGGCTAAACTGGGAGCTGGAGAGCCTCTCCTGATGTATCCACGCTGAAAGATTAGCACTTCCCAGAGACAGAGTGATGCCATCAGCAGTGGCTCAGCTGGAGGACCCCGAGCAGCCTGGTTGGGTACCAGAGGGTCCGTCCTCGTCACTGTCCCTCCATCTGGAGCTGCCGGTGCCCCCCACTCCTCCCAGTGCGTTACTCACTCAGCCTTGGTCCGACTCCAGTTGGCTCCGTGACTGATTGGGGAGACAGTCCTGGGCTGACGGCTCACGGCAAGTGCCAGGAGCAGCCCCTCGTGCATTAGGCACAGCAGCTGTTAGCACTGATTAAAAAGGAGAAACCCAACAATTATCAGCCTGTGACAGCCAGTCCTGCTGCCCACAGCCAGCGCTGCTGGAGGGAAGGCGATGGGGACCCACTTGCTCCCTGGGATCCCACAGCAGGACAGGGATGTGCCAGAAAACACTTCTCCTAAAAGGACAGGCTGAGAGAGTTGGGGGGGGTTCAGCCCAGAGAGGAGAAGGCTCCGGGGAGACCTTTGAGCCCCTTCCAGTCCCTAAAGGCGCTCCAGAAGAGATGGGGAGGGACTCCTGATCAGGGAAAGTAGTGACAGGATGATGGGGAAGGGTTTGACACTGAAAGAGGGGAGATTGAGATTAGAGACTAGAAAAATTCTTTGCTGTGAGGGTGGTGAGGGCCTGGCCCAGGTTGCCCAGAGAAGCTGTGGCTGCCCCATCCCTGGAGGGGTTCAAGGCCAGGTTGGAGGGGGCTTGGAGCAACCTGGGCTGGTGGGAGGTGTCCCTGCCCACGGCAGGGGGTGGCACTGGGGGGGCTTGAAGGTCCCTTCCAACCCAAACCATTCTGTGATTCTATGAAAACACACACGCGCAACTTCCACATCAACTGTGCCCGCGGCGCACACACACTAAATGCAACAAGTTCCATGATCAACAGGACACAGCACCAGGCAGGACAAGGACGAGGTTGTGCTGTGCCCAGCAGGGGCTGGCTGTGCCAGCACAGGGAGTGGGCACACGGCTGGGCAGGAGCATGCCAAGCACACGCATGTTGCCCTGCGTGCACCAATTCTCTGCTACGCAATCATACCTGTTGCAATCCGGACATGGCTGGACACGTGTGTGGCTGCCACGTAGATGGGGAACCCAAAGGAAAGCACAGGGACGTGTCCGCAGCCACCACCGCTCCTCCGGCTCCTGGTTGTTGGCAGCCCCACGTCTCTGCGGAGTTTCTGAGCAGCCTTCTCTCCCGCCGTGCCTGGCCTCCTCATTAATATCTACCGGTTGAATTATTTATTACAAACAGATGTTAGAGTTTAAAGAGTGTTAAGAGGATATCCTTGGCTAATCAATTTATTTTTAACTGGTTTATGTATTTATTACAAACAGAATTTGGACTTCAGCTGCCATTTTAAATTATCCCTCATTCATCATAGCGCTGCATGTGCTGCTTGGATGCTCGTGCAGCGTCCTTGGGGACCACGAGTGAGCCACAAATCTGGTGTCTGCTGGCCAGGGAGCGGGCTTGCTTATTCTCTCTTGTTTCCAAACACTACATAAAATTCAGACAGGGATCTGAAACGCACTGCAAACTCCCCGGCAATGAGCTTTGCCTTCCTGGGCAGCAGAGCACTGCAGCTGGGCCAGGCAGGGGGAGCAGGAGGGTCTTCTGGCGAAGGTGAAGAGAGAGGAGGGAGATGTTGGCAACTAGTGGAAGGACCCCAGGCCGCAGAGGAAGGAGGGGGAGATGGACTTTGTCTCCATCTCCCCTGTCCCTACAGCCCTCCCCAGAGCTGTCTAGGCAAGCCCTTTGCCATCCCACCCTCATGTACCAGGGAGCTCCTGATTCACACCAGTGAGAATCCAACCCTGCAAATGCCCTGAAGGTAATTCAGGGATGGTGATGCTGATGCTTGGCAAAGCCAGGACAAATTAAGTGGGTGTAGTTTGTGCACCGCAGTTGCCACATGACCATGAACCCCCCATGGTCTCCAACCCCTTGAAAACATTAAGGGCAACTGGGAAGCAAGGACAAGGAAGCATCTTCCAGTCTCCAGCCACAGCCAGGGGCTCCCAGTCCCATGCTGGTCTGTTACACCCTCTGCTGCAACCTCAGCCCATGCCAGGGCACATTTGGGCGATGCCAGCTCCAAAGCACAGGGTCAGGAAGGTGGTTTGTGTGAAAATACAGCCCCCATCCCACCAGACATCACCACCTTCACCAAATAGTGTAAAACCAGCAACAGATGCATTGGCGCTTGGTGCCGCAGCCATCGCAAATCCCCCGGGGCAAACCCAAGGCGTCTCCACACCAGTTCATCACCCTCTGGGAAGCACCAAAGTCTTAAAGAACCTGTCAACCACGAGGGACTCGAACTGCATTTCAGCTTTCAGCTTGTCACCATTTCCAAGAGATATTGGGGAAAAAACAAGACGGGGAGATGCCGTAGGAGGAGGAAGATAAATGGTGCTGGGAAGGAGGAGGGAGAAGGAGAGAGACGGGAGACAAAAAACAGGAGAGGGTGAAGCTGCACATTGAGCACAGCAATTAAAGCCACCCTGAGCTCACCCAATTAAACTGACTGGAGAGAGGAGGAATCCCAAAGGATAATTTCCTGGCAAATTGCTCGTTTGTCTCAGTCTCTGACGCCAGAATGCTTGTGTGTCAGTCAAGCCATGGAGCTGAGCCCTGGAGAGAGGAGACAGAGATGTTGGTAATTCAGTAGGCAAAAGGCATCTCTTCCTAAAAACCTCCTCAAAAGTGCCATAAATTTGAGTAAACCTCAACCATAGCTACTAAAAAACAGCAAGAAGAGATGCATCCAGGAGGGATGGGGATGGATGGAGCACCCTAGCACTCCTTGGGCTGCTGGAGGGGCTTTCTGCCTCGCCGCTCCCATCAGGACATTGCTCCTCATCTGTGCTGATGCTCCCGGGGGGCATTGCTCCTCTGGCTCGGGTCTGGCTCCTCCCACCTCAAAAGCTGGGCTTGCTATAACCCATGGAGGGACTTTGTTCCCACCTATGAAAGTGCAAACGTGTTTATGTGTATGGGAGGGACAGAGGAGATCACTGCAGAAGGAAAATGCCAGGCAAACCAACTAGAGAGCAGCTTGTCCCAGCATGGTGAATGCCAGGCCCATCTTGCTCCTCTCCTTGGCTCATCCATAATTCACAGCCACCTCCAGAGGGTATGGGGGAAGAGCAGGGCCACCACGGCCACAGCCCCACCGTGCCCACGACTGGGACCACACTGGGGATGGGGAGGCAAGTCCCGAAGGGGGCAGCCAGCTGGGAAGGGCCATGGCGTTTGGGGAGTTTTCTGCTGAGCTGTGGTGAGACCCAAGTGTTCAGCTCCCACAGGACATCTCTGCAAGACATGGCGTTTGCAGGGGAGACACCAGAGCATCCAGCCTCATTCGTGGGAGTAGTCCCGCCCCGCAGTTCAGTCCCTACAAATGCGTTTGGCATTCACCTTTTGCAAGGATCTAAATGTCAAAAAATCCCCATCTGGTGAGCAAGGGTTGGATGAGGTCCCGCTCCTGCATTTGCCACCCGAGGCAGAAGCCATCCCCTTCCAGGGAGCAGCAGAAAGGCGTCCCAAGGCTCAAACACCATGTGCTGCCGGCAATCCCTCTGCACAGAGCTCCTCAGACATCTTCATTCCTCACACGTGGCCCTGGCCGTTCCTCCCTTTGTCAATAAAGCCGGAGGCAAGCAAGGACCTGGAGATTTACTGCTGTTCAGTGCTGAGGGCCATGCTGGGTGCTTAAACCCCGGAGTTATGGGAATCAGTGGAGTGCTGTAATACCTGGCTAGACACAGATGAGCAGCTGCCGTGACGAATAGTTCTGGCTCAGAAAGTCCCCAGGGAGTCGGAGGAGATGCAGAACCCCAAAGCGTCCTTAGACAAACCCCAAACCATGGATGAAAGGGAAGAGATGGAGCTCAGAGAAGCATCTTCATCTCCCAGAAAACCAAAAATCACCCATAAACCAGGCAAGACCTTCAAAGCCTTTGAGGGACTTTGTTGCAGGGGGGCCGAGGAGCAGCTCAAAAGTTTTAGCTCTTGGACACCCATGGGATGGGTGGGAGATGGGTTAGACCCTGAGCCTCATGCAGCACATCCAAGCTCCCCCCAGCAGCCCACCCAGCGATGGGGGGAGCCCCATGCAGGCACCGGCCCGCTCCCCAGCCCTCCCTCGCTGCTGCCCGCAGCGGGCGGACGCCAGCAATCAGCAGGCTCCAGCCGCTTTGCCAGCGCCGAGTCCCAGGCAGTCAATCAAAGCATCAGCTTGAAAGTGTTAAAGGCCCGTGTCTGTCTTTATTATAATCACAGCACTACACCTTGTCGCCGCGTGTGCCCTAATGCTGCAATATTTTGCGCATGATTTCACCAGCTGCTGCTGGAGGCATTAGGGAGCTGATGCTCCTTCGCTGCTCTGGGTGTTTGCTCGCTTGTTTGCAGTTAAGCCTCTTTTTATACTGACTTTTCTTTATTCGTTCTCCTTTTGCTTTACAGAGCGGTTGCCCCATCTGTGGCCGGTAGAGCCTTTACCAACGCTCAGCCAGAAAAAGTACACAAAACATCAAACAATCATAGAATCACAGACTCACAGAGTGGTTTGGGTTTGAAGGGACCTTAAAGATCATGGAGTTCCACCCCCCCTGCCCTGGGCAGGGACACCTCCCACCAGACCAGGTTGCTCCAAGCCCCCTCCAACCTGGGCTTGAACACTTTGAAGGTCCAAGGCTTGAACCCAGGGCAGGAGAGGCTGGAAGAGGCTTCTGCTCTGGGTGTTTGCTTGCTTGTTCGCAGCTGGGGGCTTGAGTTAATTTACACAGGCTTCACATGAGGATTCAGCCTTCTTGTTGGCATTCACCGTAATCTCTGGCCCAGAAGCAGACTGTGGGTCTCCAGCAGAGAGAGAGCAGGGGGACTCCATCCCCCCAGCTCCTCTGCTCTCCCTCCGACCCCAAGAAGTTCACAGGGTACGGCCCAGAGCCCTTTCTGTCCTGTGCCCTGCTCATGGGGGAGGAAAAAGCCCTATTCAAGAGGCAGCCCAGCCTGGGTGTCGCCAAAGAGCTTGGGAAATGATACTAAATGTGGGGATGAACCATGGAAACTTGATTAAAATAGGATAGTGCCCACTTGAGAGCTCCACACGGGGCTTTTCTGCCTGACCCTAATGTGGAAAGATCTCGCAGGCAGCCAGAGCACCCAGGGGCGCAGCACGGCAGGGACATGCTTAGCAAGGCTGCGGATGCGATGGTCCTATGGGTTATCCAAGGATGCCCATCCAAGGATGTGCACACCCCAACCTCAGGGCAAAATGAAACAAAAGTATCTCACCTTTTTTTGCATTCCATAAATGCTACCGCTGTCCTCTGATGGGTCGTCCTCAGAACTGCCCCCACTCCGGCCATCGGGTGCAAAACTGAATATTGCAGGAGATTAATGACCTTAGAAAAATGTAATTACACAACAGGGCTCTGCTCTTAATAACTGCGTATTTTACTTGTCAATGTGCCTTAATTGAAAATGAGTAGGCGATACAAGTTGCAGTGGAGTTGGCTGGCAAGCCTTTAACGCTATATTAATTGTAGTAATTAGCAGTCACTTTATGTTGGAGTCATCTATAAATAGGAGGTCCATTAGTTTAGCAGAGAGTGTGATTTAAAATGCAAATAAAATCCCAACTATACATATAAATCACTTCTTTCCCCCTGCCCCCCAAATTTACAGACATGAGCAGGCTGTGATGCTGCTCTGGACGAGCTTTGGTGAGTTGCTCACCATCGCAGGAGCAGTTGAGATGATCTCAGCACCCCAAGGAGACCCTAGCAGAAGGGTTTGCCCCTGGTATGGTGCTCCTGCAGCTATGGACCTCTGCCAGGCTGCTGGGTGATGGGCAGTGTCGAAACCAGCACCCCAGAACTCACCGTCCCAAGCCTCGGGCTGCCCAAGCCGATTGGAAAAGGCGCTGGATAAATCCCAGGAGCTGCCTGGCAAAGAAGCAGAGCCAAGTGCTCAGTGTTTCTGTCCTGGAGTGCTGGGAATGCCACAGGGACCACCTTTAGGGGAGGAAAAAACACCCAACAGCTGTAAAGACACAGAAAAAGGGAACACAAGCATCGGTCAGAGCGAGGCATCACACCAGTGATGGGGGCCCCATAGCACCCAGGCACACTCCAGTACTCCCAGCCCGTTAATGACATGCTCCACTTGTTTGATTATTAGCAAAGGAAGAAGAAGTAAGAGACAAAGAATGAATATTCTTTTTATTAACGCAAAATCCCATTAAATTACAGCCTGTACTACCAGGGACAAAGTAACATGGTAAAATGTTTTTCGCTACTGGCTCCCAAAATCCAAAAAGCAAAGCTATTAAAAATTAAAAAACAAACCCACACATAAAAAATATCTTTTTCATTACTGACCAGTTCTTGGTTTAAAAGAGATCATTCGATCCCCCCCGCTGGCACGGCTCCTGCCTGCTGCTGGGGTGCAGATCTATGTCTGCACAGCTAATTCTTGAGCAGAGAAGAAACAACGATCTTGGGGAGGAAAAAATGAGGGGGGGAAAAAAAAAAGGAAAAAGGAAAGGAAAAGATGAGAGGTCTCTATCTGCTGCAGAAGCAGCTCCCATTCAGGTGCCGTAAAAAGCCCCAGCACATTCTAATTGAAGATACATTTTTATTACTCTTCACAGAAGATTTCACCCATTCAATAATTTATCTTCCTCAAAAGTGGTTCTATCGCACAGATGAGAGAGGGGAACGGAGCCACGAGCTCCCTTTCCTCTCCACCGCTCCCCATGGGCCCTGCAGGAGAGGGGAGATGGGTCGGGACCCCTGAGCCCCCCACTCTGCTCACCTTCCCTCCTCCCTGACCCCAGACCTGGGCAAGGGGCTGAGCTCCTGCTGCCCCACCAGCTCTTTTTTGGCTCCTAAGTCACTGGACTGAACAAATATGGACCAAATGTATCCCTTCAGCTCTCCTCCCATGGTCCCTCCAAAAGCCCCCCCAAAACCCTTCCTCTCTGTGCTGTGAGTGGCTCCAACCATGTTTCCCCAGGGACGAGGAGGAGGAGAGAGAACGCCAGGACACCCTCACCACTCTGCCCAGCATAGCTCTCGGACTGACACAGCCCATCTGGGAGAGGAAATCTCGAAGTTGGCAAAGGGGAAGAGGAATAACAGTTCTCCATCCACATAATAAAAGGCTTCCCGAGATATAACAGACAGGAAAAGCCCCTCGGTCCCAGCCTTTGCAACGATCTCCTGCTAAGTATGGCTTCAGCTCCCAGCGCCTTCCCTCCTGCCAGCACTGGGGAAGGAGCTGTGAGCGCCAGGACCATGCCAGTATGGAAAGGGGAGGCTACCTGCCACCGTGACTCACCAGTAACGCCAGGTTAGGACATGGTTCCCCCTTCCCGCAGGAGGAGATGCACAAAGTCACATTGTCACACGGAGCAGCAGCAGCAGGAGGGGATGGCCTCTGGTGGGGCAGGAGGAACCTGCTCGTCTTCGGGTCAGCAAGGGGAAAGTGTCCTTCTCCATGTGCCCAGACTGTGGAGATCTTGGGGACCCCATGTCCACCCAACCAGGAGGAGCAGAGGACAAAGACAAGAGTGAAAAGAAGGAGGAACAGCTCATTCAGATGTTTTTAAGTCCATATGCCCTGAGTGCAGTAGATCTAGAGCCCTCCACCCCAGCAAAAGCAAATTCCCATTCTGCTGCTTGACAGAGATGCAGGAGTTTCAGCTGCTGTTTAGCAAAAGCTGAATGAACAGAAACCACAGCAGGGGACTGGGCTCCAGTTCTGCCCGAGTGTGTCCACCAGTACAATCAAGGTCCTCAGCGTCACTGCTGTGAAGTCCTGTTGGCTCCCCAGGGCAGGACCTGGTGGGTCTGCACTGATGGCGCATCAGGCACAGGGAAACCTCAGCACCTCCAGCTCACCAGGTCCGTGGTTCAGATCTTCCTGGAGCCACAAAATGCCTCAGCTCAGGCTTCCCCACACGTCAGGGCTCAGCAGCCTGGCCCTGCGCTCTCCTTAGACCACTTCAAACCACGGGTGATCTCCTTAACGTGCATGGGGTGATGCCACCTACCTCTGGTTTAAGGGAAATCAGAAGCAAAGCCCTCAAGCCAGCAGAGCTGGGCTGGAGGCCTCCAGAGAGCAGAATTTCTTATCAGGATTTCTTGCTAAGTCCAGAGAAAAAAACACCCAGATTATTTCTTGTGGTTTACTCACAGAGCAACCAGATACAGAGAAGTGATTTGCCTTCAGATGGTTTCCTCTGTCCCACGCTTCAAGCCGTGTCCACGGGCTCTCTTTGGAGCATTCAAAGGAAAGGCCAGAGCGAAGCTGAGTATTTATAGATCCACCACAGTTGCTTTGCCTCTGGCAGCCAGCTGGAATTATCATATGGTGAAGAGGTGGGAGGGAACAATCAATAAAGATGTTTTTTTTCCCCCCAGTTCTTCCCCAGACTTGGAAGAGCAACTCAAGGCTCATCAGACATGCTAATACTCAAAGCAGGTGACAGGTCTTCTGCTGTCTACTGCCTTCTCTGTAGGCATTTAATAGAGAACCTGGGATTTACATTACTAAAAACACCCTCAGGTGTGAGTCCTTTGAGGGGACGTGGCTTTCCCCAACCCTTCCACAAATGTGTCCTCTCCAAGGCCTGAAGGAAAGGAACCATGGCTCCATGCGTGGCGTGAGCGGTTCTTTGAGTGCTGCCTCTCAACGACATGCTTATCATAAGAGGGACAGGGAAAAAAAAAGATGAAATAACATAAAAATAAATAAAGAAGCAACTTTGGCATGGAAGGCAAACCAGGATTGATCTTTTGCTTGACTTACTCTGAAAATTGCTTCTCCACTGCCCGTTTATGCACATTAATTGAACGTCTGGCCCGGCTGCACGTCTGTTTAAGTCCTCAATCAATCCCCTTTCGGATGACTGCTAGATCAATAGGGTGGTAATTTAATAAAGGACATTTTCAGTTCGCTTTTAAAAGCCACTGATGGGATTTAATTCTTTCCTATTTTTTAAGAAGAAAAGGGGCAGTGGGAGAGGAGCACCAGGGCTCAAACCACGATCTGGTGTTTTCCTCTCCCACAGCATCCTTTTCAGACAGGGCTTGTGGTGAACTTCTCAACTCTCCTCATTGTTCTTCATCCTTCTTGAGACGTGGCGCAGCTGCCTGTGATCAGCACAACAGCGCTGGTGGGACACTGCCCCTGTCAGAGGTCCCACAGGTTGGCAGCAATTTCTAGGAAGAAAATTTAGGATGGTGCCCTCATACATCCCAGGAGCCGCAGCAGTGAACTGGAGAGCACCCAGGAGCTGGTCTTATCCTCTCCCTCAGCAAAGCAACAGCAGCACATTTGACAGCACTGCTGGGGCACACGAGAGCACCTTCATCTGTCCCCAAACTCCAATCCTGCCCTCAATGTTTGTACGACAAGGATCGCTCCTCCAGCATCTTCAGAGATCCTACGGCAAGGATTCAAGCCAGCGCACCAAAGTGCTGGGGATGATACCTCTGTCTCCTGTGGCTTTTCCTGGCCGAAGACGCAGCCAAGTTCAAGGCAACTAACAATCCCTCAGGTTGTCTGTCCCTTGCAAGAGGGTTGTCCAAGGGAAGAGGCACGTCCATGCTGGATGTTTAATCCCTAGGTTGCAAAAATCGAGACAGAAGAGCTCTACAAAAGGCTCCTTTGGATTGATGAAGTGTACATATTACAGCTGCATCCTGCAGGAATTAACATCTTCCTCCCTCCTCCAACCCCTTTGCTCTTGTGCCACTTGGTTTCAGCCCAGGACTGGTCCCAGTGCCACGGGTGCATGGCTGGCCTTTGATGCGCATAAGCCTCCTGCTCCGTTTAATGCTGTTCTTTCTTCCCGGCGCCTGCACGGTTCAGCGATGAGAGCAATTCCCCCGCTCTGCAATGTGCCCTCACACCAGCACGGCCAGATTCCCCCTCCCCAGCCTGTCCATGTTTAATTTCCTCTAATCGCTTTCTTCACAGCCATCTTCTCTAAACCCTTTATCTTCCTCCAGGCTGCAATTCCCTCCCTTTGCTGCTTCTCCATTTCCTTTCTGTGATGCGTTGCCCACAGCCATCTGCATTACAGTGGTTTAACCAGCGCCGTGCTGGGAGAAAGGACTATGTCCCTGCCTTCTACTGGGGTGCACCCTACCTGGGGTGCCCAGGAATGTCCCAGGAACACTTTTCCCTGCTACCAACATTCATTCATTCCAGAGGCCGTGCCAGAGCCAGCCCTGCCCACGTGGCTCCTGTCCAGCACCACTCAGTCGTTTTTGTCATCGATACGTGGCTTTTACATCATGTCCTCGTTAATCTGATTAATGGTCTCCTGGCTTCACGCATCTCTGCCCTACGCTCTGCTCCCTGCATGGCTTTGCTGGATTGTGGTCACGGGGCAGAACTTCCCCCCAGTTGTTTGCTCCAACCCTTATGCTCAGTTGCCCACATCAGCAGGATACCGTGGGGCTGGTGGGGTGAGGGACAGGGGGATGTGGCTCCCTTCATCCCCATCCTGCTGGGATTGTCTCCTGGGGGGACTTCCTTGATGTCGATACCACTGGAAAACCCTTGATTTGGTGGCAGGCAGGTGGGCAGCGAGCTGTGGTTGCTCCACCAAAACCAACCATGCCATCCAACCATTAGAGGGACTCTTTGTTAGGAAGTGTAGTGACAAGACAAGGGGTAACGGTTTTAAATGGGAAGAGGGGAGATGTAGATTAGATATTAGGAAGAAATTCTTTCCTGTGAGGGTGGTGCGACACTGGAACAGGCTGCGGAGGGAAGCTGTGGCTGCCCCATCCCTGGGGGGGGGGTTGGAACTCCATGATCTTAAAGGGCCCTTCCAACTCTAACCATTCTATGATTCTGTGATCTGGCTGCAAAACGTGCCGTATTCATCTTCTCACAAGCCCTCCCCAGCGTGCAGGGGGCTCACCCGGTGCCTGATGGCGTTCCTGCCACAGCCCGGTCCCAGAGGCTGTTCCTCGAGAGAGGCTCCGGCTCTGGCGGAACATCCTCCCTCCGCTCCAGAGCAACAACCGCACATCGCAGGAGAGAAACCGGAGGAGCCCAAATCTATAAATAAAAGATATGAATTAAACATGACTCTTGCATTTTCAAGGGTCAAATGAATATTCGGTCACTTAGCAATATCATCTACTCCCACGGAGGAAAAAAAGGAGAATAACAATAAGTGTTTATCATTACTTGCTGTTTATCAAGTGACATTTTGAAGGACCAAATCTCTCCCGCACTGTGAGTGTGGGAGCAAAATTCAGTCCCACACACAGTTCCTCCTAAACACACGAACCTCCTCCAAAGAAGGCAGGTGTCGGCTGTCCCCATCACAAAGCTGGGTAAAAAGTTTTTGCAGAGAAGATACTAGATAGATTAATTTGACATACTTTGGCAGAGCCAAGGAAGGCAGCCCCATCCTTCTGGCTCTCCAGGAAGGGAGATAACGAGACCCACACATCTCTGAGGGCAATAGTGGCTCCTCCTTCATCTAGTTGCAAACGCACCCTGTGATGGCAGTTCCCAAATTTCAGGTGCTCCTCTGAAACATCCTATAAACTCCCTAATTATTTTTCATTCTGCCCAAACAAACCTCACAGGACATCGTGGTGCAAGGGCTACTGATGGAGCCGAAAAGGCCACGAACACCACGTCTCCCGCGACTCCCCAACACCCACTGCCGGCCCTATCAGGGAGCACAGAAATAAAACGAACGGCGATGGATCAGAGGTGTCAACAGCTTTTCTGCTCCATTTCAGTCGCTACAAATCACAGCCAGATTTTTCATTTCCAGGCTGGTAATAGATGAGAAGGGACCCAAGCCAAGCGCCCGACGCCTGAGACTCTCCCTGTCTCGCTGGAACAAAATAACTTCCCACAGCCCCATCCAAGCTCATCGGTGGAGAATGAAGCCGTAAAAGCCAGAGCCACACACCCAGCCTTGCCTTCCCAGCGTTTGTATTTCAGGACTTCTCAAGCACGAGAAACTGCTTCTCATGATGCTGAAACTTGCCCGGAGTGAGCTGAGTCGGGGACTCCTGAAAACCAACAGTGCTTCCCTCTGCAGTGCCCATCACCATCAGCTACAACCGCACCAGTGACGGGTCCTAATTGGTTTTAACACACAGGCAAGGTTGGATAACAAAGAGAACCACCTATTTATCTCCTCACAGGGCTGCTTTATCCATATGTCACTCCCCGTGTAGCAGAAATTTTATGTAACGTCATATTTCTTTTGGGTTAATTTACTTACAGGTGTCAAATTGACTTAATTCCTGGTCTCCTTAATTGGCCCCACTGTTCATACCAGCTCGCATGTCTCTGCTTCTCCGAGGCCTCTGTTGCTCTTGCTGTAGCAGCCTCCACCTCCTTCTCCTTTGCCTGCCAAAAATATCCCAGTGCCGGAGATCTCCTGTGGAAGGTGAGACCACCCCGTGCATGTGACGCATCAGCAGGGACCTGAGATTGAAGCTGCAATTCATAACAGAGAAGGAACAATGAGATGTTCACCCCCAAACACAACCTGGTGCCTCGGGAGTCTGGCACTGGGGGCTGCACAGACGGGTGCGCTTCAGGCGGCTGGAGTTTTTGAGAGAATAAATATGCTGTTAAAGTGGGTATTATCAAGAAGCTGCACATCAGACCCGAGCAGGAATTAAGCCTTTGGCCCCGGGAAATCCTTGCCCAGGCATTGCAAACGCCCCCGACCTTCGCAGCGTGCCCAGGCGAAAGCCGCCCGCCGCTCCCAGCCCCGACCTGCCTCCACCAGCCCCCGGGTTTCATGACTGGGGCAACTACCAGGAGTCCAGCACTGGCCACACGTTACTGCACCTCCTCCCCTTCCAGGGTACCGGCCCGGCCACACGGATGCTGTGAGCACAAACCCGCAGGCACGTGGAGCTTTTCCAGTCTCAGGCTCCCTCCCTGAAGAGACCTTTAGAGTGAGCAGCGCTGTCAACAAATGTATTTAAATTACAAAAAAAAAACCAAACCAAACCTGATGTGCTTCTAAATTGGAAAATAAATGAATTGCACAGAAGACAGAACAAAAAATTATTACAATCTATGTAGTCTTCCATATTTTCCACCTAAAATTAGGAGGCTGGATGCTCAGCTGGTGTAAATCTCCTTTAAATGGTGTTCACGTTAATGATCTTACCCTGATTTACACCGCTGGAGAAATTAGATTCCTCTATGCCTGGGTCTCTGTGCACATCTGTCCTCTGAGAATCAATAAATAAAACTTGAAAATAATATTCATCCACCATTTATTCTACTTAATTATTTAAACTTCAGATTCTGGAAATAATAAAGGAGTAATAAAGAAGAGATTTACCATCCACCACAATTGCTGGAAGCATCATCCCATGTTATTTCCTCCTTTACTTTTTAATCTCTCTCTTTTTCTTTTTTTTTTCCTTTTTTTTTTTTTTTGGCTCACCAAATTGAATCGATTTATTAAAGTTGTTGCAAAACTGATTTGCTCTGATCTGTTGGTGGTGATGAAGAGAAATGGGCTGCTCTGCTCTCCTGTGTCCCCCAAGTCCCTCTCATTAGGAAGGATAACACTTTGCCACCCAGGGAGCAGTTTGCAGCATGCCTGAATGGTAAAGACTGATTAAAAGCAAGACGTGACTTTGGAGGGTAAATGATACTCGTGATGACGAATTCCAGGAAGGATCCAGCCAAGAGATCCCAGCTCCTAGAAGACAGGCTGCAGAAGACAAATCCCTGCAAAAATCTGACTGAGCTTCCAACTTGGCAAAGTTAGGACGGGCAAAGCCAACTTACTTTAAAATAGACACTTTCCTTGATCTCTGGCTTCCCTGGAGCAGCTGGACCGGCGGCAGGAGGTAAATCACCTTCCCCACTGCCTGGCAAACGGCTGGAGATGGTCTCTGGAATTTCGGAGCTCTACACGTAGATAGTCTTGGACAGATACATCCCTCCAGGCTCCATCAGGACCTCACGACCCAGACCAAACTCTGCCTGGAAAATCATGCCATGCTTCAGCTGCTGGAGGATTAATGGACCTGCCGGCAGCAGGAAAAAACTGCCTGGTGTGACAGGAGCTGATGGAGCTGAGTTTCCGGGAAATCCGGGGGCTTAGATCAGGGAAGGGTCCTGCCCTGCCCTGCCTGTGCCCTGCGAGCAGCCAGGTTGTGGAGCAGGGACAGCCCACAGGGTGCCAGCCCCAGCTCCTGGGCCAGCCCCGGCTCCCAGGGCTGCGAGCAGGCTTGTCGGGCGGCTGTCTGAAATGAAAACATCAACACGCCGGCTGTGACGGGCTCTAACCCCAAGCGCTTTGACAGGCCTGTCGCCTGCCATGTTCTCCCCGTGCCCCGTGGAGACGCGCCGGGCGTCCTTGTCACACTGTGATATGGCACATGTGCCCCAAAGCACCGCGGCGGTGCAGGGGAAGGAGCTGTGGAGGGAATGGGATGAGCAGGCTGGTCTTGGGTACCCGGATCCACCGCTGTTCCCGCATCCTTGCTAGTGAGTGGGGATGTTGTTGTGCACCGTGCATGGTTTGTCCTGAGGATTCGTGAACCTTCAGAGCCCCTGCTGAGATCCCTGCAGCACCGCACCCCCCTCGCGTGGAAACCTTTACGTGCAAGGGACGGCTCTTGGCCTCCAACAGGGCACACCTGGCAGGGCTTTGGAAAGAGCATTAAAACACTTTAGCCCAGATCAGGGCTATTTAACCCATGCACCCAGATGAGGTTAATTAAGCCTGCCATACGCTCCTTGGGCAGACCAGTTCCCCCAGGTATGCCCCAGGTCCAAGCCACATGTTTGCAAAAACTCCTTCTGGTCCCACCATCGCCCTGCCCGGAGCATCGCATCCCCGTGGTGCTGCAGCAAGGTCCTAAGAGACACCAAGAATCCACCAGGTCTCCTATGATCTGCCGAAACTCCAAGTGGGTTTTGCTGTTGCTTGTCCTGGGGTCACTCTGCTCATCCCTACGTCCACCAGTTTGGTCAGCACATCACCAGTACCAGACCAGCTCGGCGTATGGCTGAATTAGGTCGACATGCCTCCCGCCGCTCCCCGGCCGGCATCACACCACCGGGTGCCTCCTCCCTCCCCAGTTTCTATTTCCAGCCGTCTGCGTGCAAAGCCCCAGCTCCTGCCGGCAGCTGCGGTGCCAGATGGGCCAGCAGCTGCACCGCCGCCACCGCCGCGCTCGGCACCGACCCACCGGCAGCCCCACCGCTCCCATGCCGAGCCGGCACCGATCCTCTGCACCGCAGCAGCTACGGCTCCTGCAGAGAGCACTGCTGCAGAGGCCGGGGGACTTCGTGACACACAGAGCACCTGGACATGGCTTTTTCAGGTCTCGGTTGCAAAGGCCAGGTCAGGCTGCAGCTCTCTCCGTGGGGTGGGATGCTCAGAGACACAGTCCTCAACTGCCGGTGCCACCCTGGCAAGCAGGGGGACACTGCAGCACCCAGAGGCACCAGCTGGTACCTCCTGGCATCTGGTCAGCAGCGGTGGGACCAAGGTGGGCTCCCACCCCAGGGAGCTGGCAAAATCCCCGACAGCCCCACGGTCAAAATGATGGACAGACCCACAGACGAAGCCCCGCAGCAGCTCCGTTACCGCAGGCGGCTGCCAGCGAGTCGGCTCCAGCAGCGCCGACACTGCTTCCCTCCTCCTCCGCTCCCCGACCCGTTTCCCCGGGATGCTTTTGCTGGGTGCACTGGGAGTGACTTGCACCATATGCCGCGGATCCCAGCGCCCACCAGGTTCTGCCGGCTTTTGAGAAACAGGCAGCGAAGTGTCAGGACTGGCATGTTATATACGAAACGCTTCGAGAGCAGAAAGAGGACAAAGCTGCCACGCGCCTCCCGTCAGCCTGCCCACGGCGCTGCTCGCTGGGATGCTCAGCCAAGGGGGATATAGGAGAGAGCCCAGCTCTCGGATGCTTTGAGAAGAGGAAAAGTACCCATTCCTGCCCCTCCTGACCTCGTCATGGCCCTCCTGGTGCTCAGCACCATTCTGCCTCCCTGGGAAAACCAGTGAAACCCCTTCCAGCAGCAAAGGCAAACGTAATACCCTGGGGGTCTGCATTTCGCAGACCAGAAAGCCAGAGTCTGGAGTCCCGGTCTTCGTGCATCGGAGAGGGTAGCTGGAGGGGGAAGCTGAGACTGGGTGTTTGGCGAACAGCACTTGCTGCCAGGCAGATGGTGGGGCTTTCTGAGACCATAAATGCCACTCGAGGTTCATTTTTGCTGTGCTGAAGGAACGGGCACAAGCAACACATCCCTATTTTGGAAAGAGTTCCACCAAATATCAGGCAAATGCACAGTTCAAAAGAGCAGCGGGGCATTCCCAGGCAACAGGTACAAGCTAAAGACAGTGAACAAAAACCCTTCGTAAAATCACAGACTCCAATTCCCAAGTCTCCAGCAATGAAGCTAAAACGAACAAGCCACAGCCCAGCCAAGGGTGCGCCAGGGGCAGGGACTCCCCGGCCACAACCTTCCGTACAAGGTCACTGCAAGGTCGCCTTTCCTCTCTCCAGAGCCACGGAAATAAATAATAAAAATGAAAAAGATGGGAAATTATTCACCATGGAGATTTTGAGAGCCAGCAATTAATAAATAAAAATAAGTATTGCTAATACCGGGCTTTTATACAGCACTTTAAATTGCAAATTACTCTTGAAGCGTGTATTATTAATTAAATCATTTGCATCCACTATGGCCCTAATATATAATTATTTATCCTGATAAATAATTTGTGGAGAACTATAAGGCTGCACTAGACTTGAAATAAGATCTTTTCAACAGCTGGACCGAGCCTGCTTTCTGCAGAGCCTCATCTCTATTTATAACTACTCAGTCCCCCCAAAGGCGGGTGACTGTCCCCAGGTATGCGGGGACCTTGGCAACGTTCACAACGATGGAAACTCCTGTAGGAGGTTTGGTTTGTGCATTTTGGGCTCGGGGAGCTGCTGGTGGCCCCGGGACCGGCTGTGCAGGAAGGAAGAGGAATTGCTGTATCAAGCCCAGCTACCAAAACCCCTGCAGCGGCGGCTGCTCCGGCAGGGAAAGGCACCTGAATCCTTTCAGAGATGCTTTTGCAACCGCTTCTCCCTCTGCCAGCGCTGCCCTGAGCGATGAGCCTGGTTTACAGCTCAGAGCATCTGATCGCCAGCTTCTGTGAACACAAACAACAATTTTCCATCCCACACGCCTTTCACAAAAATGCCTTGTTTTCAGAGGTGCCAAGGCCTGGAGGCGGTTTGAGGGTTGGGCGACAGTGGCGAGCTCATGACCAGATGGATGCTCCAAGTCCCACTAGAGGCCTCAAATCCACATCTGTCACCCCTGGACCCTACAAGGTTATAAGCCATCAGAGGAAGGATGCTGTTCTGGCTCCCTGCTGGAGGCTCGGGTGGGCTCTGCGGTCCCTTGGGCTCCTTGGGGCTGCTACCAGACCCTGAACAGACCCAGGGCAAAGATAAATGATATTCAACTGTCTGAAACCAAGGGCAGACCTCAGGTGGGGGAAGGAGACAAAAAGAAGAAGGAATCCTCCTACACAAATTAGCGTAGGCTCAGAGATGAGCCTCCATCCCAGTGTCCTGCATCCCGCGCCGGCAGCTCCAGCTGGGATCCAATCCCTCCTCCGAAGTGGAGGACCAGGCAGCCCTCCCTCCGGGAGATGCCGGCTCACGTTTCGCTCGGGAAAATGAATCCTTTCAGCAGATCCATCCCCTCCGCAGAGGTTAATTTATTAGCAGGGGAGGGAGGAGCCCCGTTGTTTTAATGAAACGTTTTGGCTGGGTGCACAGAAAATGTATTCACCTAATAGACCTATTATTCCTCCTGTATAGCAGACCGACTTCCCCATTGTGTTTTATCCTTTACTGCATTAGAAATTTAGTCTTTTATTCTGCCTTCAAAGCAGAGGCTGCCAGGCAAATGAACGTGCGGGCAGGTTTCAATGGATATAAAGTGCAAGGCATCCCCGCATGCGACTGGCAGCTCTGCCAGGCAGCCCGGGGAGGCACGAGGGACACGTTCGCCACAAACCTCTGCTCCTTTTCCCTACGCTCTTTCCCCAAAAAGCCATCTTGGCAGCCTCTCCCCTAATATACCCATCCCTGGGGCGGCTCCACGTGACAGCTGCAGTTAATACTTTCCTGCCACAAGATGTTCCAGCGTATCTGTCCCTTTGGTGTGTAAATTACAATTATTTTCGGTGCAAGGGGAAGGGAAATGAAGTTAGCTCTATTTTCTGGCTTGGAGGGTCTGGCTGAAAAATCACGCTATGCTTTCACAGCTGTCTCTCATCCATTAGACTTATCTATTTTAAAGCCATCCTCACCAGAAGGGATCGCTGGAGGGGGGTTTTCCTCTGCCTCCTGGCCTGGTTTGCTGGATGGGGAGTCAGGATTCCTGTCTGGGAGGCTGATGAAGAGGATGGCCGTGAGCAAGGCTCCTTGCCTCTGCTTCCCCACCTGCAGAATGGGGCGACCGACCCAAATCCCAGCGGAAAGGCGGCGTGGGGTGAATGCAAACAGGGCAGGGAGGCGAGTGCTGCAAGAAATAGTGTCTCCAGAGCTTTGGAAAGCTGTAGAAAAGACGACAGAAAGAAAAAGAGGAGAGTGTTCAGCATCTACTCTTGCTTTTATAGCACCACTGCAGCCACCTCCCAGCAACGATACCAGGCTTAAATCAACGCGTGCTTGCAAAAAAGTCTGTTCGCATGATTGCTCAGCGCCAGGTATCATTGAATATTTGTTCTGGACAGTAAAAATACAGCTCTGATTGGACTTCTTTTCCCTCAGCTCTAAACCATAAGAAACATCCGCTACCAATCAATAGGTTTTTAACTCCCTCCGCCTAGGGAAGCAAAAAAAAAACAACACACAAAAAGCAAAAAACAACCCCACAACTAACAGATTAATCCTGTCAAGAGAGGGGGGAAAAGCCACCTAACAGAATCACAGAGCGAAAAGTTACAAACTAGCAATAGGTGACAAGTAATTATAGAACAGGAAAATGTATAGGGAACTCATTTGGGTGAGCAGCGACTGATTAACAGCCGCAACATTTATTTTCTTTATTTATGGCCTGGCATCGCAGAAAATTGATACGAAACACCCCATATACTACACGGCTGGTGACATGTTCAGCAAATGAAGAGTCTGGGAAGAAATCAACCTGAATTATACCCACTGTTACTCAACCTCCCCTTCGTGCCTCTCCCATCCTTTATGGAACGGAGCAGCGGTGGCACAGCACCCCTGCGGCATCTCCCGGCTCAGCACGAACAGCCAGGCCACATCTTCGTGGCCATCACCTCCTGGAGAGAGACGGCGTTGTCGGCAGCAATGCATATCCCCCATCCAGGTCATGTTATAAGAGATATCTGTGCTCAACTCAGTGGCTGCGCTGCCTAATCCTCCCCTGAACCCGTCTCCCAGGAGGGTGCGTGGCTCACTCTGCGGCATGGAAGTTAATTGGGGTGGGATTTAGCCCAAAACCTTCCCTACTAAACACTCTGGCATCTGACAGAGGTGCTTGAATAGGAAGCAATCCCCTTTCTCCCTCCGCTTTCACCTCGTTGAAAAGCATTAAACATTAAAATTAACGCTTGAGCTTTTTGCCCTTCAATGAATGAATAGCAGCAGCTCCAGCTCCTTCACAGGCAGGTTTTGCTCCAAAGGGAAGAGCGTGAAGGTGTTGTAGCTCATCTTCATGGTACCGAGGGCTGGAGCATCCAGGGGGGCAGGACAAAGCCCACGGCCCATCAGTCTCTCCCTCTCCAAGCACTTGAATCCACCTCCTACAAGGAAACCCATCCCCATTCCCGAGATAAAAGAAGGACCGTGAAAGGCTTCCCCTCCCCTAAATCAGCTGTGGTTAAAAGGCTGTTCTCACAAGCAGCTTTCCCCAGGGATGAAAGGCAGCAGTGGCTTTGATGGAAACCTCACAGTCTGCAAACAAAAGCGCCTACAAGCAAAGGGCCCTGAGCAGAATGCTCTCCTGGAGGCGCAGGGGGGCTCTGGGCATCCCTAGGTGATGGGGGCGAGATTGCTGCTGGTGGGCTCAAGAGGTAGAACAGGCAGCACTATCAAGACCTGGCAAAACAGGCCACCAGCGCAATGGTTTTTGCATCGGAAAATGGTTTTTTACAGAAACTTTCTCAACAGCAGTAAAAGTTCATCACGCTTGGAGGGGAGAAGCTTTCCAGCAGGCTCAGAACAGAACATCTCCTTCTTGTTTGCCTTCAGAAGTGCCATCTCTTCTCAAGATTCTGTGTTTTGTGCTGGAGCGTGAAAGGTTTTAGTACAAAAAGGAGTTGAAAGGAGAAAAGCTTCAAATTTGTTAAGAACAGAATACTCCAGTTCATCCAAAACAGTTTTAAAAATTCATTATTTCCTCCTTACATTCTCTGCACTACAAATGTTTCCCTCTGCTCCTGCTTCACAGCGTCACCCAGGTTTGGGCATGTCTGCACCAACTCTGCTTCTGCTTCGGGTGCAAACAGGGTCCCCCCTCCTGTGCCCGGGCAAACCCTCTCGTCTCCCTTGTGGTACCTCCACTCTGCCTGCTCCTGCCTGGGCTGCTCAGATGCTGTCGGTACCACGGAGGACTCCAGGATGCTCCAGCAGACTGAAAGACATGGGTGAGGGTCAGTAGGCATCACCTGTGAGCAAAAAAGTGACATTATTACCCCCAGTTTCAGCCGGGTGAGTAAAAGCCTCCTCTAACCTTCCCCCTGAGTTAGGTAAAGCCCAGAGCGCCCCTTTAAGAGGGATGCTCAGTTATGAAACAGGGTTGATTTAAATGCAAATTACTGAAAAAATACAACTTTCTTTATTAAAATGCAAATTGCACTTCAAGCCTGTTGCCTCCTGCACGTCTCCCCGGCTGCTCGACAGCCGCTCCAACCGAAGCCCTGGGACTCCCAGGCCCTGCCACCGCCCTGGCGTTTTGGTGACAACCGAGGGGACGACGTGCCATCGCTGGGCTGTTCTGGGGGAGCCGAGCAGCCCTGGTGACGGTGGCACAGAGGAAAGAGCCACTTTCAGCACACTGTGCGGTTCCCAGCCCAGCTGCCTCCCCCCCGAGCTCCGTGTTGTGAAAGGTGTCAGTCTGCCACAGCCTCATTCTCTAAGAAGATGTGGAGATCGGGTGTCCCAGAACTGCTATTTTGAAGTGAATAATTATTGTTTTCGCATTTCCTCAGATCTTTTCAGATAATTTGTTCCTATAGGAGCAGAAAAGGGGGAGAGGGCGGGGGGGAAAGGTGACCAGAATAAATGCCAGCGAACACAGAGACACCCACATAGAACCATAGAATGGTTAGAGTTGGAAGGGACCTGGGCAGGGACACCTCCCACCAGACCAGGCTGCTCCAAGCCCCCTCCAACCTGGCCTTGAACCCCTCCAGGGATGGGGCAGCCACAGCTTCTCTGGGCAGCCTGGGCCAGGCTCTCACCACCCTCACAGCAAAGAAGTTCTTCTGAGATCTCCTCTCAATCTCCCCTCTTCCCATTTAAAACCATTACCCCTTGTCCTGTCACTACACTCCCTGACAAAGGGTCCCTCTCCAGCTCTCCTGTAGGCTCCTTTCAGATATTGGAAGGCTGCTATAGGGTCTCCCCGAAGCCTTCTCTTCTCCAGGCTGAACAACCCCAGCTCTCTCAGCCTGTCTTCATAGGAGAGGTGCTCCAGCCCCTCGGATCATCTTCATGGCCCTCCGCATCTCATAGCGGGGTTAGGTCTGGGGCTAGCAACACCCTTGGGACCAGGACCTTGGGTTTGGTTCACAATTGCTGTATCACAGAGCCACTGGGCTCACAAGTTACCCTTGGAAGAAGCCCATAGACCCAAAGGGCTCGTCCCTGTGCCTGCCAGCAAAGGTGTGGGGAGAGGAAGGCAAAGACAGGCACAGTGAGGTCTCCAGCCTCCCTGACACTGGATTCCAGTGAGTCTCCCTGACAGACACTGGATTCCAGTGATGCACAAGCAGCGATCCCTGCAACCCTCCAACTTCTCCACAATATGCTCGCAGAGGCTGTCAGTGCCCGTCTCCCCCAGTTACCTCCCCCAGCGGTGGGGTACAACCAGGCTCTTAGAGTAAAACCCACAACCATTTCGTGCAAGATTGGGAACACTGGGGGAGTCAGCACCCTCCATCCACTTGCCACATGGCTTCAAGCAAGGCCATCACTTTGCTCTTCGCTGGGACACCATGGGGTGTGGGGTTTTGGGACATGTAGGGACTGAGGCAGAGATTCACGGGGGAGTTGTGTTTCCCCACATCACCCTGTCCTCACAGAGCTGTGTGAGACCAAACAACCTGCTCCCAACCCCACGCTTTGCTACTTTGCCCAACTCTTCTAGGAAGTCCTGGCTGTTGCCTTCAGCCACCAGTTGGCTCAAGTCGCTGGAAGATTATTAAAGATAGCAGGGACTGGAAAAGGTCCAAAGTGGCTTATTCTTTCCAGTAAGCCGGTTCCCCCAGGAAGGCATTTAATTGCTTTTTGAATGATCCCACAGCCTCTGCAGAGCCTTGCCTGACCACTCAACCATCCTGGTATTTATTCCTCCA
The DNA here is from genome assembly GCA_013399435.1 of Arenaria interpres. NCBI lineage: Eukaryota > Metazoa > Chordata > Aves > Charadriiformes > Scolopacidae > Arenaria > Arenaria interpres. Next base: position 258,078 of record VXAK01001790.1, on the reverse strand, counting down.
CGGGGCCTGATTTGGACTTTGTTTTCCTTTCACTTCCTATTACTGTTCCCCTAATCTTCTCCTCCAGCCCTTTCCCATCCTTCACCCTGCATCTCTCGCTCTGTCCTTCCTCGCTCTGCCTTTCAAACATCCCTGTTCTGATATTTAGCAAGGGAAATGTCACCACAAGACACTGGGAGACTTAGAGATGGACCTGAAATCAAATCCTTACATGTAAACAGCCCAGAGCGTTGGTGGGGTGCATCTAAGCAAGCAAAGTCCAGCAGATCACGACTGGGCACGATCAAACCTGTAATTAATGAGCTCAGGAAGGGGCAGCTCCAGGTACGTCTTAATTCCTTGCTGCAAAACCGCCAGGGCAGGGACTGACCACACTTGGATCCCATCCTGGTCACCTCTTCCATCTTTTGTAGGAAGAGTAATGGGGGAGAGAAAGCAGGTCCTGGTCTCCCCACCATGGAGAGAAGCCTGACGCAGCCGTTATGGGATGCTTAAAGAAACCCAACCTGGGAGAGCACGACAGGAGAACAGCTTTCTTTCTTTCAACTAGTTATGGAAATACCTGTTTTGCTGCGGCTATTTAAAAACCTGTGTATAACAAACCCAAGGACCAAACAGACCCGTGAAGCCCCCACACCTCTCTGCAACCCCTGGAGCTGCCTGACAAGTCAAACTCTCCGTCCTCCGCCCCCTTCCTTCCGCACCACCGCCACTTAATCACCATTAGGTATTTAGCATCCAGCATAATAGGCTCACCGTCAAGCATATGCCAGCTTCCTGAAGCATTACTCCATCTATCATTGTCTCCCCGGCTGTCTCGCCTCCCTCCCAGCCATCGTTCCTGCATCTCCTGAAAACACTTTGTGCAAAGCCACCAAGCGGGCTCCAAGCCAGTGCAAAAAGTTCCAGCTCCTGAAGAATGAGCTGGACTCGCTGTTCCCTAAACGGGGCCCCGTCTGCTGCTAGCAGAGCTGATATATTTATTTTCATTAAATTTAATCCAGGGATAGTCTTCCCCTTCTGCCTTGCCCCCCCCCCCCCCCCCCCACTCCCCGGCCCGGTTGCTGAACCAGCAGGGCTTGGGAAAGGAGCCACCTTCCAGTTGATTTCTTATTCAGAGAAGCCAGGTCCATGTTCCTGTCCCATTTAATTAACATAGAGGGAGAATTGGGTTGCACTGGAAATTGCTGTGCTCTGCCTCGCCGCACATGGCAGAAAGCTGCCACGGGTCTCCTGCTCCCGGCTTCAACGCCGGAACAGCGGCACCACGTCAGGGCATAGGGTCCCCCCCTCTGTGGGGTTGTCACCTCTCCTCCCACCCAAAAAACCCCTCGTGCCAGCTGAGCCGTGGTCCCCAGCTGGAATGGAGATGCT
>VXAK01001790.1:219728-247617 GCA_013399435.1 Arenaria interpres | reverse complement strand
GATGGGGGGAGATGGGACACATGTTTGCTGGGCTGGGGGGCGAGCAGCAGAGCAGCCAAGACGGCAAATAAATAAGCAAAATAATTAAGCTTGCCACACAAGCCCATTGCCCAGGCAGGTCATTAGTGTCAAGGGAGCCAAGAGGACTGGTGAGACACGGATGCCTCTCCTCCCCAAAATAATTCAGAGGTGGCATGTGATTTCTCGGGCCCATCCAATGCCCCACGCAGACATCCCCGCGTTCCCCCCCAGCCCCCGGTGACAGATTGCTGTTATAACATTTGGAGTGATCGACGGATGGCATAGCAACAAGTGAATTAAACAGGCGCTCGCTCTGACATGAGTGGCGGTAAATGTCATAAAAGATCAACTATTATATTCTGAACATGGCTTTCCTACCGCTGAGCGAAACCGATGTCGGTGATTTAGTGGAAATGAAGCCTGCGGAGAGCCCGCAGAGGAGAAGGGGAAGTTTGGAGCCGTGCTGAACTCCGCTCAGAGCCTCGCCGGGAGCCACGACGGCGGCATCCATGGGTTTGTATCTACCAGGTACGGGTCCGAGATCACCCCCCAGACAGCAGCTCCTCAAGAGCAGAGGATGCTCTCATCCCCCCCCAAAACAGGAGAGAGACCCTGCACAGGGACTTCTCAGCTCGTTTCATGCCAGGGTCCAGTGTTTCCTCCCTTCCCTGCATCACGGGCACCAGACTGGAAGGGGATGAGGCAGTGCAGGTGTGAGACTCATCCGCCAGCTGTTTCCAGACTGCAATCCAAGACATCCCAGTACAACCAGCCTTCCGGGACCTGCCTTCCTTGTACAATGTCAGGAGCCAGCTAAAAACTTACTGCATTTCACTCAGCATCCCCAAACAACCCAATCCACGTGCCTTTTCCCTGCTCCCCCACCCTCCCTGCACAAAACACTCCTTCAAGACAAACCCCCCTCAAAAAAAAAAAAAAAAAAAAAAAAAAAAAAAAAATCAGTATTCCAAAGACACCTGCCCTAAAAATAATGTTATTTTGCAGTAGTGCCACTTTAAATCTTGAGCAATTGAAAAACCAATTTGCACTTAGAAACATTCAATTTGTTTGCAGGTGTTTTCCCCTTAAGTCGCGCCGGGTAATTGGGGCTGGCAGAGCGCGCAGGGGAGCCCCAGACAGATGCCACAAACCTCGGCACAGACCGAGCCGGCGACGGTTTGGAAGACGTGACAGGACTCATGGGGCCAAAATAGAGCTTCTGCATCAGGGAAATTAATTTGTCATGTCAAACAAACGGGGTGAGATACGGGCTGGACTGAACCACTTCCCAGCACCCAGGGGCTCATGTGTGTGCATCCAAACCTTCCCCAGTATGGAGGGGAGACCCTGGCCCTGGGGACAAGGCAAGGGACACGGAGAGGCAGTGAGGGACGCAGAGGACATTCAGCTCTTCATCCACCTGAGAGACCAGGGGGTGAGAAAATTTAAAGAGGGAGCGCTGCCCTGGGTGAGAGAGGGGAAGGGGGCTCACAGCAGGGCTGTCCCGAAGCAGAGCGTGCAGAGTTAATGAATAATCAATGGGTATTTTAATTAACGGTTCATCAGTCACTAGAAAGTCCCACGTGCCTAATGCCATGAATTTGAGCTAGAGGGGACAAGAACTCCCCAGGAACCTCAGCTCTTTTCAGTGAGAGCTCAAATCAGTTATTCCCAAAGAATTCCACAAGAAAACTCAGTGCAAATTTCCACTCGTTTTGTTCAAGAATTTTCTGATTTTGGTTTTTCTCGCACCCAGCCTCAATAACACGAATCATCCCCAGCTCCCCCTGTTTTCAAAGGCAGATCATAGCGCACGCATGGAGGGCAGCATTGCCCAAAGCAGGGCAGCTCCATCCCACGCAGCTTCAGCAGGAACCCACACAAGGGCCCGAAATCACCACTCCATCTGCCCCCTCCCGTTGCTCAATCTCAGGCCAGACAGGACAACCTGGAGCATGTCCCACTGCTGTGCCACGCTCCCTGAGCCCTCCGCGTTTCACAGAACCACAGAATGACATGGGATTGGAAGGGGCCTCTGGAGATCATCCAGTCCAACCCCCTGCCAGAGCAGGGCCACCCAGAGCAGGTTGCACAGGAACGTGTCCAGGTGGGTTTGAATGTCCCCAGAGAAGGAGACTCCACCACCTCCCTGGGCAGCCTCTGCCAGGGCTCTGCCACCCTCACAGGAAAGAAGCTCCTCCTCATGTTTAGGTGGAACTTCTTATATTCAAGTTTGTGCCCATTTCCTCTTGTCCTGTCCCTGGGCACCACTGAAAAAAGACTGGCCCCATCCTCCTGACACCCACCCTTGAAGTATTTATAAGCATTGATCAGATCCCCCCTCAGCCTTCTCTTCTCCAGACTCAAAAGCCCCAAGTCCCTCAGCCTCTCCTTGTAAGAGAGTTGCTCCAGGCCCCTCATCATCTTTGTAGCCCTTTGTTTGCCATGGGATGGAGCTCAGCCAGCAGACGCCTGCTTCTCTTACCAAAAGCTATTTGCTGTCAACACGAGGTGGTGTGTCTGGGTCCGAGACCCGTGGATCTGGGAGATGCTCTTCTGCGCAACAAGGGTCACGCAGCATCCAAGGGCAGCTCCTGGCTGCTGATACAGGATGGAGATGCTGAGACACCGTCTGCCCACAAGATTTCCCCTCCGCAGCAGGAAGAGAGAGAGTGACTAACCCCAAACCCAACTCATACATCAATTTAATCGTTCTCCCTGACACCCAACGCCCCAGTCCCTCACCTTCCAGCCAGCTGCTTTAAGGTGTGCAACTATTGATCCTCCGGATGCCCGTGTGATTGGAGTCTAAAATCTAATGCCTGCGAAGTCCAGCCGAGCCCAAACCTCTCAAATCATGTTGACACGTTTAGGAGGTGCCGGGCGCTTCATCCTTCCCGGTCCGATATGTAATTATGTACGTGTCACCATGATGTAGGTGTTTGGCAGGGCAATAAAACCCCAGGGGCCCTGACAGCCGGCCGCTGCCGTTCTACGCTGCCCACAAGAGCGTTTGCTGCCAATTTCTTTCTGTAGTTAGACTGGAGGAAATAGAGCTCAATAAAGCAGCGTGTGGATCACAGCGGAAAGTTTGTCTTGAAAAACAGGTGGAGGAGATGTCAGAGGGCTGCTGTCACCCCAGGGCCTGCATGGGTTTCCGTATTATTCACTTTCTCTCCTTCCTGCTGGAAGGTTACAGGGGGGATGTTCCTAGGTAAGAGCTGGTCAGGACAGCAGGATCTAACCCTGCACCTTCCATTTCTCTGCTTCAGACAACATCAGCCTGATCCCACCAGACCGTGCTGGCATCTAGAGAGCACCGTCCCCTCCCTCCGAACACGGGGACGGGGACAGGTCCTAGAACGGCTGGGAACACAGTGCTTCCCAGCTTGTCTCTCTCTGTGGGCTCCAGGGCAGCCCAGGCACTGCAGGGTCATGGTGTGGTGCCCTTTACTGCCTGTCACAGCCCATCAGGCTGGAAGGGCATTGACAGCGGCTGGGTTTTAGCATGGCACAGCCAGATCCACACCAGCCCTCTGGCCAGCAGCCCAGCACTGGGCTGCAGCAGCAGCCGCCATAGCAAATTCCCTCACATATTCCCTAATCCCTTCAAAGCCCTGGGAGGCTTTGTTGCTGCTTGGGAAATTCCCTGCCAGTCGGTGCTGGGAGCGGGGTGGTGGGAGGCAGCAGAGCTGCTCTCCTTGCTGATATTCCCCCAAAGAGCACAAACAGCTCCCAGCAGCTCGATTCATCCCATCAGGGCTCAGGACGCATAATTTTTCTTCACTAATATATCTTTTGCTTGATGAGCTGTCGATGGCAGGAGGATTTAATCTCCCATACCCTTGCTCTCTCCCAAATCCACTAAGGTGAAGGCACTTTATTACAGAACCACTCAGCTGTCCGTTCCTATCGATCACACCTTGGCATGGGTGACCTTGGATCGATAGGCTGCCCATTATTTAGTACCTGTTCGCCCACATGAAATGCCAGCGGGGCAGGCACCGGGCTGCCTGCACCCAGGCTCAGCCTGCGGTGAGAGGAGCCCAGCACAGCTCCATCCCCAGAGCTCAAGGCATCAGCGGTCTCTAACACAACTCAGGGTTTGCCATCCGGCTCCAATCGGTCTCTTTTTGAAGCGGATTCAGGCCTTGGGTTTGATGTTTCCCAGTTTGAATGCCCATGTCCCATGCCCTGTTCCCAGGGTCCAGCCCAAGCAGCATCACTCTGTTGTGGTACAGACCCGTCCCTGGCTCTGCCCACAGACCCCGGGCAATCTCCCACCCACAGCTTTGCCTCTCCTACCCCAAGACCCCCATCAGGAAGAGGGCAGCGAGACCCACAACAAACGCGGTGATGGGCTGCTCCTCAGCCCAAAGGCACAGGCGATTCCCCCCTACTTTGCTCTCAAGCCCAAACCCCTCTCTAACTACCTGCTGATTCATCCACCGCCAAGAGATGGCCCCTCCAACCAGCTCCTGTCTTACTTTTTAATCAAATCCTTTGCTTCCCTTTCCCTTTTGGAGCCAGAGCCATTTTTCTATTACATCCTGATTGATCAAGCCTTCGCGAGCAGGCTGTCAGTGCCTTCTTGATACTTCATTTCCAATCCCCACACAGCAGGTTGCTGGGCTGAGCCCACTCACTCCAGCAGCAGCAAACAGATACATAAATGCAGGCAATTAAGGAGAGAAGGCAGGGGGAAAATTGATCCTACTTTTTATTTTATGCCCCTAGCTCCAAACCCTGTATCAAAGAAAGGGGCGCAGCCAGAGTTAACCCCGAAACACAGGAGCAGAGGAGGAGGAGGACACAGAGGTGAGCCCATGATGTTGCTCAGTGCCAGGAGAAAGACACTCCATCCTTGTGCTGCGCGAAAAAGCAGGAGAATAGGAAAGTCTCCAGGGCTTCAGCATACCTTGTGCTAATGAGTTGTTTTCCAGTGCAAGAAAGAAGAACAAGCCCAGATCCTGCTAAACAAGAGCTGTGGCTACATCAGGCCAAAGAGCAGCAGCCCCTGAGGAGAATGCCGACAAGATGGTAAAAACACGAAATTAAACCCTCCTTTCCCTTCCTCCCTGTTGCTTGACAAATTAAATGATGCTGGTTGGTGCACACACAGCGAGAGCTGGGCTGCTTCCCCTCCGATGGCCCAGGAAGACTGGTATCTGTGTGCTGGGATGGGGTGCCCCAGAAGAAGCGATGCTGTGTTTCATGCTGGCTCTGGGTGCAGGGAGACTGGAGATGGGTTTGCTCCCCCCACATGCCAGGTGGCCAAAGGTCCTGGGACAGGAGCTGTTTGTACTGCAGCAGCTCAGGGAAGAGCTCAGATAATCAACCCCGAAAACAGCTCCAGAGCTCCCTCCTGCCCCTCTCCTGAGAGCAGCGAAGCAAAACAGTGTTGGAAGAGTGAGGGGAGAGGAGAAAATGTGTGTTTTCTCCTCTCCTCTTTCCATTTCTTTTCAATTATCCTCTGCTAAGCTGCTGTGGCGCTGGCACTCGGCAGGGCTCCATGCCCTGGCACGCCACGGGCTCCCAGCAGACCTGGGAGGGCAAGTTGTGCCTGTGCTCTGCGGGACGAACCCAAGACACAAGCCCCCCTGCCCCAGCAATGCAAAAACCCCCGTATCAGGCTAAGACAGAGGCCGGACAAATCCATCCTCATTGCTTTGTAATCAAGTCCCGTCCCCTCTCCCAGCCCGAGCCAGGGATGCACTGGATCAGGCCACACGCTCCCCCCAAGCCCACCCTTTCCCGGCTGCTGGGGGGCGGCTCAGCGCTCCCAAGGCTGCTGTGGCTTCTGTATCACCCGCTGCCCGCTGGCAAAGAGCTGCCTTATCTGTGCAGGCTCGGGAGAGCAGGGCTGCCCTGCCTATCAGCGATCGGGCGGATTACCAGGAGCTTATCAGTTTATTAGGGGACAAAAGACACTTAGCAGAAGGGTTCTGAGACAGTGCGAAGGGCTGATAAGAAACAGCCCCGGCTTCTTAGACACGCCACGTCTGGCACATCACAGGCTGCGGGACCGCGGTACAAAATAAGTAAGTGCACTGAGCGCTTTGGGCAAGCGATAGCGCTCATGAAAGTCTGACAGAGCTGCCTTGATGTATGGGGGGGCAGCTCCCTCGCAGCTCGCCCCTCCGGCTGCGGGACTGGGCTCTCCAAACCTGGGCTGGCTGCCTGCTCCTCCAGCTCCTCTGTGCCCATCCCCAGCCTGCTGGGGACACTCAGCCCCACAGGGGACACCCAGCCCTGCCACCCTTCTCTGCGCTGGGCGACAGACCCTCCCGGGCTTCAGCCAGGACGTCTGGCGGTCCCCAGGTGGGGCGGCAATGGGACAGGCAAGCACTTGTGATGCTCAAGAGCAAGAAGAAGCCCAGGGTGGACGAAGCACGGAGGCAATCCACGTCAATGCACCAGTGGAAAATACCCAAGAGGCTTTAATTTTCCTTCCAAAGTTTCAGACAACTCCATTGCTTCTTCTCCTCCCCCTTCTTTTTTTTTTTTTTTGTTCTATTCCTTTTAATTAACAACGTAATGGAACTCAATCCATTTGCAATCTATTCTGGCAAGAAACAGTCCTCCCCGGACTCCAAATGGCCTGACTAATAGGGTTAGAGGCTGTAAAAAGTGCACGGCAAAATTTTTAGCTTCCTCATATTAATTATCTTCTCTGAGCAACACGACCACAACGCTACCCAGAGCGGCACTCAGCCGCACGGGCTGCCAAGGGGACGCGCAGGGACGCCAAAGGGGATCACGCTTTTGCCTGGTCACACTCGCTGCATTTCAAGGCTTAAAATAAAATAAAATAATCATCTGAATTTTGCCTTGCAGCACAGGATGGGTTGAACCCACGGCACAGCCTGGCTTCATGCCCCTCTGGCTCTCATAACACACAGCCCAGTGCAACCAGTGTTTCTGGGCATGGGAACTGGGGAGGGAGGAGGTGCCGAGGGGCTGGGAGACGGGGCAAGCTGGTCTTTTGCCACTATAATGGTAAGAGGGGAACATGGATAAATATGCTGACAGCTAATGCTATTTAGAGACAGACAGACACAGCAGGTAAATAATGATAATGATCTTCTAACGAGCTTGCATCTGCACAGCACCTTGCCTCCAACTGGATCCCAAAATGCTTTACAAAAAATAAAAATATCCCAACACAATCCCCCAAGCCTTTACTGGTTTATTGCCAGAACTGGAGGTGGAGGCGGGGGGGAAATACTGACTCATACTGATGCTTGGCTGTGCCCAGCTCTGGACCAGAGCACAGAGCCCCCTGTATCTCCCCACGGCACACCAGGACACGGAACAGTTTCCAATTAGCCAGCGAGACCCCTGCCTTTAGGAAAAGCCACTTCTGCATCACATCCTCTGTTTTCCAGCCAGTTGCTTCCAAGTTCTGGGGATCACCATTTAGACCCTCTTGGGCTGTTTCATTTGGTATGTGATCCGAAAATGAATGTTCTGATCCAGCCCTTGGTTTTCTCCCAAACTCAGAGCAGAAGCTTTCACCCTACCTGTTTTAGGTCCACCTCCAAATCCTACAGGTTAATCACCACTGTAAACCTGAGCTGTTATTACCTCTCTGTAGGCTGGGAACATATGTGTTCCCCCAGGCTGTGTTCTCAAAGCCTTTGTCTCCATAGACCTTTGGGGTAAAAGGTGAGTGTTCAGGACTATTTCTTCCAGTCCAGCTCTGCTCTGATTTCCAACTCTATTTGTTCTATTGACTGCTTATCAAGTTAAAAATGCAAGGACTATAGATTTCTTTCCAGCTTAAATATCTGAAAACAAGTGTGCTAATGAGCAATCTGACCATCATAAAAATGATTACTGACAGCACTTCAAGGACCCAACTTTACTGCCTTTAAAACCACTAACAGCAGCAGAATACAACTGATTGTCCCAGAGCCATCAATCCAACCTCAGCCAAGGGGAATTTCTAGATGAATGCTTATAGGAGAAGAAAACAAGCAGAGAGGAAGAAAGAAAAGCCAGGAATCAAACCATCTTTTGCCAAAGCTGCTTCAATCCTAGAACTATTCCATTCTTAAGAAAGAGTCTAAAGCATAAGATTTTTGGATGCTCCTAAATCTTTTCCACTGCTACAACTCAGCATGGCAGAGACTAACGCTCCAGTTGCTTTCAAAGCCTTTCTCAATGGCCATTGCCATCCTTGCAGCATTCAAAGCATCTTCCAAGAATGTCCAGTACAGGATCCCAGGGTCTCATACAAGCCGTGGGTCTGCTGATTCGGCACATATCAGCCATGGGCCTGACCCCAACACAGCTGCTGGCAGGGTCTTCAAATCACAGGGTCACTAGCACATAAAAGACCACCATAAGAGTCTGAAGAGGGGAAGGAGACTCAAGAGCTTTGTGGCAGTGGGAAGTTGTGTTAAGCCCAAGGAGGGCTCGCTGAGCCCCAGTTCTCATTGCCAGGGGAGAGAGAAAGAGGTTTCCACAAACAAGCAGTCCGTGCACATGCGATCTGGATCTGGCTTGGAGATTAGCAACACTCGGTGAGCATACACTAGCTGAGATTTATAAAGTCAATCCCTCCAAGGCAGATGAACATCTTCATCTCTTAGTCCACTTTTAATAAAAACCTGACATTAAAACATGTTTACACACGGTTTTGCATTTGCTGGAGACTTGTGGTTTCACTCCCCGGCTGCCATTCCCTGCAGTTGCAGAGATGACCTGGCTCATGGCTGGAAAGGCAGCTTTTTCCTCGCAGCAATGCAAACGTTGACAGACTGTGAGGGAAGATGGGGCAGGAGGCAGGGGGCTGACAGAAACTAGACACCTGGGTTTGAGGATTTACAACACAGATTCAGAGGAGACGCTTCATGTGGCTAAAGATGTGAAGGAGGCGGTTACAGGCAATGATGGATACACAGACACGACAAAACCACTTCCATCCCCTGGCCCTTTGGGCTCGCTCTAACCCAACAGGGCTGGCTGAGAGCCAGGGACTCCAAAAAGCAGAGAGAAACCACCCGCTCCTCACAGCTGAGGGCTCCCGGGCAGCTTTGGGAGCAGGACAAACAGCAAGGAAAAACACTGGCATCTCTCCCAGCCCCTAAATTCACCTCACCCCCTCCGCACGTGCAGGGTGAGGATGATGCTAGTGCTGCTTTCCCACATGTCCTGTCCCATCCATGTGCAATGGATGGGATACGTGCGAACTCTGCATCCTCCCAGCACCCAGGACAACAGGGATTTCATCTTCTTCCTCATAATAAGCCTGAGCCTCAAGTTGCTTCTCTGCTTATGTGGGCAGGAGGAAAAGGGAAAATATAGCCAGAGACTGCCATCAGCTTGGTGCCTCCCATAGCTCTGTATTAAAAAAACAGCAAAAAACAAAAATCAAAACCAAAAGGGTGCTTAAACTGAACAGGACCAGCCCCTGCAGTGCTGATAGCATCAGACCACAGGATCTGCACCCCATGGTACCCCAAAGCCAGCCCTAACCCTACCCCAGCCATAGCCGAGGATGCTTCCTCAGCACAGACAGGGTAGTCCAGGGATCCAACACCCTCCCTTTAGAAAGAAATTCACAATATTTTAATTTTAATCTATAATAAGCAATCCAGAGTCTTTCTTGTCCCAAGCCCTACCTGACACAGAAGCAGAATGTAACCGGAGGTCAATGAGGAAGACGCATAGCCCTTTGAGGCTACCGGAGCCAGACAAGGAGCCCGATTGGAAAGGCTGCTCTGAATGGCCTGACAGCAGCGAGAGGCATGAAGGAGGATTTTGCTGCTCCAAGGGAAGGAGGAGTAGAGATAAGACAAAAGCCAGGCACCAGCGTTGATCCTGAGGAAAACCAGGGTGGGGGGTACATCAACTTCTTCTGCACTGAGCAGGAGAAGTGCCTTACTGCATAGCCACTGTCCCTGTGCTCCGCAGGGACCCCACTGGCCCAAGTACAGCCAGGGCTTATTCCTGCTGCAGATTTGCTCCTACACCATCCCACACCCATCAGGCAACCAAGCTAGGCTTGACAAGTCTGGAGAAAAAATAAATAAGTTTTAAAAATCCCAAAAAAAACACCCCATACCACAGAGCTGCGAGGATGCAGACTTCAGCTTTGAGGTATTTAAAAAAATCCTGCCCTTCTCCAGTGCCTGATGACTGATGTTCCAGTTTATGCTGCCCATCTGTTAGGATATAATCCTTACTGGGAAAAAAAAAAAAAAAAAAAAGGAGGCATTAAAAAAATCCTGCAGCATTTAAACACAGTATGGAGATTTATAGGTATTTCATATGCCCCTTTGTTCCTCTAGCGATTGGCCCTCTTAGGGTGCTGCTTTGTTTCTGCAAACAACCACCTATTCTCTCTGCCGTCATTTTACAGCCAATAAAAGGGAGAGGTGCCAAAGACAAAGTTATTTAACGTGTAGTTCTAACATCCTCTGGAACAGGCAGACAGGAGGGACAGAGCCAGCACGAGGCCGTGATCCCAGCACAGATGGGACCCTCTCCCTGTGCCCTGGCACGGGCGGCAGCTCCTGTGCTGGCACGAGCGGGGCTGGCTTTGGCCAACACCGGGAAGGGCTGCCGTGGGGATTCTCCCTGGGAGAGCAGAGCATTTCTAAACCTCTCAGGAGCTGGAGCAAGCCTGAAGCCTGCTCACAGGGAAAGAAAGGGTGGACATTTTCTCTGGACGGGCCTCGGATGGCAAATCAAGTCGGTGTTGAGGCAGGGAGAACGCAGAGACACACACCCTGCCCCTCTCCTGGGCGCTGCTGCCAGGGCTCTGGGAGCGAGCAAGACAGCTCTTGCCTCCCCTCTTTTTACTGCTGTCCTCAGAAGAGGGAGGAACTGGCTCTGCTTTCTCTCACCCAGCTTCCCTATGCCAAGGTACCGATATGTCCCATCCCCTCCTGCCAACCCTGAACACGAGGAGACCCGTGGGCTGATGGGGAAAGCACAAGATGCTTCCCAGAGCTGCTAGGTGACAGGGGCACGCTGGCCTCACCCTCCAGCCCTGGGCACCGCAGGGCAGCGGGCAGCGCTGCCAATGCCCATGTCCCCAGGCAGGTCCCTGCCATGTCAAGAGGCTGAGAAGGATGCAGGAGGGTGCTTGAAGATGGCACCAGCGACTCAGCCGCACTCGGAATGAGGTCTCTTTCCACTCCAGTGCCAAAGGGACGCTCTCGCCTTGCTGACAGCGTGAACATGCCACAACAGCACAGGCACATGCACTATTTAAAAGGTTTTTCTTCTGGGTAAGATTGAATGAGGCCAGAATTGCAGGAGGAGGAGATGGAAGCCAGCTTAACCCCAGTTTCAAGGCATAAACAAGAGATTTCCATGCCAGCATCTATGCCATGGCAGACAGATGGAAGCAGAGCTCATACGAGACACAGTTCAGGGGCATGTCCTGGGTTTGTCACTGATCTGCTGTCCCTCGGCTTCGCTCTTGTCCTTTGCCTACCCATCTTGTCTGTTTAGATTGTAGCATCTTTCACATCTACTAAAAGCGCATCCCCCAGCATGGATAGCTCCAGTTTAAGAGGGCTTAATCACTGTTAGGACCTCTGGAATGGAAACATCAGTACAAATAAAAAGGAAAATAGAAGGGAGGGGAAGGACAAGCACCTTCCCACTGGTTTCCTATCCATCCTGAAGAGCCCTGCATCCACAGCAGCCAGGCAAGCCCTGCAAAGGGGCACGGTCTCTATGCAGTTCAGCAGAGCTGCGGAGGTTTCTGTCCTGTAGAATGAGCCAGGAGCAAACAAAGTTCCCAATCCCAGAGAAGCAGCAGCACACGGCAATCCGGCCTGACTCGGAGGAAAACTCAGAGGGCACACTAGGATACAGAAAACACACTCCTGGCTTCACATTAATTAGAAATGAACCACAAATTGCTAAAACCATTGCAGGGAATTAAAGCAACTTCACTACTGACTAACTGGTGTTCAAAAGCAGCCCAACTTTGAGAATAGGTTTTGCAAGAACCACCGTGGGCATCCTTGCTCTGGCAACTCCAACTCAGATTTGCTTTAAAACCCTCCTGCATTTGTCAGCCTTGCTGCCCAAGCCCTGCGCTCCTGCTGGGATCTGAAAGCCAAAGGCTGATCTTGCTGGCTCTGATCAGCCACCTGTAAAGGGTACCCTGCCATGTGAAAGCAAGTCACTCCGATGGCTTTGCAGAAGGCACACGGGGAGCCAGCTCCGCTGCTGGCACCTACAGCTGCCTCAGCAGGGCTGGTGGGACAAACAAATTGCAGCCACCAGACCTGGCTGACGCAGGAACAGAGGAGCTCGCACTGATAAAGCAAGAAAGGACTGGTTTTAGACAGTCACCTTTGTGTCCTCAAAGGCTGAGAAACCAATCCCAAGAGCTTTTCAAATGCTGGATAAATCCTGCCCTCCTGCCCCGCACAGTTCATTCTCAGCACTCAGGGGGAGGAGAATTTAAAGAACTTCCCCCAGGTCCCAGCGAGTACTGGACATTGCCCTGTGACACTGAACAGGGCTAATGCAACCTCTCCTACCCTTACAGCCCAGGTCTGGAGCTTCCTACCATGGGCTAGGAGAGGAGAGACTGGGGGCAAGTCCAGACTCCTCAGCCCTCTGCAGCTGGGTGATGCAGAGGAAGGACAGAGTGTGACAGGGAGCAACCCACGCACATCTGCAGAGCACAGCTCGAAGCCCTCCAAGGGCTCCGGTCCAAGCCACAGTAAAGAGGGGAAGGACAGAGACGAGGAGGGAAAACAACACGCTTCCCTCTAATAAAACAGAGATTTTATTAGCTAGAAAAGTCAAATGGCTTTGCAGAAGAATGAAAACCAGGGAAAGCTGCCCATGCTGTCCAGACGTAAACTACAAATGCAGTAGTTTACATCTGCCCAGATGCAAAAGTGCCAGAGTCCTTGACGCGCATCCCAGACAGACACAGGATCACGCTTCTGCTCATCCCAGCAGCTTCTTCCAGTCTAAATGATCCAGCATCTGTCCAAAAGAGGTGCCAAGACTGTCCTCTTGGACCTGCCTCTTGCAACTGCGTTGTCAAAACCCCAGTTACGTATGGAAACACAGTACCTGGCCATCCTTGGGAAAAGGCTGGGAGCAGGTCAACACAAACAACCCAGGTCTGCATTTACCCAACTCAGAGGCTCTCCATCCTATTCAGAGAGCTTTCCCACCAAGAAGCTTTGTGCAGAACTGCAGGCTGATCCCCACACCGAAAAAACCTCAAGGTTGGTGGCCCTTTTGTGCATAAAGCTGTGTCACATTGAACAAACAGCAGCATGGAGATTGGAAAGAGAGAAGTAAAAAACAGCGTACCCAGAGGGACCACTACAGCTCCACACTTTCTCTTGGTTCTTCTAAGCATTGGTTTCTAACAACTTGCCTCCCCGTCTCAGCCCAGAGCAATTCTCTCCTCTCCCCCCGCACTGCGGGCTCTGACAGTCTCTAAGTCATGTACCGCTGCCAACGGAAATCGATTTGTGACGAATCAGGCAGTTCATTGGCGACACGGATTGCCACTTTTCACCAGTACTGCTTGGAGATCACGCAAATACATCCACCAAGCAAAACACTTCAGAGAGCCTTCGCAAGCAATTAGCGTCCCCCGGCTCCCGTCGGGGAGTGTGGGACATTAAAGGGAACATGCTCTGTGCCAGCACAGAAACTCAGATTGGTTTGTTGACACTGGAGATTAGTGTTTTTCTCTGTTTGCTCCCAGTTCCCAGGGAAGGCGAGAGAATTCTCACGCAGACGGAGCTGGGTTTGCTCCACTTACACAGCCATTCTCAGGGGACTCTCTCCACTTTTGGTTTTGCCAAAAGAAGGACCCATCTTCGATTCTCAGCCCTTTCCGTCACCTCCAGGTCAGGCCTGGCCATCCTCACAGCCTCTATCTGATGTGCTACCACCCCAGGAGACCAGGCAGTACGTTTACCATCCTCAGCAGAGAGAAAACACAGACATGTTCTTAAACCTTGACAAGACACCAGCTCCCATTGAGACCACAGGGATCGTACATCCTCAGATTCCCTGACTGCTTTGGGCCTGCCTACAGGACCCTGCCCAAGTTTGTCCAGGACAACTGATGGGGAAGGGATGAACCTCCATTGCCTCACACCCTGATCACAAGAGCTTCAAAGCCCCAGGCCATGCTTTCTTCACCTCCATCAGCTGCATTATACCCTCCTTCCATTCCTGGAGAGGTGACCTGCACGCAGCTGGTGCAGGACACCCTGCTGCCCAGCAGGGATGGGGGTAATCATGCCAGTACAGACACTAGGCTGCATAATTAAAGCATATTTACATCCTAAAGCTTGCACTCTGTTGAATGAACTCATCTCACTTAAGTCAGCCATGGGTCAAGCCAACAGTAACTTGCCTCCGCCAGACCTGGGGGAAGGTCCAGAGAGAGTTGTGGGAGGAAAGAAGGAAGCCCTTTGATCCTAATAAAAGCACAACCTGGCAAAGCTCAGCTATCACCTTTCCAACACCTTCCATCAAACTGCTTAATCACGGGCAAATGAGTTTCTGTAATTACAGCGGGAAGTGATTTATCTTGGAGTCCAGAGGTTTAGTAGCATGACCTGAAGAGAAAGCCCATGTCAGCAATGAGAATAGCTTCCTTGCAGGGGGATGTCCGAGCCACGCAGCCGAGCTCTGAGTCTCTAAATCCCTCCCCGATCCATTCCAGAGCCGGTAAACATCATGTTTACGTGCGCTCAGCAGACTCCTCGGGGGATCGTCTGTTGTGTGCTGTCTGGCACCAAACAACTTCTCCAGGAGGGAGCAGGAACATCTCCGGGAAGGGAAGATTCAGTGGCAGGTCAGCAGCCACCTTCTCCACGCACGGACAGTTTTGCCCTGGCTGAGCAATCTCCCAAGGCTGTTTATATTTTTTTTTTCCTCTCAAGACAAATAAAGATGTTTTTTCCAAGCTGGAAGGGGATTTGACCACTGGACTACCCCAGCCGAAAATTTTTTCACACAGCATTGTTTTGTCACAGCCTAAGACAGCCAGAGAGGCCACAGGGGCACTTCTGTCCCCAGCCACAAATACCAAGGGAAAGCTTGAAAAAGGGCACACGCAGCAGCTCCCCTTCTCTATATTCATCGCCTGCTTCTGGAAACAGCTGGAAAAGGAATTCCTCGGCTTCACTAGGGTCTTGTCTTAGCAACTGCGTCTGAGTCAATATTCATTTGCCGTACGTGGCAACTTTAGTTAGGTACTCAAGAAAACAAACACTCCCGCGCTGCACTGCCTGGGAAAAGCGGGTTTTCTCAGAGACTTCGCAACGTCTCCGATGACTTGCTGCGGAAAAGGTCTTGGAGCACGTGCTTGCTTTCACCAGCAACCTGGGAATTGCATGCTATTAACTTTAGTCAGCAAGATCAACATAATGTTTGTTTCTGCGCACGGTGCCGGCAATTTAAACTGAGCGAAAGGGTCCGCAGCCAACAACCCCATCCCAGTCCTGCTCAACACTTTATACATGCAAATAAGCACAATGGCTTCATTTGAAGGCTCAGCATGAATTTTCCATCTCTAAAGCATCTCCAAGGAAAACAGATCACAGAATGCATTCATGACAGGTCATCACAGAGTCTATTTCCTAGTCCCCAGCTCAATGTCCCTCAAAATCAAGAGGAAAATCATTTCCCTCAAGCTCTGGGTTTGGAATTAAGTGCCAGATCTTGCAAAGCACTGGGGACCCAGAGCAAATTCAAGGGGCTGGACTCTTCCGAAAGCTGCCTGTCCAAAGGCTGCCCCAGGCACACTGGTTGCTCGCAGCCACCAGTGCTTTCTCTGGCTGAAGCACACTCCAGCCTTTTACTAAAATCTCCCCTTTTTTTTTGCCCTGAGCCTCTTCCCACGTAACTTTTCAAGTTACAAGTGAGGGACAGCATGTGCTGAACCCATCCTTGGCTGGGTCAGCTGTTATACTTCAGGCAGCTCCTCCTTTCCAATTTAAAAGGATGAGAAAAGAAAAAAACACCAAAAAAACCCCAGCATATTGTCACTGTCATGCCAACACACCCCCATGAAGACAAGATGCCGCTCTCATAGCTACTGCATACACAGGAGGAAGGGAGCAAAGGCCAAGAGAGCCCCCACGCATCACACTATCTCACAGTGTGGACATCGCTGCTGAGGTGCTATGAGATGCTGAGACCCGTTACTGCCTCCCGAAAGCTGGGCACGTGGTCTTGACCCCAACACAGCTCCCAGTAACAAGTCCTATTCCAAATGCGTGTAGAAGGTGGGTCTGCAGGAAAACGGAGCTGAAACAACTGACCGGATGGCGCAGGGAGTCCGTGGCAACAGCAGGGTTAGAACCATAGACCCCTGCCCCCCAGCCCAGCCCCACGTGGCTGCGGTCAGCCAAGGGCCAAGAAACAAGAGCTCACGAGGGAAGTTCCTGAAGTGGGTTTATCAAAGTGAGCTGGATAAATACTGCTACTGCTGAACAGTCCTCCTGTAGACATTTACAAACCCAGGCACTTCAACATGAGGAGTTTATTTAGCAAAATGTTTTCTTCTGCACCGGACGCTGCTGGGAGTTTTGCAACACAAGTCACAGGCAGCGAGAAAAAAATCCAGCTCAGGGGTTCTGCCACATCCAGAGCAACGAGCAGAGCAAAACCTGACACCAACAGCGCTCACGGAGCCTGTGTAGGGGCGTTACTGGCATCCACCACCACCACACTCCCCAGGAGATGGATAAACCCTGGATAAACCCTGGTTTTGCCAGGGAGAGAGCAGAAGGTTGTGCAGAAGCAGGGTTAGAGCCACACACCCCCTTTCCAGGCAGGGTCACACCAAGGGCTGAGCAGGACGTGGCTGCGCACCCTGGAAATCCCTGCAAGTGGCAAGCCACGGGCTCAGCGGGAAGCAGCTTGGTCCTTTGGATTGAACTGGCAGAAGCATAAAAATAAAAAAACAATAGAAGCTTCTGTTGCACCCAAAAGCAGCGAGTTTATGCACTTTTGGCAACACTTCCTCTGAAGAGCGGACTAGATCAATACACAGATAGAAAGCACAAGCAAAACGCAGCCGTGTTGTATTCCACACAGGATCACATGCAAAAAAAAAAAAACAACCAAGCAATCAAAAAGAAAAAACCCCAAACCAAAAAAACATTAGAGCCAGAAAAGCAGAGCGAGAACAATGAATTCTTGATTTCCCATATTTTGTTTTCCCCACCAGCAACTTCCAGATCAAAACCGCTCAGTTTACAAGCAAGAGCAAGTGCGTTTTGCCCCCCTCCCCAGCTCAGGCCGGGGTCTGCAGGTCAAGCTGAGCTCTTTCCACTTCACACACCACCAGACCCCCAGCACGAGAGCCTCCCATCAGTGCTGCCTTCGCAGCCGCTTCGTTAACACACAGGGCAGGGGAGGCTCCATCTCCCTCCTCTGCAGCTGCAACCAAACCGCAAAGAAGAAAATTTAAGAAGAGGGGTGAAAAATGGAAAAAAAACCCCTTAATTTTGATGAAGACACCCTGGGTCACTCTTGTTATGGAGCAGGTGCTGGGCACCCTGGGACCAGATGCCAGGCAGGACAGCCCCTGCCTCCACACTCTGTCCAAAGCTGGGACCAGTACGACCTGCACATAATTAAAGGTTAATGAAGAGGATCGGAGTGCAGCCACCAGTGCCCTCTACTGGGACCAGTCAGAAGGGCTAATGGGGGAGAGCTGGGCACCCTGTGCGGCTCCCAGCAGAAGGGCTGGATGGAGCCGGGCTTGGGAAGCCCAGGTTGGTGCGATACCCACTCCAGAGGTGGGCAGGCAGCACGTCCTCCCCCGGGCACTGCACAGGCTCCTTCCTCCCAGCTCCTCATCACCATCCCATCGCCTCCCCACACAGCCCCGTCCCCGAAACTCCACATTTAAGACTTCTGCCATCAGGCAGTAGGAAATCAAACGGTCTTATCAGAGAGCATTAGGACTAACATGCCTTGGCCCGCTGCCTCGCTACTGAGCCGTGCTCCAGCCAGGCTCAGCGCCTCGCGATCTCCTCGGCAAGGCATCTCCATGGCTCTGAGCTGAATCGAGTTTGACAGTGCTCAGGAAGAAAAGATCCCAAGGGAAAGGAAAGGAAGGGGGAAGGTGGGCTTTACAATTTATAAAACCACTTTCAGTTTGACTGCATTAGCTTTGCCTTAGGCTCCAAAACATGACGAAAGCCAGCCAGCAAGAGAGGGGGAGTGGGGAATGGGGGAGGGAAAGGGGAGATGGCAACGAAGGAGAAAGCTGTAATTGCAATTGCTGGAATTCACTTTAATGCTAGCTGCTGAATACAGTAAACACACTCTCGAGTCCAGGGAATAAGCATCGATTTTTTTTTTTTTTTTTTTTTTTGCAAGTGTTCCAGTGAAAAGCTTCAAATCAATCCTGTTCTGTCAGACACTTTTGCCTCTTGGCCTCCAATTACTCAGTCTCCACATCCACCCTTCCCTTATCTCCCCTTCGCTGGGCACACCTGATGCTGAAGGAGCACTATTTTAGCAGGTATCCTGCCCTGCACCAGCCCAAGGGGGCCTGGAGAAGCCAGGGGGTTCCGTGGGAGCCAACGCGGCACAAACCAGCTCAGGGTATGAGAGGCTTTGCCTGGAAAGTGCACGTGGGAGCGAGGGACCCTGTCTCCCCACCCTGGCTTTATCTGTGTGGGGAAGGGGTGTTCTTTCCTCATCCCAGCTCCATGCACATCATGGGAAATGTTTTGAAAGTTCAGTCAAGCTCTGCACACACACACACGGTGCTTTGTTTTCCCCTTGTCTCCTTCCACCCCATAGCGACACCTCACAGCGAGGTCCCCAGTCCAGGCAGGAGCCCTGGGCTGGGCACAGGACACACAGGAATCTTTTGGGTTTTGAGCTGAACTTTCAGAGACCACTGCACAGAAACACCAAGGACCCGGTCCCGGTGGGAGCCTCCTCTCCCACCCACCTCCCCAGAAGTACTCCAGCTTTCCAGGTGCCACAGTACCAAGTACAATCCCAAAGCTTCATTTTTCAGCGGTGGCTAAATCAAGGCAAAAGTTTGGATTTTTCATTCCAAGCATTCGTAGGCTCACTACTAACATTTGGTCTCTCTCAGAGGCAGAAGCGAAGAGGGAAGAGCTATGGAAGGTAACACAGGGGTGGCCAGCACCCTCCCTGCTAGGGAAACACAGATCCCAGTGAGTCCTGCTGGCTGCTGGGTCCCAGCTGGCAAACTTCAAAGCAAAGGAAACAAAAAATCTCACTTAGCCATGGAACAAGTCAACACTCCTCCTGTAACTTCTGCAGGGACACGCTGTAAAGATTTTACAATAAGCGTGGCATTGACTTTGATTGTCTCTCTGTGTCTAATTCGGGAAGATAAGACGTGCGAGAGAAGAACCACTCATGAGCTATTTGTTGTACGGTTTTTGATGCTTCCTAGGACTCTACCCCCTGGATTGCAGCGTTTTATTAATGTGCTCCAAGAACAGAGGGAGGAATACAGGTAGAAAAAAAATCTAGATTGTGGAATAGGGACAGCAAGCCCCATCACCACACAAAAGATGAGTCACACGGGGTCTCCTATAAACTCAAGGTGAGGCAAAGCTGATTATTTTTCATGTTTTAATTCCAGGTAAGCCTCAGACAACTGCTCCTCTGCTCCTGTAGCAGAGGGAAAGCTTCAGCTCCCCACGCTCATGACACACTGTCATATGGCAGAGGGAAGGTAGGACAGTGCTCTGCCAGGGAAACACCACCCATCAGCCACCCAGGCAGGGTGCGGACCTGTCATAGAACCATAGAATGGTTCGGGTTGGAAGAGACCTTAAAGATCATCGAGTTCCAACCCCCTGTCCTGGGCAGGGACACCTCCCACCAGACCAGGTTGCTTCAAGCCCCGTCCGACCTGGTCTCTGTCCTTACGCCACTCTTGCAGGAACTGATCAAGAACATCCCACCAGAAAGCCACAGGTGGCATTTCCTAGGACAAAACTTCTCTGAAACAAACATTGATGGAAGCAGACACTCGCATCCCGTGGGCTCTTGCCGCACATGTTCTCCCTTTCCCTGCCTACCTGTTTGTCCTACACAGATAGAGACCTCCTAGCACAGAAAATTCGCTTGCATGTACCTAACTGCAAAGCCGAGGAAGAGTTACCGTTGTAGTGACATGACCTTCAGCTATTCACAGGGTAGACGTTTCCTTCTGACAGCTCCCGCGTTCACCCTCAAATTATACGTACTGTATATGACTGTTAAGAATAATCACAGTATTTGCAGTGGTGTGTTAGGCACCAAATTATGTATAGGCAAAGTGATTAGAGAGCAGAACAAAGTGGTTGTTCATGCAGCTAATGGCCAAAGTACCACTATTTTCTATCAAGACAATTTGCAGCGAGCGTAGCATCTTCTCACTCCCCAGCCAGGAGCAGCATCGCGTGAAATCTTCAAAAACAAATATGTTATCAGAAGTCTCAACAGCAGAGCTCAAAGAGGGTTGTAACAGCCTTGATAGTTTTTAATTCTTCTCACCCCAACGCCTTTCCTTTCTGTCCCAAGGGCCTTGTACTCCGAGCTTTGACTGCGCACTGCCGCAGCCGAGTTGTGTACCTAGCGCTTAACGGCATAAAACCTTCTGCTGACTACCATCTTTAGAGAAAAACCTGCTCTTTAAGTTTGTTTACTGAATATCAAAATCAGCTACCCATCTCAATTCACTGTTCTACAAGCCTTCAGTCTCACATTCAGGTCCTGTTTCCCAGTAGAAAGCCAGAATATGCTCAAACCATACACAAAATCCATGACTTTCAGTGTTATCAGAGTCTTGTCATCGGTGAGACCTCTGGGTCTGTCCTGATTTGGGGACAGCATCTGTCTGTTGTTTTAGTGGCCAGCGCAGCTCAAACCATGACAGGGTCAAGGTCCACCCAGTGCCTCACACAACAGAAGATCAATGCTGCAGCAGGTCCACCAGAGTCCCAAACCTTTGGTCCATCATGGTTAACTTCTCTCCCTCCTTTTATCCACAGGTCTTCTCCAAAAAACCAAGCACCTGCCATCCAAAGCCTGCCCAAGCTTGAGCTAGAAGGCACTCTCCTGTGCTGTGCCCTTAGAAATAAGGGCTCTAACACAGTAATTAGCACAGTCAAACCAAGAAAGAGACTCCTTTAATGGCAGATTGTCCCATAGGGTAGGAACTCTAGAAATACCAGAACTTCTTCCAAAGAGATGAGGACTCTCAGTCTGGGGGGCCGATGAGTAGCTTGTACCAATGACAGAGAAGACATGGGTGCCCCAACTGCAGGGAAGGAAGTGATGAAGTTTTGGAAGAAGGAAACAGGAATTCTGGTGCCCTTGATAGCTCTCCCTCCAAGGTTGATGGAGCTGCCAGGAGGTACAGCATGTTCTCTCCTATTGATCTATCAATGTCTGCTTTACAGAGAAGGGATTACTCACTTCTGATAACATAGCAAGGTTGCCACTGATGAAAATCAATGGATCTGAACTACCCAGGCTTCGTTTAATTAGATCACGCTGTAAATACGTTGGGAGCAGGAGAGGCATTCTCCACGACCACCTCTGCTCTGTGTCCCTCTCCCCGGTTTTAGACAAGTATCTTCCTGGGATTATCAAGATAAATGGATTTAACCAACAGACTTTTACTGCCTGTTCTGTAGCTAAAGAAAGGAAAAAGTGTACTTCTCCATCACCTTGGTCCACAGCTGGTAAAGCCAGCCAGGAAGTGAAGGGCACTAGAGACATGCAAGCAAATTACTGGCAATTAGCTTTGCAGGAAGGTGGATTGGATTAAGACTGAGTGTGAGATCAGGCAGCTTTTTACAAGCTAAATAAGCAACAAGCAGTTTGAGAGAGATTTCTCCCCCTGTTTATAAGGCCAACCAAGGCCAGGTTAATTAATCTCTCTTTCCTGTTGCCCTTCTCACTAGGGCTTGTTCTCCACTTTGAGCAAAGCACCCGAGCCAGCTGCTCAGATCTCTCACATTGCAGGGTGATGAAAACAAAGGCACAGATGAAAATTGCTTTAGAGCTAGCCTCTCAGAGAAAACAAACGTGCCCATGCTGTAATTAGGACTAGGCATGCAAAAAAGAACCAGATCTTTGACCGGTGCTTAACCAGGAATAGTAAATAAAAATAACAGCAATCCCTTCCCACATACACACACACAAAAAAAAAAAGCAGGCCTGTTTTTCTGAAGCTCACAGAAGAGGTTGGTTCATCTCTCTTGATCGTCATACAAAGGCAGATCCCAGACTGTGGTTCTGTGCATGCTAAAAACCAGCAGCAATGCCATATCAAAACAAGACATTCAAACACACACTTCTCCCCCTGGGGAGAGCTTATACACAGCACAGACACGCAGCCATGGCGTTTCATGAATTGCTCAGAGCTATTCAGATCCAACAACCCGGGCTGCGATATGGAACAGCATCTTAAAGCGGTGGCACAGCCCCCCGCAACGCTCCCAGCCAGCAGCAGGCAGCTGGGGTAGCGACATGCCAACGCTTCCATTTGGAAGCTGCCCTTCCCGCTCCTCCTCCAGGCGTGTTTTAAGGCATTTAAGTAAGAGGGATAAATTCTCACGCATTCACTTTAATGAAAAGGTTCCTAAGCGGTATTTGCTTTAACTTGCCATTAACAGCACAATTACAGCTGCAAGGCCAAGCTGAACAGTGCCTCAGCCAGTCCCCTCTGCACAAACACTGCCTCCATCCTCTTCTCTTCAAAAGGCAGCACATCTCAGCTCCTTTCCCAGCACTTAGGCAGAAAACAGAAGGCAAAAGCACAGCAGGCACCAGCACCAAACATTTCCATAGCCACAAGTTAAATCAGTGAGCTGTGGGGCTTTTTTAACACAGCTGGTAAACATATATGTGCAAGTCTCCTGTCTATGGAGGACTGTAGAAAGCTAAAAGTCTCTGAATTTACTGGTGGTTGGGTAAGAGACTCGATGGGCAGCATGATCTATCTGGCTGTCCAGAGACATCAGTCAGCATCAGCATTTGCCCTGTCCCAAAAGAACATCTCAGCTCACACAAAACCCCCGAAGGACATCATCCGCAAAAACAAACAAGCAGTGGGTCAGAGGGTTGCAAGATGCTCTCCTGGCACAGCTACCTCCGTGGCAGGAGAGTCTGCCGATACAGCAGGGCTGGCAAACCTTTCCTCACAGGAGACAGGCTACCAGCCCTGTTGTCTTCCACCTCTTTCAAGGTCTCCCTTCCAAGCACATCTTATCTGTCAGCCCCGGCTCGCCTCTGCAGCACTGCGCAGTCAGTCCTCATCTGTGCGAGAGGCGGGTGCCAAAGCCCTGAGTCACCAGACTCCCACCCCTGCCACAGCCTGGCAGGTCCCTGCGAGCTAGGGACACAGGGACAGAGCGCAGTCTCCATGTGCGCACAGATCCTCAGGATCCAGGCACCATCTCCAACCCACCTGCTGAAAGACTGATGCGTTCCAGGGAGGAATAAGACACCCCGAGGAACACCTCTTCCTCCTCAGCAGGTGTGACCTAGAGGAATTGCTAAAATATGCTTTTCTCTGGGTTTTTGCAAGGGCTCCGCTCGACAGGCTGCGACTCCAGGGAAAGAGGCTGTGGAGTGAGGCATTCATCCTGCAAACAAGGGGGCAGAAGACAAGGGCTGCTCAATCGGGAGCTGTCAGCAGTTTTTAGTTGGAAAGATTACGGCAGTGATTCTCAAAGTAAGGGCTCTCTAACAAAAAAAGGACAAAGGAAGGAAAGAATACTCTTATTCCTAGATTATTTCTTAGAGCCCTTGTTATCAGTTGCTTTGAGGTATGGCTGTGGATGTCAGCAGGCAACTAGTACGGCTTCATACTGGCTGTGGAACAACTCTAGAACAGGAAAACTGTCCCTGTCCCAGCAACCTCAGTGATTGACTCCTCTTTTTCTGTTGCTCTTTATCAGGGATAGAGACAGAGTAAATGGAGCATGCACTGAAAAAAGAACAAAAGTCAACAGAAAGACGGAGCCAAGTTACAAAATAGCACATCTCCAAGACCTTGATTCTTCTCTCAAATGTGGCTCAAATTGGCTAATGTGTTAAAAGATTAGTGGGGCAGAAAGAGTAGGATAGATGGACAGAACGCAATCACAAGTGCCTCATTTATCTCGGAAGCTCTATTAATGGACAAGAAGCCCTTTTGCACATAGATAAGCCCAAAGCAGAGGGTAGCAGTAAGGAAGACAGAAGGAAAATGCCTTCCAGAGTCGATCCCTTCCTGTTTCACTGGCAGCTCATCCCAGGCCTTCTCTGTGCTGCCCGGCATCAGCCTGCACACAGCTTTCTGCAATAGAGACAACTTCCCTGTCACACACAGCAACAGCTGATCTGTAATTAATCATAATGCCAAGTCAGCCCTGAACTTCTTCCACTCCTCCTATGTTAATTTCTTTAATTTATTTCTGTAATATTGCTAGTCTCATGACTTAACTTTTCTCCGTGCGATTGTAAAGGGGAAAGATCTGGAAATAATTGCACAGCCATGTAAGACAGGAAATCGTTTCACACGTCAAGTCCCAAAGCCCACTTTGATCCGGGGCTGCTCATGTAAACGAACACAAATCAATTGATGGCGGTACTGACACTGTAAGTGGGCGATGGGAATTCTCCTCCTGTTTCGGGCAACGTCAGGACCCACAGCCGCAGTTCCTTGAGCCCCTGTACTGGGAAACATGTCCCTTGTCCTCGCTGATTTCCATGGAGGTGTGCCAGCTGGCATCGGGGGAAGATTTGTCCCTTGTCACAGCAGCCCATCCTGTGCCAACCTTGACAGCAGCGCTGGGAACACTAATACCCAGGAGCAGAGTTTCCTTAAGTGGATTCAGCAGAACCTGGGCTCAATTCTCAGCTTCAACAGCCTCTGGCCTGGGGGGGCCTGGCCCAAAATGTGACACAACCCAGTCTGACTAGATTTAGTTCAGGGCTCCACACTAGCACCCTCTGCGAGGCTGCTTTCTCCCTCTGAGCTCTTCCAGCCAATGCTCGTTAAGCCTCATCACAAACTGTAAACCTCAACCCAGAGTTCCCCCTCACCGCCTCAAGCACGCCACCCAAGCGTTGGTAGATCTTCTGCATGACTCAAGAGCATCATTTAATCTCGGTACCTCGCTTCCTCTAAGCGTTTCTCCTCTGTTTCTTCATCTCTGGGATAAAGACTGTTCCCAGCTTGAGGGACAGCATCTAGCATCAAGGGTCCCTGGGCATGCAGAGTGGGGTCTAGCTGCGATGGCAATTCAAATGCTGTCCCTTTGCCATCTCTCCACAGGAGCTGCACCAGCAGATGATTCGTTCCCAAGTGACTTTTTCAGGCGATCCAGCTTCCGAAGGCTAATGACAGCACACGTGCTGCTGCGGCACGCGGAGCTGACCGAGGAGCTTATCGCCTTCCCCTCGGCTTATTACACCTCGGCAGCTTTGTATCGGGGAAAAAGCAGCGCCGAGAAACCATTTCAGTCTGAGCTCTCTAGCAGGGGCCTCGCACGGATTTGAAAGGAAAAAGCTCAGATAGACACAGACACGGTTTCCTCTGGGTCAGGTGGCTGCTTTATCTCCCTGAGAGGTCTCTGCAGGCAGCGGCAGCGCAGCAGCCCGACACGCATCTTGCCAGCGCAGCCACCGGTCCATTCAGCTTGGCTTTTCACAGGGAGAACACGGCGCCTTTGAAAGATTTCCGATTACCAGCAAAAAGGTCAGGCAGCCCATCAATACTCTGAGCGGGCTCGATCCAGGGAGCCCCTGTGCACCCCAGGAGAGGAGCCAGCATCCCCACACGCGCAGAATGATGTAGACAAGGAGCCCGATTTCCCCCCTCAACTGCTTCTGATTTCCCCAAAGTACCATCACCCAATTTTGGGGAGGTGCAGGCACAAGGGGAGACCCTGTGCCCTGGGGATGGAGGGAGAAACCACGGGGCAAAGCTGGGGCATGGCAGTTTGGCTCGGGCCACCGAGCAGGGGAGTCAGAAGCGGGGCCGGGTCCCCCCGTCACCCGCAGGGCAGCAGGCGGGGAGCGAAGCCTGGCCTGTCGCATCCAGAGCGGCTCCTCCGTGCAGCCGAGCTGTGCTCTCTCAGGCGGAAGAGACTGCAGCTCCTCTCCGCACGCCAAAACCAGCTCTGTTGCCAGTTCCTTCCAGTTTGTAAAACAAAGAGATGTCAGCTCCTGGTGACAACGAAATTACAGCTTAGAGAAGCCCCGTACCTGTCAGGAAACAAAGCCCTGACCCTCCAGGCTGTCTCCAGATCTCTCGCAGATTGCTCAGGCACTACTATTAGAGGGTTTGTTTCTTCTTGAGAACGCGGGAAGAGAGAATCATCCTCAGCCACCAGCAGCAACAAACACAGACGTGGTGGAAACAGCCTGTGAAACTAATGGAAATGGCTTCTCTCCTCAGCAAGGAGCAGAGAAGCCTTCGGCACAAGGGCTGGAAACTCGGAGGGTCTCCTGCCTTCTTCAGTGAGAGTGCCACAAACCTCTAGCATGTCGGGAGAGAAGAGGCTGAGCTGACCCAGGGCAAACCTTACATCCTGACCTCCAGCTCCGCGGGTCCCCACGGGATGCAGCACCAGCCCCAAAGGAGAGAAAGGTGAGAAATGCAATGCCATGGCAGGCAGGGCCAAGAGCCCTCCTTAGTCCAGAGCAGCCCTGAGAAACCATCCAAGTCCGGTCCAGCGGCAGGGATGGCTGGGAAAGCAAGCTGGGAGAGAAAAGGACTTGGATTTAACTCAGGTGGGCAGCAGAAGTTCAACCCCGTTCAGTGCTCAGTGGGGGTTAACTCCAGTTGCCTGCTCAAGTTAAGCCCAGGGTGCCTGCCTTTACTCTTCTTTTAGCTCAAACTCAGCACAGATTTCCGCCTCCCCCTCCCCAGTGTAGATCAATCTATGGAAATGAGCTCCAAGACAGGGTTGTGTTGTTTGCGTGCGCTTTAGAGATGGGTCTGTGAGGCATCCAGCCGGCATCCTGCAGCCGCAGGCAAACTCCCCGCCGAGAAAACACCAACGTGTTATAAAGCTGCTTATTCATTTCATGATGCAGACCCCCCCTCGGGCTGAGGGAAAGCGGTGGAGGTGGCCGGGCGGGTGGGCTCCCCTGCGCTACGCCAGCAAAATGGCTGCAGCGTCAGGTAGGCTCCCCACATCGACAGCGAGAAGCTGGGCTGCCATGGAGCACGTAGAGGGAGAGTTTCTAATTAAAATCCCCCAGGAAACTGCTTTGGAAAGGGGGAAAAAGAAAATCTAAAAAAAAAAAATAAAAAAAAAAAAAAAAAAAAACAAAAATNAAAAAAAAAAAATCACAATTCCTGACGGAACCATTTCATTTTCATTTTATACTACAATAGGAGGAACGCAAACAATAGCTGAAAGGAAACACTCTGATTGTCATGTAGGAAAGTGCCACGTTCATTTTTCATCAAACACGGATGAACCCTATTAAAAAAAAAAAATAATAAAAAAATTCCATTTCCTCACTTCATTATCTTACCCCCACAGAAAAACTGTCCCCTCAGGACAGCTCACTGCCAGCTCCATTCCCAGCCCCGCCACCCTCGTCTGCTGCCCCAGAGCCATTCTGGCCACTTTCCTCCTGCCTCTCCCTCCAGATCCGAGAGATTTGGGAAGGAAAGACGCAAGAATGGGCACATCTCCACCCTTAGGGCCATACCGGGCTGCCATTCCCTCAGTGCCAGCACCACCACAAAACAGCTCCCTCCCCTCACGAGGCCTGGCCATGGCGCCACAACCGGCCCCTGTCAGGCTGGCCACCTCTGGCTACCAACGAAGCACTCATCCCCCTCCACAGTGGAAAAAAAAAAAAAAAAAAAAAAAAGAAAAAATTAAAAAAAATTTATCTG
>VXAK01001790.1:156635-219703 GCA_013399435.1 Arenaria interpres | reverse complement strand
CCCCCCGCAGTGGAAAAAAAATAAAAAAAAAAAAAAAGATGAAAATGAAGAAAATTTTGGCTGGCATCACTGCCATAAGGGGGGCTTCCCTTCCCAACACGGTGCCTGCCTGGGGCAGCCCCTTGTGGGGTGACAGGGCTGGGTGACAGGGCTGGGTGACACCCGTTGGAGGGGGGATTCACCCGGCCGTGCTCGCTTACACTGTTACCGTGGTAACGCCCGCTCAGTACAGCGTGTGAAACACTCCATTCGCTTATTGATTGAGCCGCCGTCAAATTCAATCACAAGTGAAAATGGATTTTTTAATGCGACTATTAGCTGCTTTTGAAAGGCAAATTGAGTTCAGTTATACCGAGTCAGCCATCAAAAAACAATTTGCCGTCAGCCAGACGGTCCGGCGAGGCGCCCAGCCCGGGGAGAACCACGGAGGAGAGGGGAGGCCGCTCAGCGGAAGGAGGCAGCTCGTTCGCCCACGTTTTGGGAGGCCCAAGCCAGGAATGGAGGGGAAATAAGGCTTTTTTCACCCCCTCAATAATGTGCTGGATGAAGGAGATGCGGTGCAACGCTGGGATTTGAGGAGGTAGCATGGAGACCACCCCACATCTCTGCAACACAACAGGGCTGGAGAGCCACCGCCTTCCCTGAGGGGTTCAAAGAAGGCAATATGAATGATGGGGTTCATCACAAAAAACCTCAAGCTGGGCTTCAGGATGAGCACGACGGAGGCTCTCTCCAAATATCAGCCAAGATGAGAAGGACACACTACCCAAGCGATCACAACAGGCTTCTGTCCACAGCAAGAAGACCAAAGCGAAGCCAAACCAGCTTCACCCACCCCCATACCATCCAACACGATTCAACAAAGCTCATTTCCTTCTAGCAGCTGGAAAACAAGATTTTTCCCTTGCTGATTAGGGAAGCAGATTCTCATTACTATGTTAAATGAGGATCAATATTGCAGCCAAGTCTTAAATCAGCCCTGTCTGGCGAGGTGCTGAGCACACCAGTTTCCCCAGTTTGAGGTTGAGCACTGTCCCTGGGGGACATGGAGAGCATTGCTCCAGGATGGCTTCGTAGGGATCAAGAGGTGGCAAGACAGAACAGCTTTTTTTGCTAAAATTTGAAGTTCAGACAAAACTATGCTAGATTTGGCTGGATTTGCCTGTATACACACAGCTATAAGTAAAAAACTCGATATGAACACACTTAAAATATATACCTTTTTTTTTTTCTGCTACAGACCTCAAGGACTATAATGTAGTCCATTAATTATAAACTCCGTTTTTCAGAAGCCCTGAAAACCTAAAAAAGCAGACCTCAAATAAATAAATGAAAATCCAGCTTCACTTTCCGATTGTCCTCTCAATCCCATGAGCAAACTTCGGGGCATTATTAGACAGTTGCAAAAGCAGTCCAGGAATTTCTATAGCGACATAATCCAAAGAGCTCTGCTTTCACAGAGCCTGTGCTCCCTGCACAGCTCGTAGTCTCAGCTAATGAGAGCTTAACCACATGTTTGTGGCGGATGAAATAGTATCATTTTGCAATTATTATCATTCAAACATTATTTATTTAACCTGCAGCCACATTATATTGACTGCAGAATTGCTGTCATTTTTACTTTTGATGGCTCTCTTATTGAGCTGAGCTTGAGGAATTGTACTTGGTGTTCCCAGCATGGGAGATGTTTTTTCCTACACGCTCACCCTCTCCCCAGACAAACCCAAGTCTCTGCTCCAAAGCTGGTGGCATTTGCTGCTGGCCTCCCCAAACAAAGGGCCATTTACAGGACTTTTCACATCTTTTCCTCTGCCCCACCTTTCTCTACTAGTCCTATTTGGGGAATAAACCCATTCTCACCATAAAAACAAAGCACCATGCACCAAAGAATTCCAGATGCTGAAGGACAGAGCCTTTGGTGGACTTTATGCCACCTTTGCACCCCTCCAGCTGCACTGAAAGCTTGTATATAAGAGCTGCAACAGCAGCTGAAGGGCTCTGTGCACCCTAAAAAAGTCAAATATAGAGCAGGATATTAATCCTGCCTTGTGCTAAAGGCCCTCCTCCAAGGGAGGTTGCAGTGAAATAGCAAGATGGGTCGCAGCCACCATCCCCAGTTTTTACAGCAAAATAAGTACCAAGAGGTGCATTTCTCATGATCTGAATGCCAGCAGGGTTAAAGAAAAAAAATTTGCCTCTCTTTCCTGGCCCTGGTTCTTCTCTCACACGTCCCTCCCCTGAAGCTGAGCGAGATGTATTCACACAACAGGAAATCCAACATTCTCCTTTGCTTTTTTCTTTTTTCCTCTCTCTTAATTTTCCCCAAATGTAAAGGATGAAGTCATCTCTCCTCCGGTGATGAAACATCTGCCTGGAGAAGCTTGCAGCGCAATGCAACATATTTTGATCACTGCTACATCTAATTACAGGGGAAAAAAAAAAAAAAAAAAAATCACAAAGCAGGGCTTGGAATTTTATTTTCCCCCCAAAACACAAGGCATCTGAAAAATAACAGAAAAGCAGCAGCACTGACAATCAGACCAGAGGCAGCTTCCCCATCAGCCTTGAAAAACAGCACCAGAATGCAAAGCCCACTTGGAAAGAGAGGGATTTCAGAGACTGAAACCCAGGAAATAATGAATTGCCCATGCCAAGGTCACGCAGGAATCAAATCAGAATCTCAGCATCATCAAAGCCAAAGATCACCAAAGCCAGGACACGGTAATAGGCCTACTTGTCCAAAGATCACCCAAGCCAAGAGCAACAGGCCTACATGTCCATCCTTTTGGGTTCACCAACATTGATTCAAGGTCAAGTTCTTGCAGATCCCTCACACCTACTCCGATACACAAGGAAAGGAGGGATGGTGGTGGGGAAAGAGACATCTGTGAGAACAATATTAAGCCTTAATGACTGACTCACGTCCACAGGTTTCAAGACCAATCAAATACTTGATCTTCGGGAGCCAACGTGCAGCGGGAGCAAAGGCTTGCTCTCAAAACTGAAAAGCACTGGCTTACCCTAGACAGAGGCAGTGACATTGCATCTCCAGAAGAAGTCCAGGTTGTCATAGGGGAGGTCTGCAGGTATTCAGGTACAACTTAAAGCAGGCAACAGCAGTGGCAGAGCCCTCATGTAGCCCTCGGTTCCTGAAGAAAGCATGCTGACAACGGGAGAGGTCTCAAAAGCACGGCAGGCATCACCACCCACATCCCCTCAATATTCAGGAGGGGCTGATTGCCTCCCTTGTTTATCGCTTTGAAAATTTCACTGTGAAACATTAGTGGGGTGCAGCCTCCAGCTGCTCTAGGATGCTGTTCACCACAGGAAAGAGAGATTTCAGAAGTTCAAAATAAAGCCCTAATCATAATTGTTGCTATTTCCCTGTCTTTCTCTTCAAGCTCGAGGGGAGTCCATGGCTAACCAGAAACAACCACCACCTCTAACAAGCCCTTGCATGGCAAGGAACCAAATGCAGACACCTGGGGAGCCTGCTCAACTGCTTCACTGGAGATATGATGACAGGTAGTTTATAGCAGCTTACAGAAAGGCAGTGCAAAATAAACAGAAGGCTACCTGCCTTCCACCCCTCTCCCCACTGAATTTCATGGGAAAATTTGATTTCTTTCTAAATGTTTCAAGTTTCCAGAAGAGGAAAACAAAACACTGTCTGCGATGAGTGGAGTTTGGCAGCTATTCGGGACAGGTATGGCACTTAAAGCCGTGGGAAACTGTCCCAAAATCTTCAGACGCTGCAAGGAAACAAACAGTTGATGGGAAAGATGCCCACAGATAGACAGGGGGTTCCCCAAGTCCCCATTTTCCTTCACAGACATTTGTCGCCAGCGTTCTGCTGGCAAACCGGCCCCCATCCATTTGGCCAGCAAGCTCTCTTCTAAAACAATCGCTCAAGGGATTGCGTTTGCCGCTTCTTATCCTGCTTGAGCGTGAAGACACACAAGTGAGCAGTAGGTGCCTGTCTCGTGCAAAGAATGCACGCTGATTTAATCCAAGTCCATCTACACATGAAGAACAGGCTGAAATAGCTGGAGCATACAGACCACCACCAGAAAAAAAATAAGATGGATACACTTAGAAATCACACCCTCCATAGATCACGGAATTGTCAGAGTTGGAAGGAACCTCTAGAGATCATCTAGTCCAACTCCCCTGCTAAAGCAGGATTGCCCAGATCACATTACTCAGGACTGTATCCAGGTGCAGCTTGAAAATCTCCAGAGAAAGGGACTCTACAACCTCCCAGGGCAGCCTGTTCCAGGGCTCTGGCACCATCACCATAAAGAAGTTTTTTCTCATATTTGAGTTGAACTTCCTACATTCCAGCTTGTCCCCTTGCCCCTCGTCCTGTCACTGGGATCCCCATCCTCCTTCAACCCACCCTTTAGATACTTGCAATCACGTTCTGGGCTGTTCCTGAAAGGTCACGTCACTCCACATTGTAGATTTCCACCAAGTCGTGCCTGTCAGGGAGAGTGAAAAATATGACCCTGGGACTCTCCAAGATGGAATTAGTCCTCCAAATTCTCCCCTCTGGACACGTGTGCGTGGAGGGAGCGTGTAGTCATCTTTGCAAAGCACCCTGTATTGCCCTTCCTCAAGCAGCCCAGATCCAGCGTTGACAAGGTCAAATGCAAGAGGAAAGCTCACCCTGGGCTAAGGGGAGGCAGAGAATTGGCAGATTAGTCACCATCCAGATGTCTGCGTTTGCAGGGAGAGAGAAAAGTGCTGAAAAAAAAAAAAAGACCAGCTGACGAGGGGTGGAGGCCATGAGAGACAGGAGATGGTGTGGGACTCGAACTCTGGTATTCAGTCGCAGGCTCTGCCTCCCAGCCGCACAGCATCTGCTTTCCTCTCTGCGTACCCCCAGTTCCCCTCTTGGTCTCTGTGTCCTCTTGGGGCACTAGAAGATCTCCAGGGCTTGCAAGGGCAAGTTCTTCCAAGCACAACCAGAATTCCTGAGTCCCAAGTAAGCAAGGTCAAAGGGAGAACTCGATGTCCTAACCCTTAGCAGGACAGCCCTGAGAGAAAAGGAGATTTCTTCTCGGTATTTCCGCTGTCTTGCAGGACACAGGAGTGTATTCCCAAGCTGATCTGCCGGTCTATTTGGAGCATCGATGTTTGCCTAAGCAAATAGCTCGGAAAGCTCCACAAATAGCAGGAGAGTTGGCTAATTGGGAAGAAGTCAGAGAACCACAGAGAAAAACACACGCAGGCAGCACCGAAGGCAGCAAAGAGTATGGCTGAAGGGCTCTGGACAGCCCAGGGGCACGTTTGCCCTCCATAAATTGTTATTCTTGGTCCCAGTGCCTCTGTCAACAACACTTTCTGCATATGCAAATAGGACCATACTCCTGCAATTACATGGCAATCAGAGGCAAATTACATTCTTGCTGTTTACTTTCAGTGTCCTTAATTAATCCGGTTATTAGACGATTAATGAAGCTTGTTTGGTGAAAAACTCATAGCATTTACAGCAAGAGCTCACACATGCACCCAGCTGGCATCTGGCTCTGCAAAACTGGCGCCCTGGGCTTGGAGGCAACAAGTCCAACCCCAGTCCCCAGGGCCAGCAGAGCTGGGGTGACGCTGCCATCTGCCCCACCGCCCCGAGGGGCTGAGGGCTTGGGCTTTCCAGCCAGTCCCTCCACCCCACCATTGCCCCACAGCGAAAGAGGGCAATGTCACCTTCTGCGCAAGGTGACCACACCA
Source organism: Arenaria interpres (assembly GCA_013399435.1). Taxonomy (NCBI): domain Eukaryota; kingdom Metazoa; phylum Chordata; class Aves; order Charadriiformes; family Scolopacidae; genus Arenaria; species Arenaria interpres. The sequence continues at coordinate 213,973 of VXAK01001790.1, read as the reverse complement.
TCTCAGCCTGCTCCACGTGCAACCCAGCATCTGGACATCCCTCTCCAGGAGGGCTGGGGTGGTTTGGGGACACAGAGCCACCCTCGCTTGCTGCTCCTCTCCAAGAGACCATACCGGCAGCTCCTGCCAGCAGTAAAGCTGTGAGAGAAGACTCCCAGCAGCCGCTGGCCTCCCTCTTCCCTCCACCGCCAACCAGCTCCCAAGACACCCTGCCCTCCCCAAAGGTCACCCCAGCTTGTGTTTGGTTAAGCTGCCGATAATTAAGTGGCATGTTCATCTAATGATCAAATCGCTGCACCAGGAGCGATGAAAGACTGAGGAGAACTAATTAAGAAGCTCATTTGCATACTCCAGCGTTTCCGGTGCATGTATGGGGTTCCCATAGCAACTAGTACAAAAGCTGATGATGGTGTGTGGGTTTTATTGGGTTTTAAGTGCTGTTCCTTCCCTTTGTTATCCCCAGCAGATAACAAAGGCTCTGCAAGGAAGGTGGTGTGACACCCGGCTCGGGAGGGGGGTTTCTGCACGGCGAGGAGGAACGAGAACGTGCTGCCAGCGTAGCGGGGGCTTGATCCTACTCACAGCGCCATTCAATTCAGACACCTGGAGAGCAGGTATCGTGGGGGTGGATGTGCAGCCCGAGAACACACTTGAACATAAATCCCTGACCTGATACTGCTCTATCAAAGAGACTTTAATGAGTCACTTCGGCCCCATCTCTGTAAGGAGCAAACAGCTCCAGAGAGGAGGTTGCAGGGGGTTGCACCAAATTTCACAGCATCCCAGTGAAGGGGCTGGACGCAGGGACCTCGGGGTGCTCTTGCAGCACCCAGGACATGTTAAACACTGTGGGACTGGGCAAGACCCCCTAACGACTGCATCCCAGTTATAGAATCACAGAATCATAGAATGGTTCGGGTTGGAAGGGACCTTAAAGATCATGGAGTTCCAACCCCCCTGCCCTGGGCAGGGACACCTCCCACCAGACCAGGTTGCTCCAAGCCCCCTCCAACCTGGCCTTGAACCCCTCCAAGGATGGGAAAGAAGGAGACTGGGCACACACCAGTGAGGATATCAGCTCAGGACACAGCAAGTTCCCAGCACTGGAAGGCAGTCCAGTCTGTGCTCCCTTCATCACGCCACTTTTCCTAAGCACTGAGATTTTTTTCCGCTTCATATTTCTGGCAAGAAACCTTTGCATTTAGATAAAGAATAAAGCCTGGGATCAGATCTGAACTCTGCAGCAGAGAAGATCAACGTTTTAATGAATTAAATATATTCTAAACTAAATGCAACCTCTTAGCGCTCAAAAATTTGAGTGAGAATAACTTAAAGAAAAAGCCAACAATCCACCTCATTTCAGCTCTCTCTGGCTGCGAACTGGCCACGGGCCAATCAATTATCTTGAATTTATTCGTTATTCAACTTCCCTTCAACAGCCAATTTCCAGGCTGTGAATTGTAGGTGAGCAGTTCCTCCCGCGATGGCCACGCTCCCATTTCAGACCAGTTTGCAGGGAAGTGGCTTTTCCAGGCTGCCCGGGGGCAAGGCCTGGCCCAGGGCCACGCAGAGCGTTAGAGGGGCTGGACCGAGGCAGGATGCTTTAGCTGGCACATCCAGTGTTCGTGCCGGGGGGATTGGGAGGGACGTAGGTTGTTTGACATCCAGCAGCAGCATTTACAGACATGAATACAGCCCAGGCTACAAGAAGCCTCCCCCAAAGGCTGTCTGGTCCTGTCAGGCCTGGGAAAATACATTATAATTCCTCCCCATTAATTAGTTATTGTGCGGGGAGGATATATAGCGTGAGCTACGTAGGCCTGCATCAGCAAAGCACGTTTTGTCACAGAGACCAGATGCCTGCGATGGAAACTCGAAGACCCAGCGTGCACACAGATGTTTGCTGGGCTTGGCAGGGAGAGGGAGGCTGCAGGGATGAGACCTCAGCTGTTCTGCTCCAGGCTAAACCCGTCCTGGGCTGCCCCGGAGCCTGCAGGTTGGGGTACAGATGGAAAAGGACTGGCCCCCCCTTTCCCATGGTGCAGGAAGGAGCCCGATGGCAAAGACCACAAACAAGGCAGCAGAGGAAGCAGCGTCAGTACTTCAGGCAGCCCACACACACACCAGGGTTACACTGCAGCTAAACCACGTGGAGGCACATAAGGGCTTGTGGACACTCCAAACTCTCACACCTCCACTTGAAACACTGCACTTTGCTCTTACCTACTCATACAGAAGAAGCCCTTCCTCCTTCCCCTGTCTACCCAGCATCAGGAAAGATCTCCTAAGCCTTCAAGCTGGAAGAAATCCCCCTTGCCCATCCGAAGCTTTCTCCTCCCCTAACATTGTTTTCATTTCCCCCTCCCCCCCTTTTTTATTCTCAATAAAAACATAATTACAGGCTTTTTAAAAAAGCAAATTATAGTGACATACTTTAATTATCTCCAAGCAATGGAGGACTAAATTACACAGTCAGGGAATCGGAGGTTACCTAAAAATAAAAGCAAGAATCTTCATTAAATGCTAATTGCAGCTTTCACTGCTGAAGTGAGATTTCAACACAATCTGCCATTGACTCGCTCGGCCATACAAGAGAACGTTGGTGTTGGGGAGAGACCCTTGCATACACACACCTCCATCCGTGGCAGTGGGCTCCAGCCACAGGACTCCGCTCTGCCTCTGATCCTTCGCCAGCCACAGGGCTGGGGGCTTCCACTTCCCTCTGGATCTTCCACCTCCCTCTGGGGCACCCACTGCCCCCCCCAGGACCACTAAGAGACATCATCTGTCTTCTCAGCAGCACCCATGTGCTCATCGTAGCTCTCCGTCCTCCTTGCTGACTTCCCACAGCACAGGAAAATTGAATTTGATATCTCCATTGGCATCTTCAAAGGTCCCCGTAGCCCAACAAGGACCTGGTGCTCCAGGCCAAAGGATTTGGCCAGCAGCAGGTCTTGGTGGGAGAAATGCTTCCTAGCACAGAAATTAACTCAACTTGCTCATTGCAGAGCTGGTCCCCCACCGCTTAATGAACCACAACATCTGTCACAGGCTTTGCTGCCTTCTGCTCTAAATGCACATCCCACCTTGCTCGGAGCAGTGCTCTGATCTCCTGGGCCCAAACCAGGACTCTGGGGGAGAGGAGCTGGATGGAGACCTGTCTGGGAGCAAGGAACAAGCCACTTTATACCCCAGCCCTGCTCTTCCCATCCCCTTCCTCCAGATTTCCTGACGAAGGAGCTTTGCCATGGCTTCAACAGGAGGTCTCCACACCCAGGTGGAGGGGGAGCAATTCCTCCCAAGCCAGGAGCAAGGGACGAGGTGGCGGGCAGACGGAGAAATTCACAGAGAAATTATTTTGGTTTTCCATTTCCTATTGAGTTGGCCTAATTGTGCCGCTAAAGTCTGTAATTTGCCTCTCACAGAAGAGAGCTAATGACAGGTTCCACACTGCTGCTGTTCTGCGCCGGGCTGGGGAGATGAGCACACACACAGCCTCCTGCTGGGCCACGGAAAGGACAGCAGGACCCCAAAAGTTCCTGCTTGTCCCTGGATAAGGGAGCTCAGGAGAAGAGCTCAGGACTGGGAACAACAGCCAAGGCCAGCAGAAAGTTCGAGAGGGGGGAGATACGAGCAGGGGATGGAGGGAGGGGGCACCAGCCCAGGTTTCTCCTCCCACTTCTCAGATTCCCAGAAAACGTGAAAAACATGGAGGTCAGTCACTCGGGAAACTCAAGCAATTATTGCTATTTAAATTCAACAATCCTTCACAGAAATAAAGGGAAAATCAGACAAGCGCTTTTAGGCTGTAAGGGAGGCGAGGAGGAGAAACAACAGCACAGATTTCAGGAGGAAGTACAAAAAAATCTAGGAATTCCCTCAATAGACTGCACAGCATCTACTCTGCTCTGCTCTTCTGCTCAGCCACAGGCAGCAGAATTACCCTCAAAAATATGAAGGAAACCAGAAACCTGATCCTAATAGACACCAGGTACCTCCCAAAACTGTCCCAGCAGCAGCTCTCACCTCTCTGCAGAGATCAGCACCAGACCCTGCCTAGATCCGCAGCGCTCTCCATCCATCTCAATTGCTTATAGACTGCCCCCTTTTAATTAGCTTTCATAATCAAATAAGTGTCTCGAATTAAACAGCACTGCATCATGAAATGCCGTATAAAATTAACCAGCCACGTGCAGAGGTCACCGCGTCTGTCGCTGAAACGCAGCCGGCACTGGGGGGGATACAGGTCTGGTTAGCGGCGCGCAGGAGCAGTGCCGGGAAGCGGAGGTTTTAGCTGACGGAAGAAAAAAAAAGTAAAAAATTGGGGCCAATTAAAATCCCATTTCGAGACCAGTGAGGTTGGATTTGTGCAAATATTTTGCCTATCTGCTTAAGAGCATCTTTATATCATTTAAGCTAAAGTCTGTAAGGAATAAGACTGAATCACTGTAAAGCACACTTACACCAAAGTAAGTACCCACACGAGGACTCTCTTGATTTAACACTCCACCAGATCCATCCAGAAATCGGGGGAGCTATTGTGTTTAAATAGGGCCTGGTGCAGGAGGGGAACATGAATCTATTTGGAAACCACGTTCAAAGTTTAGCCAAGTGACTTCTTCCCCCAGCACCAAGCACAAGCACCCCTTTGGGATGCGCCATCCCACCCCTTGAAGCCCAGACCCCCAGTTCCTCCTCCCAGGCAGCATCATCGGGAGCCACTGGGCACAGCTCTCCCTTCTGCACATCTTTGGCCATGCTCCAGGGCCGGCTGCATGTCGAGGGAAGCATTTTGAAGGCAGAAATGTTTGAGAACGAGAGAGACACACAGAGCAACACCTTGAAGAAATATTTCCACATGAAAAGAAAATAGTGTATCCAGCTCCTGAAGCAGAGCAGGGAGATCAGCCCAGCTCTCTGCATCCTGCCTGGTAGGAGGCATCAACCCAGGCAGAACACCTTGCTACCACAGGTCTCCTCTTTCCTGCGTCCCATCCAGCTCCAGTGTCCCCACCACGCTCCGCAGAACTCCCCAGACCATGAGGACAGACAAGCCTGGAAGATCTGCTCGGTGACAGCACAGTCAGTCTCCAGCCACCACGGAGCATCCCTCCCCACAGGCGCTGCAAGGGGAGGGAGGGGGATCCTGTAATTAAGGTAGAACCAGCCTTGCCAGTCATTATCAGGCTGAGTTGGGAGTAGAAAGCCGCTTGTAAAAACAGCAGAGCTCTATCTCAGAGCTAGAAACAGCACCAGAGACATCAGCTCAGGTTTTCTAGGAGCCCTCTGAACCAGGCGGCATTTCACATCCAATCCGACAGTGATGGATGCGGTGGGAATGGAGCAGGTTTTTTTCCTCCCGAGAAGCTCTTTTGACAAGTATGATCTTATCAAAGTTTCAAGCTTTTCATTATGTTTCTTTTTTCTTTTTTTAAACTCCTGCCTTCAAGCTGTGCTCTGTCCTCTCCATGCCAGCAGGGAACAGTCACGTTCCCTGATCAATGGCTGAAGCTCCCTGCCGTGCTCAGAGCAGCACTGAGACCTCCCCTCCCTGGGGCACACAGCCTGGGCGACCCACCAGAGCAAGAGCAGAGCCACGATTAATACCCAAATACATCTAGAAATGTGCAAAACACAGGGATAACATCACTTATCCTCAGAGAAGGGAATGCACAGGCACCTTTGGGCAGGGAAGAACACAAGTAAAAGGAAGGGGAGATATAGAAGCATGGAACGGTTTGGGTGGAAAGGGACCTTCAAGCCCCCCCGAGTGCCACCCCCTGCCCTGGGCAGGGACACCTCCCACCAGCCCAGGTTGCTCCAAGCCCCCTCCAACCTGGCCTTGAACCCCTCCAGGGATGGGGCAGCCACAGCTTCTCTGGCCAACCTGGGCCAGGCTCTCACCACCCTCACACAAAAGACGTTCTTCCCCACATCTCATCTCCATCTCCCCTCTTTCAGTGTCAAACCCTTCCCCTTCCTCCTAGGGCTCCCCTCCCTGACCAAGAGTCCCTCCTCAGCTTTCCTGGAACCTCTTTAGGGACTGGAAGGGGCTGGAAGCTCTCCCCGCAGCCTTCTCTTCTCCAGGCTCTTCTAGAACCTTGTTGCCTCTGCAAGACCAGGATGCCTTCACCAGGTCCAGCACTTTTGCCAGGGACCTAAAACAACATCTTGCCCAAAACCTGGAGGCAGCTCAGCGCTCTGGGGCAGGCAGCAGATGTTCCTCCTTCCCCTACTTCCCATCTGCTCTCCAGAAGAAAGACAAGCCTGGACCATCCTCTTCCTTTCCCAGCAGCAAACAAGTACAGTCAACCCCTTTCCAAGACACCAGCAGCAAACACACCAAACCTCCCCAAAACAGGCAACAAGAAATCTTTGAAGAGCCCCATACCTTGCACACCAGGCTGTACTATCCCAAGGGACGTGCTGGAACCAGGAAGAAGAACCCTCCCTGCAGGAGGGAAGAGCTGCTTTTGTTAGCTCCCTAATTAACCCAGATTGGTCCTGATGAGAAGGGTGGAGCTGGCCCTGCCTCTGAAGGGGGGAAAAATAAAGCCCTGGAAAATCCCTTCCTCTCTGCTCCATCCCTCCAGCTTCAGCCCACACCTTGGGGAAAAGCAAAGGAGGAGGAATCAGCCCTTTCTGCCCCGGATCCTGCCCCAGCCCCTGAGCCCTGCGGCAATAAAGGCTACAGCATGTGCCCAGGGGATGCTGAGCTCTCCTCCCCTTCTCCCATCCCCTCGTGAGGACCCTGTTTGCAGCAGGATGGCCTGGAGAAGGAGGACACCAAGCCCCATGGTGGCCTGGAGGGCTTGGCCACCCACAATTTGCCCCATCAGCCAAAACCAAGTCACCTCCTGGAGCCTGGAACGAACAGTCACCAAGAGACAGCAAACGCTGAGTGCAAAACCATGGTCTTTTATTAGAAATCTCCTCGTATAAAAATGATCATGCTCTACACAGTCATTGAATAATTCATAAACATCCAGGCACTGAACTTCGTTTTTTTTTTGTGTGTGTTTTTGTTTTTTGACTGGTCAGTACATAAAGCAGACATATTTCAATCCATATGGTCATCACATACATTAATTAACCACCTATAGAAATCAGCACTTTGAACACAGTCTAGGTTTTATTTTATTTTATTTTGTCGTCTGTTTTTTTTATTTAGATTTTATGTATTTTTATTTATTTTTCCTTTTTGCAACATATAGAATTTGGTAGGATACGGGAGAGAGAGTGAAGAGGGACGGAGGAAGACAGGAACAAAAGAAAATGGAGGAGTTAAAAAAAAAGAAGAAGAAAAGAGGAAACAGAATGTTCTGCACAATCACAAACAATCTCACAAATTCCAGAAAAGGGAAAACGTTGGGTCTTTTTTTTTTTGATTTGCCAAGATACAGGAAAAAAACCCCAAAGACTTGCCGAAGTCCGTCACCTCTTCCCCGCACTACGTCCCCCCTGTTCCTCTTCCTCCGTGGGGAGGCATGCATTGTCACGGTGGTTGCTTGGTCGGTGGTTTATTTTTATTCTTTCTATATTTTTAATTTTTTTTGCTGCTGTTGATCACCATCTTCCCCGGGAGCTCTGCCCAGCGGCCCAGCCAGGAGCGTGTCCCCCCCGCTGCCACCTCCCCGTCCCGTCCGGGTCCCCCTCCAGCGTCCTGCGACGAGCGATGCGACTCGGCTCCCTCCCGCGTCGTGGCATCCGCAGCCTCCCTCTGTGCCAGGCAGTTGCGATGGCTGGAGCTAAATCGCGTGGTTGCTATAGCTGACGTAGGTCTGTTTGGTAGCCAGTGCTGGAAAGAGAGACAAAGCCCACATGTGTCATTAACGAAGTCCACCCTCCCCTTGTGGCTCCCATCCCGTCCCCCTGCCCTGAGTGTCGTGCCAGGAGATGCTGGCGGGGACGTGATATGGGGTTTGCTCACGGATTCAGGCAGTGCCAACACTCTGAATCGTTCCCTGGGAGGGCACTGAGCCATGGCAGAGGGGCTGAGGCCCACAGAAGCCCAGGGGACTCCCTAAAGACGGTTCATCCCGAAGAGAGACCCCGGGATGTGACATGAGCCACGGGGAATGTCCTTTCAGGCTCCCATTCACTTCCCTCGGCAACCTCTTACAGAAAACCTGCAGGTGCTTCACGTTCCCAAAAACTCAGCTCGCCCCAGCCCTGCAGGAGCACGATTTGGGGTCCAAGATGGGCACCCTGCAGCTCTGGACACCACTCCATGGCTGCTGGGAGCGGTGCAGCAGGGCACGGGCAGCACAAAGCCATCCAGCCCGGCTGTGTCCCTCACCAAAGATCCCTGTGCCCACGCTCGGGTGCCAGAGGAGAACACGGACACAAATCTGCTGCCACCTTCCATCTTCCCCAGACACACCAGCCCCGGGGACGGGGTTGAAGACAGGAGGGGAGGAGGCAGCCGTGGCTACAAAGCCACCGCGCGTCCCAGACTGACACCGGGGGAGTTGCAGCAAGGCCCAGAGCCCGGAATACACCAGATAGCAATAAATCCTCCTGCTCCCCGCAGGGCTGCACGGCTGCCTTCGGGCTTGCAGGCTGCAGCACGTCGCTTGCTTTTAGTGGCAGCCACAGCTTGGGCAGAGGTGGAAGCAGCAGTTTGCAACACCCTGGCTTGTCTCAGCACTTCGGCCGGGCTCGATGCTCTGCGGAGATGCCACCACAAGGTCCCCAGGTACCACGGGGCTCAGGAGACGCACAGACACCCTCCAGCCAAGGGCATGGAGCAGCGCTGGGACAGACAGCAAAGCCCAAGACACCACGAGCAGCAGAAATGTGTCCTCTGCGGAGACCATCCCTACGGCACCGCGCAGAGGGGACGCCCGGCAGCTCTCCCTCCATCTCGGTGCTTCGCTGACAAATGAACCTTGCTGCAGATTTCAGACTGGTATTCCCAGATAACAATTAGATAGGCCATAAGAAATTAGAGCTGACAGAGCTATTTGTTAGCCGCAATGTTTTCCTAGCCAATCTGCCCATATCAAAGCCCTGTGAATTATTTATTCTGTTGTTTATTTAAGGCTACGTGACCCACCAGTGACAGTGTGAAAAACGGTCCCTCGGTCCTCCGCTGACAACCCCACGGTGCCTCCTGCCCCCAGCATCAACGCCGTGCCCGTCTCCCCGCCTTGGCACACCTCGGGACTGCGCTGCCAGCCCCCTTCACACCGAGCTCCCATATTCCCCATGCCAGGCACATCGGAGCCGGAGATGCGGCAGACGGGAGGCTCGGCTCTCCCTGCTCCCGGCACGTAGGATCCTCAGAGGCTCCTGCTGCGAGTCCCGCGGGGCAGAAGGATGCTCAGCGCAGCAGAGAGCACATGGGAATGTTTGGGTTGGCATGATCCCGGGCAACCCCTTACCATGGGGAACCCCCAGCCTTGCGTGGAGCACCCCTCACAGACAAAACAGGGGTGACATCCCTACCCACTGCCGCGTTGGGATAGGAGCGCAGACCACACAGATCTGTGACAGTGGCTGACAAAAGCCACCTCCAGCACGGGCGGCGAGGGGGGCTCTGACCGTGTAGCTGCCCTTCACGATGCAGAGAGGTAGATGAAAGAGTCGATTATGCAGAGAGGCTGCCTACGGAGAGACATCGCATACAGAGCCACCGCCAGCGAGAGCCATTACACACAGCGAGGAGGATACGGAGGTTACACAGAGATGCCAAGGGATATTAAATAGCTCAGGCTGGAAAGAGAGCGAGTGCGGGATTACAAAGACAATCATGGCTTTCCATGGAAATGCTGTTTGGTCTCCATCCCACTGATGCTGGAACCCAGAAACTCTGCTGGTACATGAGGAACATTTGTATTTCCGTGAGGTTTTCTTCAGATTTAGCCCAAATGGGATTTCCCTTCTCAAAGGATCCCAGCACCTTTGGCTCCAACCGTTTCTTCCTCCTCCAAGGCTCTGTTTTTGGAAACCCAAATGCAGAACAGGCATGCACCCACATTCCCGGTGTTTTCCCAAGCACCCAGCCTCTCTTCCCAGGGCAGATGGATGGCTCTGTCCCCGTGTCAGCCTCAGCTCCAGCCTGGCCACTGGAGCAGTCCCCCAGGCACCAAACAGCCTTTCCCGTCAGCCACAGCAGAGCCCTCCCAGTAGCAGCTCCGTGCACCCAGGCTGGGCTGACATTAGGATCTTTCTGCAGGTGTTCGAGCAGATTTCCATGTTCCCCATCCAACATCTCACCCAGTGGCAGCTCAAGCTCGTCTCCAGCGTATTTCCCATGGCAGCCCCTCAGCAGCATTTCCCATGGGGTAACGTGGGAGCCCGCAGAGAGGTGGGATCTCCAGGAGCAACCCCGATTAGAGAGGGACAAGACACGTCCTATCTCAGCCACGTGGCTGCGGTGATGGAAAACAGCTTTTCTCAGGTTAAATGAATGAAGGGGGAATCTCCTCTGCCCACGGACAGGAGATGACGCTGTCCCCTCGCCGAGAGCCAGGAATGCCTGCACGTGATGTGGCTGGAGCACAGATACTCAGAGCACACCTCCCTCCTCGGGGTGTTATGGGCACAGCGGGGAGCGGAGTGGTCCCCAGCCTGTGGGATACAGCCCTTCCCACCCTGGAAGGATCCACCATCCACTGCTGGGGGATACCATGGAGCAGGAGGGAGCTGAGATATCTCTTTGCCAAGGAGCAGCACTGTCAGCATTGCTTGTGCCCACAGAGGACAGCATGGCTACTGCACACCGGTGAGCTAAGGCTTTGGGCTTCCAGACATCGCATCAGTCCTCAGCAAGACCAGCTCCCCAGCCCTGCCGGGAGCCACGTTACCTTGTGTTTCCAGATTTTCGCAGAGCTCTGATTTGGCCTCTCCATTGGGGCGGAAACCTCCCTTCTGAGAGAACTTGTTGGTCATGGTGGCCGCCGTCACCACCGCCTTGAGGCTCCGCTTGCGCTTGGGGACGTTCTGCTCTGGGTGGAAGAGGATGATGTACACCTTGGGCATGTAGAGCATGCCCAGGGACACCGAGGCACTCAGACTCACTGAGATGGTGAGCGTCGTGGTCTGGATGTACATCTGCAAGACACAAGGGCATGAGCTGAGCCCCACCACGGCTCTGTAGGATCCAGAAAGGGTCATCTGGGAAAGGAGGAGAGGAAACAGGGGAAGGTGGAAACATTGGCGTTAAATAAATGAAGGGACGGGGAGCCAGGGCTGAAAATGTTGGCAGTACTGGATCTTAAACATCAAATTTGACTTGTTTCATGGGCCAAGGGGGACCTGGAGAAGTCTCTGGCTCATTTTTGCTGTTTCCCCACCTGCAAACATGGGGAGGCTGTGCTGGTGCCCTGACCTGTGTTTTGGGGCCCTGGCACAGCCTCCCTGTGTGCCGAGCCCTCCCAGCACCCATCCATGCTCCGGCAGCAACCTGCCAGCATCCTGACTCAACAACATCACCAGAAAGAGAGCCCCCCACCCTCTTCACCCTCCCTCTCTCCTCCCCACCACCCACAGCACACTCCGCCAGCCACAGGGCAGGAGTTCTGATGCCACAATGATGGGCACCCACACGCAGGACCCAGCCTGGGCACCCCCAGTTCCCCCGTCTCCCTTCAACAGGTAATTCCCATTCCCCAGCTGGCTCCCCCGGCCGTTGTCATGTAAGTCACATATTACACACCAACGTTGCCTTTCTGCAGTCAAAACTAATTTCACGCTCACTGTCCAGGACTAACAGTGACAGATGTTTTGCAAAACGAAAGCCCATTAATCTGACTGTAGAATAATCCATTTTTCTATGGAAAGCGTTTGGCAGGCTCCTCGCAAGCCGGGGGCATCTGAAGCAGGTGGCAACGGGAGGCAAAGAGACCCCCTCCTTCCTCCGCCTGTCCCCACCTCTTGTCCCTGAGCAACACTGGGCAAGACCCTCCATGAGCATCCCTGCTCCATTAGCATCCCGTCTTCCAGCACAGGGCTCTGTCCTCTCCAGAATCCTCCCCTCTGCCGTGGATGTCACTTGTTGGGCCTCTTCAGGCTGAGCAGGGAGAGGGCTCTCAGTCCTCAGATGTCTTTGCAAGCATATTTTTTCTTTTCTACTGTTTTGCAGGCTGCTAACAAGGTTTTAGAAGGAGGCTTAAGGCAGTTTCTGAACTTTTCCCCATGGCTCAGTCACAGCGTGGTGCCCGGGGTTTCTCCTGCAGTTGTTTCCCGCATGGAATTTAGTGTGGGGCAAAGTGGCAGGACCTGGGGAAGTCTGGGGGCTGCAGTATCATGGGGCCAGCAGCTCCCCACCTCCCCACTCTTAATGTGGGGGCTCACTTTCTGGCATCAGATCAGATGTCCAGTTCTGGGCTCCCCAGTTCAAGAAGGACAGGGAACTGCTGGAGAGGGGACAGCAGAGGGCTACAGAGATGATGAGGGGCCTGGAGCATCTCCCTTACGAGGAGAGGCTGAGGGACTTGGGTCTTTTTAGTCTGGAGAAGAGAAGGCTGAGGGGGGATCTGATCAACACCTATAAATACTTAAAGGGTGGGTGTCAGGAGGATGGGGCCAGTCTTTTTTCAGTGGTGCCCAGGGACAGGACAAGAGGTAACGGGCACAAACTTGAATATAAGAAGTTCCACCTAAACATGAGGAGGAACTTCTTCACTTTGAGGGTGGCAGAGCCCTGGAAGAGGCTGCCCAGAGAGGTGGTGGAGTGTCCGTCTCTGGAGAGATTCAAAACCCTCATGGACATGTTCCTGTGCAACCTGCTCTGGGTAGACCTGCTCTGGCAGGGGGTTGGACTGGATGATCTCCAGAGGTCCCTTCCAACCCCGTGTCATTCTGTGATTCTGTGATCAATAGAGCAAAAAGGTGCCCAAGGACAGGAGCTGAGCACAGAGGCTCCACATGGCTCCCTGGGGAGAAGGCGCATGGAGGCAGCTCCAAGCCATGAGCAACAGCCAGTGGGTGGCAACAGCCCCCAGCCAGGGATGTCTCAGCCAGGATGACCCCACTCCAGGACTCACTGGTCCCAGATGTGACCACACAAAGAAATATTTTACCCTCTTCTCCTGCTTCAGAAACAAGCACACATGCCCAAAAGCATTTCAACTCAACCCAGAAGGGGAAAAAAAAAAAAAAAAAGCAACAAAGCTTGCTCTGAGTCAACAGAAAAGTTTTGTTTGTCCCCAGAATAACACCTATTGCTGTCACATGCGCTGGTTTGTTTGTTCCACCTTCTCTCTATATATGTGCGCAGTCAATCTAGGCAGTTTTTGGAAATAAAAATGTCATTTCATCAAGGAAAAGTCAAAACACATCTCTGTGCCAGAATATCTGCTCTTTTTTTATTTTTCTTCCCTTTTCTTTTTTTTTCCCCCCGCTGAAACTCTCCTGACTTTGCCGCGAGTGTCCTGGTCTTGCCGGGAACGAGGGCAGCACTGGGACACCGAGTCCAGGCACCCCGACCTCAGGGACTGGCACAACTCTGCTTGGCACCGGCGTGACACCCCACGGGACACGGCTGGGGCTCCGCAGCCCTTCACACCCCCCGGGCTCCCCCGCCTGCCCGCCCTCCTGGTCCTCAGCAGATGCCTCTCAGAGGAGCCTCACTTTTCAATCCGGCAATTTCCATATTTCCTGCCTCTGCAGCGACTCCCACCCGTGTCTCGGGACTCGGAGGCGTTTCGGTGAAGAAGGAGAGAGCAGCTTGAGCTGGAGCTCAGACAAGACGTCTCCGGGCTCTCGTCCTCCTCCGCACCCGGGTTGGGGCTCCAGCCCCCAGCCCCGCCGGGGACTCCCCTCCACCGAGACCCCGGGCGTCATCAGCTCCAGGCTCCCCCCATCTCTTTGCCCTCCTCAAACCCCTGCAGCACTTTTTGGGGTCTCAGGGGGCCGCCTTCACCCTAATGATCAATTTGCTAGAAACAGCCCCGTTTTCTTCAGCCGGCACTAACCTCCACAGCATCGCGTCACGCTGCAGCAAGCCCCTTTTCAACTCGGAGAGAAATATTTTTAGCCTGGAGTCTAAACAGAGCCACGAAGCGCAGCACAGTTAACCTTTGGCCACATCAAAAAAAATGACCATTTCTCACGATTTTGGTTCCTACTCTCTTAATTGGTTTCCAACCCAGGACCCCGCTTTGCCCCTCCATTAACGACACCCGAGCTTCCTCCGGAGCCCTTTGAGCTGCACACGGGGGTTATAAAAGAAGTTACAGCTCGGCGTTCAGCAGCATCCGCTGCTTCGTGGATGGGATCAAAGAAAACAGCCCGTCTCTGACTCAGGATGATGACGCCGCTTTGAGGGATGGCAGCAGCCCTAAATGACCCAGCACAAGTTCCCAGCCCTGCGCTGGGCTCAGACTTCACTCCAAGGCTGGATGAGCCCCTCCTGTCCCGGGGGGAGCAGCCCCTGGCTCAAGACACAGCCCTGGCCCAGCTCATGTTTGTCCTAAAACCACTAATTAGCAGTCCCCTCCTCTAAATCCAGGCCTGACCCAGCTACGAGAGATTTTGCACTGCCACAGGTACCAGGGAAAGGAAAACCTGCTCAAACCACTGGACAGTCCTTCTCATTTCTTTTTCTCTCCTTCTTTTCCCTCGCTGAAAGCAAATGCGATAAACAGAGAACCAGACAATGACACTGCTGTTCAGCTGCCGCCTTATCAGCGCAGGAAATTGTCTCTTTCTTTAGATCCTCTGTTATTGCTATTTCTGTAATCCGCTGGGATCGGCAGGGATAAGAGGTTCTTTTGAGAAAAGGCTTGGGGGACTTGTTATAATAATATGCCACCTCCATGCAAAGTTGTAGGCACGAGGTAAAGGAAAATAAAATTTTTAAAAAAGGAGATTTTGATCCACCAGACCGTGAGGCAGCCTTGGCTACAGGCTCAGATGGGGTCTGGCTGAGGTACCAGGCTGTGTCTGGAGGTGTGGGTCTGCCCCGTGGCATCCTCAGGACTCCAGTGAAACTCCAGCTATGCTCTGCAGGGAGAACAAGGGCCCGGCTGAGGCTCCTGGCTTTTCTTCTCCCAGCTATGCTGACCCTCCACAGAGCCCAGCGAGGACTTGGTCCCGGCAGTGATGGGGCAAAGGCGAGGGGATCCCCACAATGGCCTGGGGATGCCCCGCTGAGCATCCCAGGCAGCACCAGCACCACCACAGGGTGATGCCAATGCCGAGGACACGCTCAGAGCCAGATCCTCTGATGCAGGTCGCGTAACACCACCTTTTTGACCTTTTTGTCCCCAGAACTGCAAACCAGCAGCTAAAGCATCAAGGCAGCACTGAGACCCGATTTCTCTGGCTGCCCCTTTGGGCGCATCCATCGTCCTTCAGCCGCCGCCTGGAGAGAGGCTCAGAGCTCCCATCCCACGGCAGCACGGCCCAGCTAAAACACCATCCAACCCCTCCCGGGATTGCTCAGCGGACGCCACGGCAGCGGCAGGCTTTGAGAAAGAGAGCTGCGTCCAAGGGGAGTTGGGAACATCACTTTTTCCGCCTCTAATCAGCTTGTTAGCAGCCTAATAACAGAGAAGCCCTGCACATTACAAACCCCCGAAGTGAGGCACAGCCTATTGTCGAATTGCTGCTTGACAGCCAGCTTTCGGCAGCCCTAAATTATCCCATGACAAGCTGCAGTGAAGAGGTGAGCAACCTTGCGCATAATCTACAATCATTATCATTTCCATCTTTATTACCCACAGTATGCTGAGCACATTAAGGAGGCTTTAAGGGAGCTTTTGTTTTGCAATAATTTCTTAAAAAACCTGCTTTCTTGTTAGTATCTCCCCTGCCATCTCATCAAAATGGAAATGCTGCAAAAGGCTCCATTTATTTCCTGTAATTCCCCTTCACACTTCCAGCCAGGGCGGGCTGGCTTGGTCGAGGCTTTTTGGCTGAGCCAAGGTTAAAGGTGCCTCTTCAGACCTCCTCGAGCTCCGGGGTTTGATGCTCCGAGCAGGGACAGCTCTCCAGGACATGCCCGAAACTCCGAGGTCCACAGCAAAAGAGCTCTCGGCAAACCACCTCCAGCCCTTTTGCAATAGGTGTTTCCCAAAGCCGTGCCTTCAGCAGCTCAGCAGCACGGGGGACACGCTCGGGGGACATTATCCCAGTCGTGATGGGGCCAGAGAGGGAATTCGGGCAGTGGGTCACCCCGGGGATTTCCAGGGAATAGCAACACGGAGGTTTATTTGTCACAGGCAGCTCCGGGCTGGCAGGCGTGAGCTGCTCGCATTTAACAGAAACGCGATTCTTGTTTTGGCTGGCAGGCAGAGGGGATTTGGGTCTCATTCATGAGATTTTTTTCTTCTTTGTTCTCGCTCCCTCTCACTTGAGCACGGAGTTCCATCCGGGCTGGCCTCGCTCCCACGGGGGCTGGCACCGGGACCACCCTCCATGCCAAGCCCAGGGGGCCGAGGAGGAGGAAAACAGACAGGTTGTTTTACAGCACAAATCCACCTCTGGGATTATCTGGCCTGGCCTCATCTACGCTGCGTGCAAAGTCGCGTTCCGAGTCGCAGGGGGATGCGCACACCCTGAGACCCACAGCTCCGAGCCACCCTGCCCACCACAGCCCAGCCATTTGTCACCAGTGCTGTGTTGCCAAACGCACAGGTGTTAATGAAAAATCACAGTGAAACAGTAATCAAATGAGAAGCCACAAGCTGCCACCATCCCCGCACGGGAGGGGACATGCCAAGGGGTTGCTCTGCTCCCTCTCCTTTGCCCTTGCCCTCCACTCCTGCCAGCTCTCGGGGATTTCAGAGGGCAGGTCCATCTCTCCAGCCTCCAGCACTGACTCAGTACCAGGAAAAGTAGCCGGCTGGGCAGCACTTGGTCCCTTTTCCATCCAGAAATGGTGCTAGTGACACCAGGCACCTGGATCTGCCCTGGGGACTCGTCCTCCCCCAGCCCACAGGGCAGCAGCCTCTGCCACCCACGGCCACCCGGTCTGGAGAGGGGCAATGGGGACAACGGGCACAGCAAACCAGAGGGAGAGGAGGAAATGAAACAGGAAATCCAGGAAGGAAGAAGTGAGGAAAACCACAAAACATGGGAAAAGGAAAACAGGGTTGAAGGCAGTGGTTTCTGCTCCCAAGTAAAGCAAGAGGTTTCCAAACCAACACTTCCCACCACAATTCCCAAGCTGGCAGGACAGCAGAGAAGCGCCCTTCCTTGCTTTAGGACACGTCAGCCCCTTTCAGCCCCCTTCCTTGCAGCCCACAGGGCCACCAGCCAGACCTCTCCCCTCCTCCCTTACCTTTTCCGCCGACTGTGACGTCCCAAAAAATATAGGGATGAAGGCTAACCACACAATGCAAGTAGTGTACATGGTGAACCCGATGGGTTTGGCTTCGTTAAAGGTCTCCGGGACCCCGCGGGTCTTAATAGCGTACACAGTGCAGGTGACCATGAGAAGCATGCTGTACCCAAGCAAACAGATGAGGGAGAGGTCCGAAATGTCACATTTGAGAATGCCCCGGGCAAAGTGGGGGTTTGTAGTCCGCTGGTCCTCGTAGTCAATGACAGAGTGGGACGGGTCCACGATGAACCAGATGCAGACGCCCACGAGCTGCAGCGAGATGAGGCTGAAGGTGATGACCAGCTGGGAAGCGGGGCTGATGAACCGGGGGGCGCTCACTGACTTCTTGCCCTGCTCAAAGATGCGGTAGATGCGGTTGGTCTTGGTGAGCAGGGCAGCGTAGCTGATGCTCATGCCGAGCCCGAGGAAGATGCGGCGCAAGGAACACGTGCTCAGATCGGGCTCGGCGATCATGAGGAAGGTGGTGGCGTAGCAGAGGAAGATGCCCGTCAGCAGGACGTAGCTCAGCTCCCGCCCCGACGCCTTGACGATGGGCGTATCGTTGTAGCGCACGAAGGTAATCACCACAAAGAGGGTGGCGATGATGCCCACGATGGCGATGAAGACGGGCACCACGGCCCAGGGCGAGCTCCACTCCAGCTTGATGATGGGGATGGGGGTGCAGCTGGTGTGGTTCTCGTTGGGCCGCTCATTGAAGTGGCACCGCTTGCAGTGGAACTCGTCCAGCTGGTACTGGTAGCCGTCGCAGCGCTCGCAGTGCCAGCAGCAGGGAATGCCCTTCACCAGCTTCTTCCTCTCGCCCGGCTTGCAGGGCAGGCTGCAGATGGAGCTGGGGAGCTGGCTCCCACCCCCTGGCCACAGCATGTTCTCCACCTGCGGGGCGAGATGGCACCAGCCCCACTGACGCTCGAGCTGGGCAGCTGTCAGGTATCCCTGGGGCATGGGGGGGATGGCCTACCCCTGCTAACCCCCCGATCGCCCCATCAGTACATCCCATGAAGGACCCCAGCCCAACCCAGCATGGGAATAGGGAGGCACTGAAGCTCTCCATTGGCCTTTTGGGAAGATTCAACACCAAAAACCCAAATCAAAGTCCCTCCTTCCCTCGAAAAATCCCCTCTGCTCTGTTCTGGCTTCTCCTTCCCTTACCAGAGCTGCAAAGTCGGATGCCCAGAGCCTGTGGGGTATGGCCACACGTGCTGATGGTGGGTCACCATGGCTGAACCACAAGTGTGTACTTGGGGGACACCCTTCCCTCTGACTCCCCACAGATTTGGCTGCCTAACTGCACCCATGGACCCTCTCTCTCCCAGTGGGGTTTGCTACACCCTACGCGGCCTCGATAGGTGCAGGAGAAACCTGCAGGACCTTCCCCTTGGCATGGCCATGTTGCTGGCACCAGCCAGCCCCCAGCCTTACTTTTAGGTGGAGGTGGTCGGTCCATTGCCCGATGACTTTGTACTCAGGAGTGGAGTTCCTGATCTGGTATTGGTAGATGTCGTAACGCCCCGGGGCGTCTCCATTCTCGTTGAAAGTCACGGGAGTCCCAGCGATGCCTGGAAGAGAGGGAGGGCTCAGCAACCACAGCACAGGGTGTCAAAGGGGGCTCTGGTTTGATGCTCCCCCCTTGGCGTGAGGTTTCTCACTGCTGAGGGTGCCACAAGCTGCCAGGACAATGCCAGCACGGGCACAGGGTGGAGGAAGCAATTGGGGAAAAGAAAACCAATCCCAACCCCAAACTGGTGCAAGGACCTTACGGTATCAACCCACCGACCCCTGCAGGAGGCAGAGCTCACTGAGTGATGGCAGGCACCGAGTGCTGTGACACCAGCCATTTTACTACTTCTTTTAAGAAAGGGGTGGGGGGTGAGGGCGAGGAAGCAGCTTTAAAGCTAAATCAAGTGAACTGTGCAGATAAACACTAATGAAAGAAAGGAAGAGAAAAACCAAGCAAGAAGGAAAAATAAATAAAAGAGACATTGCAGGGGAGATCACAGAGTGGAGATAAATAGGAGTAATAAGGAGGACAAGACAGAAAATGTTTATTAAGGAGATAGAGCAGAGCAAAAGATGCATTTCCAAGGGAAACCTGGAGATGGACGAGGACACAGCACGTAATTCAGCGGGACCTCTGCCAGCCCTGAGCCGGAGGTGACAGGGGGGAGCGGGCCAGGGGGGAGGACAGCAGGGTGAGGGCAGGATCACTGCCGGGTTACCCTCCAAAGGCTCCCAGGAGATGTAGAAGCTCAGACCTCCTCCTCTGCCGATCTGCTGCAAAACCACCCCGTCTTTCCACCCAGCATTTGCAGCACGGCAGGTGCCAACCGGTAACACGAATAAATTGTGGGTGCTGCTGTGTGACCCATAATGGGGGACAACCTGAGACACCCAGCCCCACGGAGCCCTTCCTCCCCACCGGACAGACCTGAGAAGTTGACGTTGCGGATGTACTTGAGCAGTTCCACGCCGTCCACCGGGTCCATCCTGGGGCAGAGCCCCACCTTGCCGGGGCAGAGGTTCTTGTGCATGTTGTGCAGAGCGTGTCCCATGGCGTAGACGGCGTCGATGACAAACTGGACCTTGCCTTCCTGCTCATACGAGGAGTCCTGGCCGATGCGCTCTCGGTCTGCGGGTACATGTAAAGCAGGGATGCCACCTCCCTGCCATCCCCACAGGGACATTTCTGCTGCAGCCAAATCCTTGCAAACAAGCCCACTCTGGACTGAAGCAGCTGGAATCTCCAACCCCACTCCCGAAACTACAAACCCATCAGCCAGCCGGGGCACCTCTATCCCAGCGAGAGGTTTATGCTCCCAAGGCATGGCCCAGGAAGGAGCAGCAGGGCAGAAACACATCTCAAACAACCCCAAACTCCTTCCAGAACACCCTCCACATTGCAGATGTATTTCCCAGTGCCAGCCCAATGCATCACCTGTGTCTGCACTCCTGGATCTCAGGGCCTGAGCTTCTCCGCCAGCCAAAAGTTCCCCCACCACCTATGTGGCCTTTATCCTGAAGGGTCAGGAGAGACAGCCGTGGAGATGCCATGGCTCTCACCCCAGCCCCTCTGAGCTGTGCCCCAGGAAGGGCTGGGGTTCTTGAGCTGGCCTCCGCAGGCAGGAGGAGGGTGACGTGCAGCCAAGAAAGACTTTCATGGGGGAAATACCCAACCAACCTCCCTGGAATGTAGTTCTCAATTTGTGGGTGCTGGCACGCAGCTGTGCTTCAAGGAGCCCTTGGGATGTCACATCCCAGTGCCATGGGACACCCTTGTGCTCCCAGGTAGGACGCAGGCTGGGCTGTGATTGATGTCCCATCCTCACCCCCGCAGGCCGACCTCCTTCATCTGGCCAGGAGCTGCCACCGACTCCGTGTCTATCAGCGGTGTCAGGGAACCACCCAGGCAGTATCCATCACTGGCTGCGTGTCCTCCATCACATTCCTGAAGCCTCCTGTCACCCTGTTCCCCTCGTCATCCCCTGCCACCCACCCACCCCACTGACCCCACAGTCCTTGGCAGCCTCCCCGGCCATCCCAGCTTGCAGGATCCTGCAAGGATCTGGCAATTACCAGCGACAGCTGCCTGCCTCTCCTGTCATAACCGCCCTTAATGGGGCTAGAAACATGTTAATCATTTAGCAAAAGACACCGATTAATGTAGCACGCTGTTAATTACAGCTAAGAAAGAGTCTCCCATGGGGCGACGCCACGTCGGAGAGCCGTGGCCTCTGCACCTCCATCACCGCCTCTGCGGCACGGCCGGGCACCCCGCCAGGCCACGGCTCCTGCAGCAACAGCCAAAGGGAAGGAGGGTTTCTCAGGGAGCCCAAGGCACGGCCTTCATCCTCCGGAGAGGCAGAGGCATCCTAGAAAGCCATCCAAAGGTTTCTAAAATTAATTCCGGCTCCACTGATGCTCCCTCATGCAAGGTGGGGTTTTACGGTGACTGCAGGGGACCAGGGCACAGACCCTGTGCAGGTGGGGCCATGGGGACACAGAAGGCAGAGGTAAGCTGGGGTCGCTGATCCCCTCCCTCCCCGCTGCGGGAAGGTGGGACGAAGCCAGCGCTGGATGTGGAGCAGGTCTCTGCCGAGCGGTGACATCCCTGGGCCGGGACAGGGAGCGGAACGTGTCACTGACAAGACACTAAAGCAAATTGATAGCGAACTGACCAACGAGAAAAGATGATATCAAGGAGGCGAATTTATAGCCCATCCTTCAAAGTTATAAAAATGCTTTTGGACTACGTGGAGATTACTCATGCGAAACCCGTCAAGTTATCCTTTCTTCCACCTTATTGACAAGGGTTATTAATCTTCTCCCTCAACTTTGGGCCTTTCCCTGTGTTCATCTCTCAAGGCACAGACAAGCCACTCTATCTTGTCAAGATAATTACCCATTAAAAAAAAAAAGGGTGTAAGAGACTGTCCAGGGAAGCTGAGCCCACAGGAATGTCCCAGCCCCACTGCCACCCCAGCACCGTCCTGCCACCCCGCAGAGGCCGCTGAGCCCAGGGGGCACAGGGGACCCAGGACTCGTCCCTCCCTGGCACCTCGGCTTCCTCACAGGCACCTCAAATCCCACACAGGTCCCAGCAAGTAAAATACAACCCACTGTGCTAACACAGCCTGCGGAGGCTGGATTTTCTTCCCAAACACCCCTCTGGCTTGCAGCAAGCGGCGTCAGCCCAGTGCGGTGGGAAAAGCACCCTGCCCCAAGCCCCAGCTGCTTTTTCCAGGCGGGAATTCTGCTGGTGCACAGAGGCTCAACACGGAGCAGAAAGCCGAGGCTCCTTCCTGACATGAAGACAATAAATCTCCGCCAAACCCGTGGCAGATTAAGGCCGCAAACGGGATGTGACCCCGCTGATTATAATAGCAGGGTCGTGCATCATTCTACAGGGCTGGTAATTAATTTTCAAGTGCGTGATGAGCCTCTGCGGGCACCCCTCGGAGGACGGACGCTGCTATCTTCTCAAGCGGTGGATGAGACGGGATTAGCATCAATTCCCATCACATCGCCGTCGCTGGCTTTCGGCAGGAGTTAATCAAAATCGCTCGCAGCGCTGCTCCAGAAAGCTGGGGGATGGTGTCACCTCTGAATCTCCAAATCTCATGGGTGCTGGGTGCTCATCGCCACATTTTTGGGCTGGGTGAGCCCATACGGGGAGCAGGGACTGTCCCCCCATGAGGGCTGCTGGCTCCAAACGGCGCTCTGCAATGAGGGCTTGAGCTGCCCTTGCAGCGAGGCTGGCAGTGCCCGTTTGGAGAGCTGGTGGATCCAAAGGAAAACCAAGCAGAGGACATTGCCAGGATGCCCCTGCCCGCTCAGACCCGGCCTCGGTCAACAGGAGCCTTTTATCATCTTAACAACCAGGCAAGCAGTGCAAATCCTCCCCCATTGGCCCGGCTGGGGCACGCTGTGCTGGAAAATAGCCAGCGCACAAAAAAATCCAACCCCATACTAAGAAGAGACCAGCAAGAAGCAAAACAAAAAGGGAAAAGAATATGAAGAATCACAAATAAAGAAGGAAAATCAAATAAAACCTCCTCTCCCCTCCGCCCACGTTGCTGCTCTGCATCTATCCGCAGAGGTGAGAGCGCAGAGAAATCCCCAGCCCTGCTTCAAAGCAGAGTTACCATCCAGCCCTGCTAAACGAAGGCCATTAATTAGCTCTTCTGGAAAAAAAGACTAGCCCACAGGGCCTTGGAGCATCCTGCTGTCCCCGTGTGGATCACGGTGGGAGACACAGCCCCAGGCTGTGCCCCATCCTCCTGCCCCTGCCACTACACCAGCTCCTCCGTCTCCACCCCAGCACCTCTCCGTCTGCGTCTGTACGTGTGTGAATTGTTAAGGAAGAGGGGGCTGGCAGGATCCTTTCCAGCAGCAGCAGGGGCTGGCTGTCCCCCAGGAGGGTCGCCCAACCCGGGAGAGTTGGGGACACAGCCTGGTGGAGGGAGCTTGGAGCTGAGGAAGGATGCTGAGGAGATCCTGCTGCAAAAGCAGCTGGGAGACAGGTCCTGGCCTGATCCTGGTCCCAGCAGGACAAACTGGGGATGGAGCACGCAGATCCTGACGGGTGCTAGGGATGGTCTTGGGGTTCATGTGGGCAACTGCCAGTGAGAATCACCCCAAAACCTGGTGCCCATCTCAGCCCTCACCCATCACCTTCCTCCCAGCTCTCCCATATACGAACAGGAGCCATGAGCTGTCTGTTCAGTGGTGAGACCCTTCAGTTTGGTTTTGGGGATGCAAAAGCCAGTATTTCTCTATGTTTTTGGGGCTGTACCCAAACCTGAAGCTCATGGGGAAAGTCAGTACGGTTCCTTCTATGAAACAGCCCCAAACAGGACATCTGCATAAGCCGAGAAGAGCACAGGAGCTCATGGATCTGCACAGGCAGGTTATTTGCTTCATCGTGCGTTATTTCCCCTCTCCGTTTATCTGCCAAGCAAACGTTCGGGAGATAATTTATTAGCTGACAAATTCAGATAATTTAAAGACAGTTCCTAGGACATTTGCCATGCCATGGTTTCAGCTGCCTCCACTAATACCTTGGCCCTGAAATATTGCTTGTTTAAATGCTACATTACTATGAAGATGAAGAGATCAATGATCTGCAGGACCTGCTCATGCATTTCTTGGTGCCCGGGGATTTTTTGATGCAACCAGGAACAACGAGAAACTCTCAGTTACCCAAGGCCATGCCCACGGGCAAGTTTTCTTGCTGCTTGCCAAGTTCACACCTACGCATTAGCCACAAGACTACTTGGAGAAGCTGGAAAGCCTTTGCGCGGACAAAGAGTTGTCCCCAAATCATCATTTAGGGATTGCCTGCAAGGGAGAGGATGTGGAAGCACCATCCCCCTCATCCTCAGTGGTGAAATGGGGGGGAAAAAAAAAACAAACACCCTTAATGATCAAACTTTCTAAGCACGGCCGGGTCCACCTGCCTGCTGGCACAGCACGGCTGCCACAGACATCCCTCCCAAGGGGACAGGGGGGACGCGCAAATGTCCCCAAGTCCTGCCACGTGGCAGGCTGCGAGCTGCTGCATCGTTATCTGTCTTCAGCCGGTGCCAGGCAGGCAGTAAATCTCTCCCATCTCTCAGTAAACATGTCACCTCCTCGAGCCTCCAACCATCACCTCGGCAGCAGCGCTGTCAGCAAGACAGATCCCCTGGTCGCTTTGTTTACTGCGTTAATCCCTACAAGTCTCTTTTAGCTGGAAATGGCTAAAAATGCACAGTGCGGGGGTGAGGAGGGGACATGGGATGGGGCTCAGGGGCTGGCTGTCCCCCTGCCAGGACGAGGTTCCCTGCCTGGTGTTGCCCAGGGGGCACATCGGCACTTTGCAAGGAGACGCGGGCAAACACCGCTCCAGCACGTGTCCTGGGGTGATCGTCACCTCTCCTGCACCCTCCCGTGGGGCAGCACCCTCCCTCCCAGCATGGGCACGAGCCACATCCTGACCCCACACTATCAA
The DNA here is from genome assembly GCA_013399435.1 of Arenaria interpres. Classification (NCBI taxonomy): domain Eukaryota; kingdom Metazoa; phylum Chordata; class Aves; order Charadriiformes; family Scolopacidae; genus Arenaria; species Arenaria interpres. The sequence goes on along the minus strand of VXAK01001790.1, from coordinate 189,191 downwards.
CTGGCCACATTTCTCTGCAACCACTTCTTTTAACCTGCTCAGGTGACAGAGGAGCTGTTTGCAAGGGAGCAAGGACACGCCGGTGGCTTCACGCCTTCCATGGGACCATGGTGCTTCTGCCAAGCACACAGTGAGAAAGAGGGTCACTTTGAGGGTGCCCGGAGAGGGTGTGGAGTCTCATTCTCTGGAGATATTCCAAACCCACATGGACGTGTTCCTGTCCAGCCTGCTCTGGGTGACCCTGGCAGGGGGTTGGACTGGATGGTCCAGAGGTCCCTTCCAACCCCTGCCATTCTGTGATTGTGTGAAGAAGCAGTTGTCCAAGCGCTGTGAAAAAAATGCCAAATTCAGTCCAAATCCCCCAATCCTGGCAGGTTTTGTGCCCACAGAAGACAAGGCCAAGGGAAAGGAGAAGTGCAAGGGGCGTGCGTGAGAGGGAGAGCCCTGGGAGCCCTGCGCGGGGACGGCGCCTTCGCACACACACACAACCCACGCAGGCTCCACAGGCCTCCCGGAGCACACACAGCACAGCAGGGTGCACAAAAGCATTTTTGTGCAATTCTCCCGTCCGGTTTTAAGCCAGCCACCACCATCACAAGCCCAGCAGACACCCGAGTGCCCGTGCAGGCGAGCGGCTCCGCATCGCCCACGTTCCCCGCATCGCCCACGTTCCCCAAGCCGCAGAAACTCCGGCATTTCGCCAGCCTTCCCCGAATTCCCACCTGGCTTTGATGCTTAGTCAAAAAAATAAAAAATAAATAAACCACACTGACAACCAAGACCGCCACGCAGGGAGCATTGATTGCCACATAACTGCCTTGGAGCTGGGCTGGCAGCTCCGGGGCAATAAGGAGGTGGCTGAGCTGAAAGGGAAAGCGAACCTTTTCTCACGCCTGCCCTGGGGTCTCTGCCATCACCTTCATGTCCCCCTGGACCCCATGCAATACAGCAACACCCCCCACCACAAGCCCGGAGCCTGCCCACAGCTCTTACTGGTGCACTTCTTGATGCTGCTGCCCTTCTTCAGCGCGTGCCGGCTCAGCTTGCAGTGGAAATTTTCCTCCCAAAACTCAGCGAACCAGATGTTTCGGCGGTTGTTGTCCAGCGTCCTGCTGGAGAAGTAGCGGTCGAAACCTGCCCAGGGAAGAGCGGACAAATCTCTGGGATGGCAGAGAGATGCTTAACGTGGCCCAAAACTCCCCAGGCAGAGGGGAAGGAGGGTCTTGTGAGCGATGGGGTGTAGGGACACATAAAAGTGGGGTGGGTTTGTGCCCCAGCTGCCACCTGGGCAAAGCTGCAGCTGGAAAACTCACTCAGGAAAGACCCACCACAAAATACAGTGCCTTTCACAGCCAAAACCTTGCAGAAAGGGGATGCCATCGGGGGGGATAGCCAAAACAGGGGGAAACTGAGGGAACCCACTGAGTACAGCCTTACCTTTGACAGAGACCCGCTTGGGCAGGATGGTGACGGAGCCTTCGGCCACCTCCTCCAGGTGCAGGACAGGGGAGATTTTGGAGCCCCAGCTGTCCGAGCCCATCCAGATGAAGTGGCCCGTCTGGTTCGCCCTCTTGGCCGCCTCCAGCACCCTTCTGCGGAGAGAAGCAACAGGTGCTGGCACTCGCCGGGGCACTGGTTTTGTGTCCAGCCCCATGGAAGTGGAGATACTGGCAGAGGGCAGGGCTCAGCATTGTTTCCATCTCCTGCTCCGGGCACTCAGTTGGCACCATGGGCAACCCAGTACATACGGACACGTGAGACGAAATCATGGTGCTCAGCTCCCGCACCCTCCATCCTCCCCAGCCCAGGCACACAGGCTGCTTCTCCCACCTCATTTGCATATTTGCTGACTAGTAATTGAATTTCCCCCTTAATTACCCAACATTAGGGAAAAAAAGAGAAATCAGGTTATGCCGCAGCAGGCAGGAAAAGCAGCAGCACTGGAGAGCACGCGTGGGCTCCCAGCTCCGATCAGCACTGCCAGGCACGGGAGAGATCCAGCCAGTGCTGCCAGTGCCCAGGCGAGAGCTAAACCGGGCTCTGCTGGGCTGAACTGGGGAGCTGAGCAGCAGTGGGGAGCCGGAGATGCCATCTATCCTGCCAAGCATCCCTCATCGTGGCCAGACACTCAGCTTCACACACTCACACGCTCCAATGGCATCAACCAGTTCAGAAAATCTCTGTAGTGGATGGGACATTTCCCGGATCCCACCCTCCAGGCTCTGTTTTCCCAGGGCTCGCTGTCCCCTCGGCGGCTCGTGTGTGTCCCCAGCCCCGTGGGAGCGGAGCCCAGGGCAGCTTCGTCTCCCCATCTCCCCGCGCAGCGAGGAGGCAGGTTTGTGACTCACCCCCCGCCGTTGGGAGCTGATCATTTCAAGTCCAGATGGTGTTTGAAACGCGTAATAAGGAAATAAAATAAAAACAAGCAGAGAGTGGAGACAAGACAGGAAGAGGCAGGCGTGCTCTGGGAGCCGCGGGGCCAGCAAGCAGCCGGGGAGCCGTGCCGGCTGCTCCGTGCTCATCCCAGGTTGCCCCAAGCTCTTGGGGGAGTCAGTAAAGCCCACATTCCTGCTCCGAGCACAAGCAGCATCTCCAGCTGCCCACGGTCTTTGTGCGGGGCAGGATCTCCCTGGGGCAAAATCGAGGGTATTCCCGTAAGATTGGTGATTTACACCCGATCCGAGCCAGGCAGGAATTCCATCCAGGACGGTCTTTCACGGCCCTGCACAGCATCTTCCCGGTTCCGGAGCCCAAGCCAGCATGAGGGTCGGGATCACAGCAGTCTCCGTGCCCCGGGGGGGAAATCCACGCTTACCCGGCGCGAGGTGGGTGTGCATCAACCGCCGTTCATGGGATGTAATCCCATTCGGGTGGATAAATGTTTACAAACCCCAGTTAATGGGGCTTGCCATTTACACAGCGAGGTAAATCCCCCGTTTCTCACCACACGCCCGCGTAAATGTCAGGTTTGCAGACATTTCTATTAAGGAAGGAAAAAAAGAAACTCGGAGCGTTTGCACATCTGATGTAAACTGATTTAAAATCGCAGTTTACCCACATTTACATAATGTTTGCTGATTAATAAATTAGATACTTAGGAAATCAGGGGTAGTTCCATGTGAATCATTCTGCTCCATAAACAACGGGAGCTGCAAGATGTCGCTTTGCCTGCGGAGCGGCTCGTCACCTCAATGCACGGCTGCGTCCCCAGCCTGGCCGGGCAGGCAAGGTGGCAAGGGGGGAGTCCCCAAAAGACCCCCCTGGACCCATTCATCTTCCAGGCTGGAGGCTGATGCTGCACAGCAGAGCAGAACCACTGCCTGGATCCTGCTCAGCGAGGCCCCACGCCAGCTCTGAGCCACCCGTGAGCGGTGTGAAGCAGTCGTGTTGTGACAGCGGGGGTTTCCAAAGCCAAGAGAAAGTGTTTTTTTTTTCCTCGTTTGAGCTCTGTGTCGCTGTGGGTTGATGGCAGCAACGTGCCAGGCGGCCGCTCTGAAGTCAGTTCTGGTGGGTCCCACGGCAGATGTGTCTGTGCCACGCTGTGAGGAGCATCCTGTCCCCAGCACAGACACGGCCGTGCCACGCTGTGAGGAGCATCCTGTCCCCAGCACAGACACGGCCGTGCCACGCTGTGAGGAGCATCCTGTCCCCAGCACAGACACGGCCGTGCCACGCTGCGTGACACACCTGCACCACGTTGCAGACACATCCGCACGCTGCAGGCACAGTCGTTGCAGTGCCCAGCTCCTGCCGGCAGCATCCCGCATCCCAGCCCCAGCCAGCAGCACACACAGAGCACAGGCTCAGGCTCGGTGGGGATGCCCTGAAGTGCATTTACACACACACACGCACCCCCCAGTCCTTCCCTCCCAGCCAGGCTGGCCCCTCCGCACCTGATATCGTCTTCGTTAGCGAAGATGATGACGGCCCGTGCGTGGGAGGTCTCCAGGAGGCGGCGGATGATCTTGTCAAACTCTCCCGGCTTAGGCTCCCGTGGGATCTTGACGGACTGGGCCACGCACACCCCCCCTGTGGCAGAGAGACCTGGCCCTGAGACCCCCCCCGAGTCCCCGTCCCCCAGGGACAGCCCCTCTCCCAGAGCTCCTCAGCCCCACAACAGGTAAATGGGGGGTTCCCAAACTCAGCTACACTCCCACCCCAGTGAGGGGCTCAGCACCGTGCCACCTCCCATGGCATAGTGCCATCCCCCGCAGCCCACTGCCCCAGAGCCCCCTTGGCCGCCACCAGCCCCCCCAGGACACGCACTCGAGCCCTCCCCTTACCCCTCCTCTCCCAGGTCGCTGCCTTCCTCCTTCCTCTCCCCCACAGCTCAGCCCTTCTGCACCACCTTCCCCTCAATCCCGCCACCTTCCCCCCCATCCCGCAGCCCTGTAGCTCGTCTCCACCTTCCACCCACTCCGCTCAGTACCTGTCACCTCAAGCCACAACCACATCACTCCCCCGTCCCCCCTGACAGACACACTCTCCCATCCCAGCGGCTCGGAGAGGGTTTTCCAGCCAGTTCCAAGCACCAGCCCCTCCCCAGCCCAGGACTGGGTTTTCCGCTGGCACATGCAATGGCCAAATTCTGGTAAAAAGAGCCCATGGGAAGAGGAGAGGATGGGCTGCAGCCCCGGCATGAGCCCATCATCCCAAGACAGCACCCTGGCCCTGCAAAAGGTTTTATTCCCATCCCCACAGCACCGGCCGAGCTCCCAGCCCAGTTTTCCACGGGGCAACTGCAAAAGCAGCTAATTAAAATTAAAAGAGACAAGCGGAATCTGGCAATTGGAAGAGTCCCCACGCAGGGCTGCTGGGCTCCCAGCCTCCAGCTCCGAAAAGCCTGAGCCCTCCTGCTCCTGCATTTTTGCAGATGCCAATAAAGAGAGAGACGGGAGAGAAAATTAAACATTGCGGGACCTCCTGGATGTAATTGATGGTCTCAATTTGCATAGTAAATGACACGGCTGATACCTCGCCTGCCACTAAAAGATCCCCGCTTAAGCAAAGGTCAGAGTAATTAGCACACGGGGGCAGGGAGAGATTTCCCAGCGTATGGCCCTGGAGAGGAGCAGGGGCAGGATGGGGACGGGGACAGGGACCGAGGTGGAGGCCTCAGGGATGGGAGGGTTCGCTCCCTCCTGCCCGGCTGGAGGAAAATTGGGGTAATTTGGCCCTTTGCAGCTTAATGACTGAGGGGTAGGGGGGATGTGGTGGGTGCCGAGCACGCAGCAAGGGAGGTCGCAGGGATGGGGAAAACAGCATCCCCCAGCAGACACCCGCTGGCCGGGGGGGGCTTCACCCGCCCCCAGCACCCCAGCCATGGAGAGGGGGGTTTTACCGGGGCTTGTTGGGGTTTTTTTTCCTCTACAGTAAGAAATTGGGCCAATTCGCTGTTTGTTTCCCATATGGGGAGCCAGATGGATGGAGAGGAGGGAGTTGGATAAACAGGCTCCCGGACAGACGGATCGGCCAGGCGAGACAGGCAGCAGCAGGCAGCGCCGGCAGGACGGGCACGTCCCTGCCCGGGGGACACTCGGCCCCCGGCACCGCCGAGCCCCCGGCCAGGCCAGGGTGGCACCCGCCGCGCCGCCAGAGACCAGGGCTCTGGCTAAGGAGCCGGTGCAGCTTAATTACAGTTTCCATGGCAATAAAAGGCGAAAATGCAACAAAAGCAGCAGTTTGCAAACACGAGAGCCTTCCAAAAGCCCTGGCACAGTCGGGCGGGCGCGCACACACATAAGGGGGCTGGCACAAGCGCACACCCACGTGCCACCGGGCACCAACACTGTGAGGATCCTCTGCTCTGCTCCAGGCTCATAGGAGCATGGGAAGGAAGGTACACGCCATGACACACGTCCCACCATGACGTGTGCTCCTGCACGCGTGGGTGTCCCCGAGCGTGTGGCACAGGGACACTGGGGTAACTGGGCACACAGCACCTGCCCGTTCCCAGGACAGCCAGAGGAAACCCAGCTTTGATACCAGCAAGGCTTAGCGTTGGGGTCCTCCACAAGTGTTTTATTCCCCTCGCCCTGAGCAGCCACCTTGAGCATCCCCAGGATGTGGCCTTGGGTGAGCTCATGGCAGGGACCGTCTTCTTGCAGGCATGGGAAGCGGGGGAGGCAGAGGAGATGGGCCCATAAATAAATAAGAAAAGAGACTAAATCGATGGCAATTCAGAAATGACCAAGTTACTCAGCAGCTCTGTTAAATCAAACTAACGAGGAATGTAACAAAAATGGGATACAGGCAATTAGGACGTAATGGAGCCCTTATTAACACAGGGGATGAAGAACATGGAGCACACGAGGGGGACACATCCAGGCCAGCGGGAGGGGAAAGAGGTGATGGGACCCAAAAAAGTGGCTGAATGCTGGGAGAAAACTGTCTCAAGGATGGACACAGATGTCTGCAACCCCTGTCTGCACTGCCTGGGCCCTACAGTTTACTCCAGCTCATTTGGACTCTCCAGGCTTAAAAATAGCACAAAACTAGCCCAGCTGAAAGCCCTCAGAGGGTTGGGGAGCCCCACTTTCCCACACCACCCTCCTCCAGCCCATGCACCAACGTTGACAGCACTGCTTGACGTTTTCATCCTTCTTAATTAATGAAATCTTCTTAATAATGAAAAAAAAACAGAGGTCGGGGGGTCGGGGGCAGGTGACTGGGGTGGGCAGAGCCGAGCGTTTCGGGGCAGCCCCGCTCACCTCCAGCAGCCCGGGCTCTCAGCGCCTGCATTATTCATGGCCCCCGGGCGCCCCGGCGAGCAGGGGGGATTTGCCAAGCGATGCTCCTACCGCCTTCGCACGAAAATCCATTTAGTCAAAACACTCCTTTAAAGCAAGAAATCAAAGCGAGGAGGCGGCGACAACGGGGAGGAGGCAGCTGCTCTCCCTCCTCCTGCGGGACGGAGCAGCATCACTTACTGACCCGGGCCAGGGTCTGGCTCTGGGAGGAGGCAGGAGGTGAGTAGTGAGGACCCCTTCCCTCTTCCAGCTTTGGAAAAGGACCAAAGAGGAGCGGGAACAGTGGGGAAAGCCTCCAGGACTGGGGCAGCATCCCACCACCAGCTGCTGGAGACAGCTTGGAGACTGGCACCCAATTTAAGGATGCTGAGATGAGATCCAGCGCACACCCTCACGGCCGGATGGCAGTGCAGGATGCAGGGCGTTTGCAGCAAGAAACACCCTTGAAAACCCAACTCGAGCCCATTTCTAAACCTCCCACGGGCTGGGGCAGCAACCAGGCACCCGGAGCTGCAGCCCCAGAGTCCAGGAGCACCTGGAGCAGCTTTTGGTTCCTGGCCCAAGCCCCCACAGCGGTGGCAGCCTGGTACCATGGTGGCAGAGCCAGCAGCTTCACAGGGAGGCTGCTGCAAGAGCCAAGGGTGAAATATTCAGCAGCCCGCATCCGGGGAAGCGGAGACCGATGGAGAGGGTGAAATGGTGGGGAGGTAATTAGGTGAGGTGGCCAAGCGTGGCCGGCACGACCACTTGCAGCCCTTTCTCTGCCACCTGCCAGAGCTCGCTGTAACGATCCCACCCCGGTTAATAAGCGACAGCCACCCCGTCTCACCCAGGCGGGTCTTGGCACAGATGCTCATCCTCCAGCAAACAACCCAGCCCCCTGCCGGGGCAGCCAGGCCAGTGGGGACACGTCTGCACCTGAGTCCCACCTCAGCCCCAGGGGCAAAATCACGGGGGTCTGCACCCAGCGCCACCCAACAGCCCCACGCACCCACCCCAACCCTGCAAAACTTGCCTGCCAGCGCATCACCCCCACCCTGGGCAGGGCGAACTGGGGCCAAACTGGGAGCAAACTGCTGCCTGCACCATCCTCAAGCCCACGGCTGCATCCCTCCCACCAGCATCACCCCCAGCCTGGCAGGATCTCAGTCTTCCCCCCCCGGGCACCCCCCCAGCTCCGCTGGCTGCTCGCCGGGGGCCACGGGGACTCTCCTCATTAAGGTGGGGTTAACGCATGTTGTCAAACACAGGTCAGGGTTTAATCTCCACCATTACGGGCTCAGTGGGAGCACAGCTGCTCCGGGAAGCGCGATGCTGAAGTGCCCTCTTGATTGCAGGTAGATAATAAGCTTTTTGCTGGCGCTAACGTACACCATCAATCAGGGAGTGCTCTGCCGGGGCTCCCCGCAGAGCCGGCGGCTGCGAAGCACTGGGTGAGCACGGGTCCAGCTCAACCGCACTGGGAACAGTGACACGCATGTCCCCCCCACCACGATGTGCTCCCCGGGTGGGCAGCCCTGGGCACCCCGAGGAGGGGCTGGAGTTCTGTACAGCCCTGCTTCTGTGAACGGCACCTACACGGCTCCCCTGCGAGGTCCTGGCCTCCCCTGCCTAACCCCGGCCACCTAAATGAGATTCCCAAGCCCAGAGTCTTAATTGGCGAGCGGCTGGCTGCTCCCCTGCCCCGGGATTCATTATTCATGTCACTTCAAAGCCTCCAGGAACCAGCTCATTAGAGGAGAAGTCATTAGGGACAGGGCTCTGTGGCCTCACAGAGGCAAAGCCCCTGTGCCACCCCAGGACTGGTGTGCTTTGCTCTGATCACGGAGCAGGGGTTGTCCTGCACAGGGCCAGGGTTTGCACCATCCGTTCATCCGCCCACCCGTCCGTCTGTCCATCCATCCATCCTCAGCACCACAGCAACAAGTGGCTTTGCAGTTTGGGGAAGGCTCCCCGCATGCCACGGGTACCGCACACAAGCCAGGCTGGGGATGATGATGGGGAAAGGGCCCTGTGCCACAGCAGGAACCAGTGACACATCCCACGTCCCATCACACGGCTCTAGACCCTCCTTTGTTGTGGCAGAGCCCTAATGAGAGCAATACCCAGATCATCCAGCACGAAGGCTGCAATATCCCACCAGTCCCAGCCCCACTGCTGGCAAAGCGCCTCTGCTACCAGCTCGGGTGTGCTTGGGGACACCAACCTGCCTTTGTGACCCAAAACCAGCCCCAACACATCTCCTGGTGTGGCCGGATCTCCTTGTGCACCTCACTGCAAGGTGGGCATCTCGCCCCTTCCCTCCGGGAATGCAGAGCAGGGAGTGATGGCAGCTCCCCGAGCCCCGTGTTTTCGCAGCCCGGTCCCACCCCGGGGGTGGCGGGTCCCTCCTCGGGTGCCCTGGGCTCGGCATCACGCGTCCCCGTCACCACAGGCTCCTGGCACTTGCCGCCTGCCTCGTCCCTGGAACCGGCTCAACTGCTGCCGCTCTTCAGTGTTTTGAAATCTCATCAGACATTATGAATCTGAGCAATTTGTGCCTGCTTTTCAGCTGCCTGCATTGCCGGGCTAAAGCAGTAATTAATGAATTTGCAATGGGGAAAAGAAGGGGAGGGGGAGTGGAAAGCAACTCTTCAGCTCAAACCCAGGGCCTCTGGTGGGATGCCAGGATGCCAGGGAGCAGAAAATTCAAGTTTCTCACTTAGGTAATAACACCACAGACTGTGTCCATGGGAAGGATCTTCTGCTAAAGACCTAATGAGGGGCTCAGGTGAGTCAGGCCCCAGAGCTCCTGCAGCCCCTCTGCAGGTGAGCTGCTCCCTGGCCTGTTTCTCCTGCCCCCTCACCCTCCTCCAGTCCTGAACGGGGAAGAGCCATGAGACTTGGGGATTCTGGGGCAGGTTTCTAGCAAGATTTTGCAGTTTTTCCCCCATCTACTGCTCTGCAAAGGGAGCATCGCTCTGCAGTCAGAGTTTATTCTCTGCAGCAGAGACCCCCACCCATCACAAGACTCCAGGAGCTGGAGCCTGACGTGCCAGATGAGCCCTGAAGGGAGCCAGCCTTTCCCTTCATTTATCATAATGATTTAGCTCATCCCCCCTAATCTCTGCTTCACTGATCCCCCAGAGCTGCATCTCCCATCTCACCCCGTCTCAGACTGGACCTTGCCCGGGTCACCACCCCACAGGCACCCCCCAAACACTCACGGAAAATATTAGAGAGCAAGATATCGACTCGGGCTGCCTCCAAAGCCCAGGTTTGGGCTCCGAGCCAGACACTCGACCACAACTAATAGCTCCTATTTGTCTGGCCCCGCTCGCCTCCCTCCCCAGTCCCACCGCACAAAGGGAGCACTGGAGACAGGAAAACAGGGAGCAGAGTGAAGAGCAGCATTATTTACAGGCAGATTTCAGAGAGCCCCGGGGGCTGGAGGGAGCATTTTTCCCAGCCCAGCAGCCCCAGTCCAGCTCTGGCTCTCCCCAGTCTCAGCCTGCAGGACACTTTGCATTCCCAGCTTGAGGGCAGGGAAAGTTTTTAGGTGGGGAAACTGAGGCACAACTCCCTTCAGGCTGTATCAGGGTACACACTGTGGACAGTAGCAAAAAGAAGTGGTGGGGGAGAAAGAAGTAGGAAAATAATCCAGGAAATGGATTCTGCCTTCAAGGCAGAAAGGTTTCTGCCTTCAAGGAGCCCGAAAGAGTTTCAGGACCCAAAGTGGTGCTGGCAGCAGAGCCTCAATGACCAGACCTGTCCCTCCAGTACAAAGAGGCGCCACATCCAGCAAGAGCTGGGCGCTGATTTTTAGGCAGGGGGTGGGATGACAGAGACCAGCACAGAAACTCAGGGGATAAGTATAACCGTGATTTTGGCCCATGGGTGCCAGGGACCCTTCCTGAGCCATGTTGTGAAAGGACCCGCTCAGAGATTGCCCCACGGGGAGAAGAGATGCCACCACCCTCAGCATTATCAGCCAGAAAACACCCGCAGGAAAAGAGTCACCCGTTCCCCAGCCTTCCCGCAGAGCAGGGACTCTTCAGGCTCTCGGCACCGTGCCACAAAAAAACACGCAGCTCTGTGGCGGCTGCTGAATGGGAGGATTTGGCTGGAGAACCGAGACGCTGGCAGCAAATCCCAGCCCTGTGAGCCGCGGTAATTGAGTGCTGACTGCACAAGAACAGCCGTCCTGGGGGGGATGAAAGGGAGCGGGACGGCCAGCCCTGCTCTGTCCTGCCGCTCGCCACACCTCGCTGCCACGGGGCTGAAGGTCACTCGCTCTCACTCCTCCACGCTTTGATCGGGGGGAAGAACTCCCTGCAAACAGCACTGGGAGGTACTGGTGGGGGGGTACCCACCAGCATCGTCCTCCCGTCCATCCCGGCTGTCCCACAGGGACGGCATCCACTGGCGCAGGATGGGACAGTCCCCAAGGCCAGCAAATAACCAGGGTTCGCAACCTCCAGGTTTGAGTAGACAAATCTGCTGTAAAGTCATATTTGGTGCTCGCTGATGCCTTATGACACGGGAGCGGCTTTTTGGGGGTGACATCCTGATGCATCAACCAAAAGTAATGAAGCCAGCTAAAACCAGAAAGACAGCCATGAATGTCACATGGGGATGAACAAATGCATCACAAATATGTATCAGCCTCTTAACTAAAAATATAGAGAACTCAGCCAAGGATAAAACAATGGGGNAAATGACAGAGTAAAATTGATCCAGACACATGACTAAGGAGTCCGCGTTCGGCTGGAAATATTACCCTCTTCACAAAACCGAGCGCTGCACATTACGACGCGCGCCATAACGTGCTGCGCTCACCAGCTAAATTACATCAGCATAAATCTAATACTTCATCCCCAAGAGCTCGGTGACAGCAGAGATGTCAGCGCACGCGGAGCCAAAGGACTGCGGACGGGTCTGTCCGTCCACCGAAACACCACCACGGGTCAGGGGCTGTGGGGAGACGCTGTACCAGACGGGATGGGGCACCCGCTGACACCCACTGCACTTGCAGGATGCTTTGGGGGAGCACTTAAAACACTTAAATATGGCCAAAGGAAACTCATCCTTCGCAGACACCACATCTTTGCAATGCCAGCACCCAAAAAAACCTTCACTCGCAAATAAGAACTCTCTGGCCATTGGTGCCACCACCAGCAATCGCCAGGGGCCAACAGCATAATTGCCAGAGTAATTGCAATATAGAAGACATAATGGCCCACCCAGGTCAGTCTGTCTCGGTAGCCCAGGGCCAGCCCTGGCTGCAGGAATAACCTGTCCCCAGGGTGAGTTTCTTCCCCCCCCACCAGCGGAGGGGTTGGTTTGTGCCTCGAGCAGAAACACTTTCCACCACAACAGCGACGGCTTTAACATGAGGCTTCACTAAAAATTGAAACTGAAGGTCAAGTAGATAATGCATCAGAAAGCAAACAGCTTGAATGCTAACTGCTAACTACAGCAATGAGCATTATTGCCTGATGGAAATAAAAACCGACTCTGAAGGCTCCAGGCTTGGCATGAAAAATGAAGCGCAGCGCTGTTCCGCAGGAGAGCGGGGAGATGCTCACCCCGATCCCAGGGTCGGCTGGCTCCTTCCCCCTGGCACAAATACCCCGGTACGGGTAAATTACACCACCTGGCAAACTGCTGCCCAGCCCGATGCGGAGGCCAGATCCCGAGTCAGCCATCAGCCCCCTTACATCCCTTGGACAGGCTGGAGGTGCCTTGAAGCAGCAATAAATCCCAGGACCCTGCACCTGGAGAGGGGCAAACAGGAGCCAGGTGTAGACAAACAGGCTAAAAAAGAAGGGGAGGGATCCTTCACCCCTTCCCAGCGGCTCTGCGCTGGTGTTAAGGTATTTGGTGGTTTTATGGGGGAAGACTGAAAGGTGAAGCAGGCACAGCCCGGCTCTTCCTTCCACCCCTGCAGTTGCCACCACAGGGGACAAGGCTGGGGGATCTTCAAATAAAATAAAATAAAATAAAATAAAATAAAGAAAAAAGATTAGGAAAAGCACATTGTTGGTCCAACCACACCATTATTCACGGCTGCAGAGCTACCTTCCATGGGTGAAGGATCGAGGCTGCCCCCCAGCATGGGGGGATGCTTTAGGGAGCAGCTCGGAGCCCAGCCAGCACCCAAGGGAGAGCTGCTTCCCCAGGGCCCCGCGCTGGGGCTGATGTACAACAGCCCTTGTAAATAAGCGTTTTCCCGCGGCGCGAGCAGAGAAGCAGCGTTACTGCTGATAACGCACGGGCTGCGCTTACGCCGCTGTTATACCACAATTACAGTGGAATTATGCTTTTTGATAACTAAATTATCACTAATGCACATAATCGTCGGGTTATGTGGATACACAAATTACAGGACTGCCTCAGCCCCAGATTAATACACATGCATATCGACTCCATGTACACTCGTTTACTCTGCAATTACGCCGTCATATCATTAACCATCTGGTTAGAGGAATTTGCGGTAACCACAGGTATCTCAAAGAAGAAGTGCTCGTGCTGCAGTGGGACCACCAGTCACGACAACTGCTCTTTACTGGTGCTTAATGGAGGAGGGTGGGTTCGAATCGTGCCTGTGCATCAGCCCCCTCCTCCCGGCCACGTGCAGCCCGGCACCGGGACCCCCAGAGGAGCAGCAGCCGGGGACGGGGTGGCAGAGCATCCTCTGGCCACGCTTGCTGCGGGATAAGGGCACAACAGGGCCAGGCGTGGGCTAATGAAGCTGCTTAACCCGGTATTATTGTCACCTCCCTGTGTCACCCAGCTGTCCCATCAGCCCTGCTCTGGCCATCCCGTGGGGCAGGACCTGCCAGCGCACAGTGGGCAAGGACACTCCCTTTTTTTGGGGTGGAAAAAAACTTGAGAGAATGCAAAAAATGCCCCTCCACCCCCACAAAAGGCAGCTTTCCCTTATTCCTCCTGTATTCAGATGGGAAGCTCGTTATCACCACTAGCCAGATGGGGCTGCTGTTAGCATTTACAAACCCCAGTTGGGTTAGCGACGAAGCTGTTAATGGAGCCATCAAGGCAGCCCTTTGCTCGCAGCCCTTCAATGGGGCACCCCATTTCCCAGGACACTCCATCCCACAGGGTACCCCACCTCACAGGGCATCCCATCCCGCGGATCACCCCATCCAGCTCCCCCGGACCTGCCAGGCACCCAGACCTTCCCTCCTGCAGCCCCCTGTGTTCCCACCAGCCACTCACATCCCCCCCGTCACACGCAGACACAACCCCGGCACCGCTCACACCCGCATCCCCGTCACGGGGTGCACAGGCAGCACGTCCTACGCCCCCCCCCATACGACAAGCATCGCACCCGCCTACTCCGAAGCTTCCCCACGCGCTCCTCCTCGCAAAAACCACAGCCCCGTGAAAATATTCTGCTTTTCAAGTTAAAATCCTGAAGAGCAGATTCCAGGTTGAATCCCCAGATGGGTTTCTCTGCATATTAAAAGCACAGCCGGTTCCCAGTGCCAGGGCGCGCGCGCGAGACAGAATTAACGCTGTTCCTATTTATAGGGCTTTGATTAGGAGCTCGTCACCTAGAAGTTTTTTATTCCCTTTATCCATTTATAAGGCCGTAACACAGTTTGACTAGCTCCAGATCGGCTGGTGTCCCACCGATTTTGCCAGAACTTAATGTGCCATTCAGATACAGTTAAGCCAGTAATAGGCAGCAGCCTGCGCGCGGCAGGGTTTTAACTGCCTCGGAAAACACTCTTTAGCTCCCATCTCACCCCGTGAACACGGTGCTGCGGAGGCAACACAATGCCGGAGTGAGGAGGGACCCCAGCGCTGTGCCGTGGGGTGTCAAGGTGGCTCTGGGCTCACCCACAACAGCAGCACCCGGGGGTTCTCACCATCCCAGCCGGTCCCGGGATGGATGCTCGGCCACCAGCGGGTACCCACGAGCTCCTCCACCGCTCCCGAGGCTGCTAATCCCCCCTAAGCATCCCAGCGCTCCCGTCAGCAAAACGTTTTCTGGCTCCACACAAATCCTCCCAAAGAGTTTTGCTGAGCACGGACTTCCCGCCTGTCCAAAGCCTATAGACAAGTTAAAGCACCTGCCTTCGGGGATAATTCTGCTAAAATTGGGTGAAGCATGCGTTGGTGCCAACTTTATTTTCTGTTAAAACCTGGGAGTATTTGTAAAAGTCTTTTCTTCTGGAACGCGCCCAGCACCGTGGCTCAGCAGTGGAGGGAGGGGGTTAGATGCAATAAAGCAGCCTACCCTATAGAGAACAAGTCATCTTGGGATTTCTGGTCACAATCCTTGCTGGAGAGCTTGGATCCTCGCTGGACACCACGTTGTCCTTGCAATCAGTGGGACAACCCCAAAACCTGCCTCAGCACCATCCTCCAAACCCTGCCATCCACCCTGCTCACACATTGCAGCCACATCCCCACTCAGGCCACGAAGCCCAACCAGACGCATCCCTCCATCCCCATCCACTGTCCTTTCTCCTCCAGCCCCAGCTGCTCCAAAGCCCACACCGAACTCCCAAGATGGGAGAAACCCACTCACCATCCTCCCTGGACTTCTGGATGAAGGCCTCCACGCCACTCTCACCATAGCTGCCCTCGGAGGCCAAGGTGGAGACGTAGTTCCACTTGAGGGCTTTGACGATGTCCACCATGGCTTGGGCCTGGTAGGTGTCGGACGGGACAACGCGGGAGAAGAAGTCATAGCGGCTGTTGTCGCTCAGGTCTGGTGCGGTGGAGGCATAGCTGATCTGGGGGATCTGGGATGGAGGGGGAAAAGGAAAAGTGTCAGGAGAAAGAGGTGGTCTCCACCCCACTGCAATGCCCTCGCCTCACCCATGCTCCCAAAGGCCTGCTCTGGAGAAGAGGAAGGTGGAAATCAAGGAAGACCATGGGTCAGATGGGAGCATGAGCCACCAAGCCAACATGGGATGCTCCACGGCACCAGGAGCAGTAGCTCATGGAGGGGAAACCATGAAGTGGAGGGTGATCAGCTCTACTGGGTCTTGGTGGAACCCCAAAGGCTTTGATCTGGTGACTCAGTCCCTGGGAAAACAGGGGCTCGGGGACCACCTGAAGCTCAGGGACACCAAGCAGGACCCCAGAAGGGTTTCCTGAGCATCGGATATGCCCAGCACGGGAAAGGCCAAAGATGAAACCTTACTTTTGCCCTGGACAGCACTGCTAAGGTCTCCCTTTGACTTCCTGCACCTGGAAGGACACATCTGACCCCCACCGTGCCAGGTCCTGTCCACCCAAGCCATAAATATGCCCTTTAAATTAACCAGAGCTGCTGCACCTTGCACGGTACATTAGAATGATTTAGCACGGCAGGATCATGCGATGCTTAACACTTACACAGCACTTCACATCTCCAAAACACACCGCAGATGTTAATTTATCTTAAAGATGGAAAAGACTTATTAAATTATCAAGCTCAGGTTCTCCCCACCCGCCTGATGCTCCCTGGCAAGCCCATACCAAGCACCCAAACAGCCCCATCCATCGTCCCCTTGTCCCACACCCGAGCAGGTTCCTGTCCCAGGGTCAGGCCAGCACATGGGCAATCCTAAACCACACCATGCCTTGGGGGCAAGTAGGCACGGGGCAGCCATCGCCAGCTCTTAGAGGACTCTCCCCCTCTCCTGCTCCCTCTAATCCAGTTTAAGAATAATTCAGTAGTTGCAGCTTACGGGGGCACAAATGCTGCTGGAGCCTCAGGGGACTGCAATGGATCCCAGTAATCACCCAGGCTCAGCAGGAACCTGGGCTGTGCTGGATGCCCAAATCAGCTTTTCCCTCACCCATCACCACTCCCCATGAAGCAATTAGCCAATTCCCAGCAGCAGGGACACCTGGGTGGGCTTGGAGGGGACGGGGAGAGGTTTGGGATCTGTGGGAATCCTAGTTTATGCTATAAAACCAATCCACCTTGCTGGGAGTCCAGCTGGGTAGCAGCATCCCAAGGATGGGGACACTTGCATCAGAGCCACCCCCAGACCTTCTTAGGTTTCCCGGACCCCACAACCCACTCCATCCTCCTCCGCTCCTGCTCCCAGGCTGCATCTCACAGTTTCTCCTTTGTTTCTCCATTATTTTCCCCTTTTCCACTCCCCCCTCTCTCTCTCTATTAAATGCAATACCGGTCTTAGAAACCCACGACTCCACCTGAATGCTAAAAGGCGCCTGGAAAGGAGCAGCCACCCTTCTACCTACCTGCAAAATACAAGATGAAAAAAGGGAGAGATGGAGAAGGAGTGGGAAAGGAAGGAATCTTTATCAAGGCACAAATAGGATTACTCTCTGTGAAATCTGCTTTGTGCTCCTTTCCGAGGGTCCGTGATCTGCTCCTTGGGTATCTGTGACCGGGAGCCAGTGCATGAGACTCAATTAAAATTCTGCTCAGCAGGCAAGGCGCTCGTCTGGCAATCATTCATCCTGGGGAGGGAAGGGGGGGGCTGCTCCATGCCTGCTCTCCTTGCCTCCTCCTTGCCTCTCCTGCAGCGGCACTGGCCAAAGGATGGACACGGAGGGGCTGGGATGGACGTGATACGTGCCCATGCGAGGAGGGCAAGCGGGCATGGGAAGCAGTGGTGAGATTCTAGGGGCAGGGATGCAGCCCTGCCCTTCCAGAGGATCCTTTCCCAATGATTTTTTTCTCTGCCAAGTGGTTTAGTTTAAAACAGATCCCTGCCTCCTCAGCAGGGCCACAGTGATGGAGACTTCCCAGCTATTCCACCGAGCACCCCATCCCAGCCAGGGATTAACCCCTGGGGTTGACCATCCTGCTGGAACCCCTGCTGGAAAACAAAGCCTAGAAAATACCTGTTGCTCTACAGGCTACAAACTGGAGGCTGCATTTTAATAAACAAACGGAAAGAGCTTTTCTCTTTCGCTCCTCTGCCTTGGATGGAAGTGAAAATAAAATACCAGTTCCCAAATGACCGTTTCATAGACTTCTTTTGCCTTTTTCCCCCTTTGCCTTTTTGATCTCCTTGTCTACAATAGCCCAACTCCCGGCACCAGCTATTTTCTCAGATAAAAGACAAAAGTCCTTTTAGGTCCATAAAAGCAAGATGCAGGCAGGGAATTCAAGGTTCTTAGAAAGAAGAAGGATGTGGTGGGGAAGGGAAGCTGGAAACTTAACTCAGCTGCGTATTTGGGCACTGGTGGCACCTTGTCTGCCTCATCTCCAGCCTGGGATAAATACCATGGTGGTGAGAGGGCAATCAGCAGGACCAGCCCTCCTGCACCCCAAGGCTCCCTTGTCCCACCAAGAGTGGGGACTAACCCCAGGGCAGGGGGTAAAAACTCCTTCCTCTCTTTTTTTGAAGCAAAAAACGGAGTCAGCATCAACCAGAAGAACCCCCAACCTGGAGAAACATCCCTCCGGGTAAGAGAGTCAGCAGGAGCCGGGGTCGGGGGTGTCATCCTGCTCCCACCAGCCCTTGGGTCAATGGACTGGTGTGATCAACCTCAAATGCACCACAAACACACCATGATTTCGTACCCGTTGCATTACCACCAGCTTAGGAGTTGGTGTGGCATTTTCTCAACCAGTGGCAGACAGAATCCCCTCCAGACTGGGGAGAATTAGGCAAAAAGCAGTGATTTTTGGTGCGGCCCCAGACGAGGTTTGAGGGGCTGCAATGGTCCAACTTAAACCTTCAATCTGAACATCAGCCTGAGGAGGGAAGGAGCCGAAAAACAAAGGGGCCATTGCACAGCCAGAGCCACACACGCCGGTCAGGAGCATCCCCACGAGAAGGGGCTCCTGTGCCGACACCCCCTCCCTCCCCCCCGCCAGAAACAGGGTCGGGAGCAGCTAATTCCCTAACCATAATTATTAATTTCATGCATATCTTATGCAAACCTCTGGTTCACCGACAAGATGGAATTGATTTAATTAGAATTTCCATCATCGAGCCATTTGGACGGCGGCTTTTAATTAGGGAGAGCGTAAAGCACCGCAGGGGCTGGAGGAGCGAGGGGCTGAGCGGGGATGGTCAGACCTTCTCGTTGGAGCAGGGGGAGCTGGACCCCCCGCGTCCCACTGCCCCTTCCCTGGGTTGCAGAATCAGACCCAGTGCCAAAAGAGGATCCAGCCCTTGGCATCTCCTCAGACATAAAGATCCCGCACACCCTGGGCTGCTCAACAGGTCTCTGTGCCTCAGTTTCCCCAGCTGAAAATGGAGGTGGGGGGGGGAACTGCTCCCTGGGCACAGGGGAGACAAATTACTCAGGCGTCGCGATGCACCGACACGACATGGAGCCGATAACAAATTCCTCCATTTCCCAGCTCCTGTGCCACCAAAATGCAGCCGCTCTGGGGGTGACACAACAGCCACGCTCGAGGGGACACAGCCCGGGGCAGGCAGCAATGGACCCCCCGACCTGCCCGCTCCTTTGCCGCAACCTGTTAAACCGAGCGTGTAAATCAGGCAGCTCCTCCGCTGGGGCCGGGGCCGGCCGGGCACGGGCTGCTCAGTCCCTTCAATAAATCTGGCTCTTGTCAAGAAATAAAGCCCTGGGAAGTGGCAGCTGCGGGAGGATCTCCTGGCAGGATCTCCCCCTGCCAGGATCTCCTGGCACGGCCTCACACCGAAAGGAGACACTCATCCAGGGGTGCTGGAGGCAGATGTAAAAGCAGAGATAAAAAAGAAAAGCTCTTTCTTTATGGCTTATGGTCCCAGATCCCCGCGCCAGGGAGGCAGCTCCAGAGAAAACCCTGGTGCTGCCAGAGGGTGGTTGCATCCCTTTTTCCAAAAACAAAAATCAGCTGCCCTCCCACCCTAGAGCAAGGCACGGGATGCAGAGCTGTGGATGCTGCCCTCCGGCACGTTCCTCGCCGGACCTGCCACCCCCCTGCCTTCGGCCTCCCGCTCCTCCTCACTGAGTCATGCCGTGCCCAGGGACCGAGGGGGGAACTGCCACCGCCGTGGCCGGGGGCTGTGGGGCCGGGGCAGCCCAGGGGAACCAGGCAGCTGCAATTTGTTTCAATAAACCCAGTGAAGAACAAGGAAATGAAGTGGCAGGAGCGGGTGATTAATCAGAGAGTCCCCCGGCCGATTTCCACCTTCCCGGCTTCATGAAGGTTATTTACCCACTAACTGGGGAAACGTGGTGCCGAACCCCTCCCATCCCACCGCCCCCAAAGCCTCGGGGCATCCCCTGTCGTGGGGAGCAGACACAACCAACCCCCAGGGTCAGCACCTGGGGGGGCTGATCCAGCGCTTTGCCCTCCCGGTTGCAGCAACCCAGCCCCAGGCAGCAAATGCTTGCGTGCCTGCAGGTGCTGAGCATCCCCAGCTCCCACAACGGGCACCGGCCTCCATTAGGTGAATTATTCATGCTGTACAACACCCCTGCGCTAAAAAAGAGCTGCTGCACTCGTTGCCACGAAGAAAACAAGCGCCTCAAAGCATCCGGCTTGCGTCGAGTTCGTCCTCTCACCAGGGATGCTCCTCGCCCCGGCTGAGCGCTTGGGCTCCACCGTCGCCCAGCTTTTTCTGGATGGGGTTGAAATAATGCGCCCCAGACCCCGCCACGGCTTTTCGGGCATCACATTTGCAGGGGACAGACCCGCTTCCTGCCACACCATCATCGCTGGGGTGGTTGGGGAGGAAGCGGGTAGAGCCGGGGGCTGGAAAGCTGGCAGAAAGGGGTGGGAAGGAGCGGGAGCGTGCCAGGAAGCTCTGGCAGTGACGCCAGAGAGATGCTATCACAAGGAGCCGAGACCAGGGATTTGGGGGAAGGTTTTTCTGCAGGCAGAGCTACGAGGAGTGATGAAACCAGCTTGGACAGAGGATGCCGCATCTGCAAGTTGTTCCACTGATGTACAGCTTTAATTAGGCAGTGGCATCTAACGAAGGACACGTTATTTATTTATGTAGCGCGGGAGCGACAATACCCCGGGTGGGGAGGGGCAGAGCTCACTGCTGGTTGCAGGGTAGGGGGGGGAATGGTGGGCTGTGCGGGAGGGGAGCGGGGAGAGGAGTACAGGAGGAGAGCGTGGGATGGGGAGAGGGACCACGGAGGGGACACCATCCCCCCAGGGCAGGAACAGCCACCTCTGCCGTGCAGGTAGAGATGGGGGAGCTCCAAGCTCTCGGGGATAAACTGGGGAGGGGGATGCTGTGACCCCCCCATCCCAGCGAGGGCTCTGCAGCATCCGCATGGAGGGATGCAGACCCATTGACGGGTGCTGGAGCAGGGCGAGGGGACCCCTGGGTGAAAATCAAAGGTAGGGGAGGGTGCTGCCCACCACCCGATGGGCACAGGGCTGCGAGCGCAGACCCAGGCTCTGGGGAAGGGGCTGGGGGGGAGCACAGCAGGGAAACTGTTCACTCCTCGCCTTGTTGGACTTTCTAATTGATTTTGTGCCTGTGCCGCTCCCCAGATGTGCTGCAACCCCCCTGGGGAACCATTGCAGCCATTTAAAAAAAAAAAAAAAATCAACGTACTTACAGGGCACTTAAAATACCCCCCCCTCCCCCCTGCTTCTCCCCACCAGCTGCCTGCGGGGAGGGGGCACCCAGCCCCATCCAGGGCCAGCAGCCCCCAGTGATTCCCCCAGCACCCCTGTTTTGGCTCCCAGCACTTCACACCCGCATCCCCCCCGCTGCAGGGACGCCGGGGGCTCCCGGACGGGTGCTGAGGGGGGTGTGAGCACTACTCGCCTGGTGCCACCATGCCATGGCCGGGGCCAGAGCCCCGGAAAACGTCTTTCCCTGGGGAATGGGCAAAGGCAACTGCCTGTGCAGCGGCGGGCGGGAAGGCAAACGCTTTGCTGAACCTCAGAGCGGAGTCACCCGCGCTTAAAGGTCAGCGGCGACGTGAAATGGAAGTTGCCTTATTTTCATTTTAAGCATGTCCCGCCATAAACCCACTATTTGAATAACAAAGAGCGGCAGCAGCTCTCAGGTCCTGGCGGGGGTGAGGCAGCGGGGGAAGCTCCCCCCAAGCCCCTGCAGCTGTGCCCGGCGAGGTGGGGTGAGACCCCACGTCCTATGGGAATGATGTCCCTGCGCTGGGGACCACCGGGGAGTGCACCCCCCCAACACGCACACCCCGTCACCCACACACAGGGATTCTCTGCTGTCTAGGAAGGGTTGCGCTCATCCTGCATCCTGCCCTGCCGGGGGTTTTGAGGTCTCCATCCCCTACTCTCCTCCTCACTGTCACCTTGGGCTGAGATCAACTCTGGATTTTAAAGTTGCTGGGGACACCCAGGGCTTCAGACGTGTCCCCAGTGCAAGGCTGGAGCATCTGAGCTCAGTGACATCCTTCCTGCACGGGTCACGGCTGCTTTGCCCAAGGATCAAAATCGGAAGAGAAGGGGGAGAAAAAAAAACCAATGAACAACAACCTGGAAAGGATGTAGGTACCCTCCATCCTCCGACTGTCACTCTCCTGCCTCTTCCCCCGCTGCCTGCCTCCCTCCTCCTCTCCCAGGCAAGCATTCAATCATTTTTGTTTCAGCAAATAGCTTTTAAGTTCCTCCCGCTCCCTCTAATTTATATTATTTTAATTATTGAATAGCCCTCTCACTCGTCGCCTGGAACATTAACACGATTTTAAAAAAGGGACCCAGAAAAATCAAACTCCATCAGCGATCTGTTTTTTCCATCTTCGCTAACAGCTTCCAGCCCTCCCAGGAGGGCGCCGGGCGCTCTCAGCATGCCGGGCCGGCGGAGGAAGAGCAGGAGGGAAAAAGGAAAATGGCATCAGCCCTGCAGAACCGCGGGGTTTCGGGGTGCTGGGAGGGGAGGCAGAGCTGGGACCCCGCTCCGGGAACAGCAAAGAGCTCCCACCGCTGCTGGGCGTGCAGAGTATTTACATTTCCCCCTGGCATTTGCTGCGGAGGGGGCTCTTGTTCAAACACTGTCTCTAGCTCAGGGACGCTGCTGCAGATAAATAAATGCACAGCGAGGGGGAAAGTAATTAGAAACTGCTCAGCCTTCCTACAGCTGGCAGGGAGAGCAGGAGGAAGAGCCAGCCCCCATCCCACCACAGCCCTCAGCGCTCCAGTCCCCCCTGCATCCCCCAGGGTCGGTGGCACAGGACCAATGTCCCCGGCCTGGCCGATGTCCCCTGGGCTGGAGCCCGGGTGGTGACAGATATCCTCACACCCCGTCAGCAATAGCTGCCTCCATCCCAGGAGTGAACACAGCAGCCTCATGGCTCCCCAGCCACCTGGCTATGGTGTGACCTTACATTTTGGGGCTACAACCCACACCCCCCACAACCGGTGGCAGGGTCGGGTATATTGAAATGGTCCCAACTATCAGCTGCTTGCAGAGAGCGTTAGCCCATAGGTGACAGCAGCCACAGACAGGAGGAAGCCTGGCGTATCTTAAATGATGGCAAAGGGTATCTTACATCCAGGGTGCTGAGCAGGACAGCCAGGGTCCCCCCTCATCCTGACCCCCCCAGGTGACACAGCTCCCAAGCCCCCTCAAGTAACAGCCAGGGAGGGGGGGTAAGGGCTGCACCCCAGAAACCCTCGGAAAACTCCCAGGGAGGCTGGACCCTCTCCAGTCTCAGAGGTTTTTAAGATCTGCCATAACCAAGCCCTGAGCAACCCCGGTCTAACCCCAGAGATGGCCCCGGTGGGCACAGGTGGTGGGCTGAGCCCCCCACGGTCCCTTCCAGCTTGAGTTATCCCACCTCCCACCCATCCTCAGCCCACATCCCCATCCAACCCCCGCAAGGCGACCTCCCTCCCACAGCCCTGCTGACGCCAGGAGCATCAGCATCCCCCGTCGCCACGAAGCCGGGGGAGAAGAGATAAAAATCCTCCTGCTAAAAGTGTCGTCACAGGAGGGGGACGGAGGAAGGGATCCCTGGGGACCCGGGGGAGGCAGGAGAAGGGTTTTAAAGACACCAGCTACCTCCAGCCATGGAGGAAGAGGCACAGAGCCATTTAAACTGCAAAAACACTGCAAAAACACCCAGGGTGGTTTCACCGAGTGGTTATTTTTACCCTTGCCAAGCCCTACCTTGAAGAGCCGCAGGATGTTGGCCACCATGATGGAGACGGAGCTGCCCGAGGCGCCGATGACGCCCACCACCCGCTCGGGTTTGGTGATGATGGGGGGACCACCGTTGACGCAGCGCACCTCGGTGCTGTCCTTCTCGATGAGGGCTTGCACGAAGGTCAGCGACTGCTCCAGGGCGTGCGTGTCCCGTGAGCACGTGTCCAGGATGCGGGCGCCCAGGGTGATGTTGGGGAGCAGGTCGGGGTCGTTGTTGATGCGGTCCAGGGCGAAGAGCATGGCCTCCAGGCGATGGATGCCCTTCTCCTTCTTCAGCTCCCCGCAGGCTTTGCCCTCGGCGCCCCGGCCGTGCACGGGGAAGAGCCCCCCCAGCGTGATGTCCCCGTCGATGCGGATGGAGTTCATGTGCGGGTAGCCCTGGCCTTTGGGCTTGGCGGCACCCCCGGGCGCCCACCCCCAGCTCCAGGCACTCAGGAGGAGGCAGAAGGAGAGACGCTCCATGCAAAAATAACCCCCGCTCATCGCCGAAGCCGTGCTGGGGCAGAGCTGGTGGCCCGAAACCCGGCGGCGGTCAGGGAGCGAGGCCAGCGCGGGCGGGTGGCATGGCTCCCGGTGGGCTCCCAGTGGGCTCCCGCTCCCGGCACCGTCAGCGGCTCCCACCGGTGATGCCGGTCCCCAGGGAGCAGCAGGAAGCCGGGCTGCAGGAGGGTGCCAGGGTCTGCATGGCTACGCCAGGGAGAAGAGGTGGCAGCAGAGACGTGAGCCCAGGAAAATGTTTGGGTCCTTCCTCCAGAGCCCTTGAGAGGGGAGAGGGAATGGGAGGGAGAGAGAGAGAAAATTAAGCAGGAAGATGAAGAGGACACCAGCTATTGCCAGCTTTCATCAGGGAGCCCAGCAGAAATTAACACTACGGGTTATTGTAAAAAAAAAAAAACCAAAACCAAAAAAACATACTTGGGATTCACTTGATTTCTGATTCCCACCAGCTGCTTTCGCTCAGCCCAAACCACAACCAGGCAGAGTCCGGTGCAGGGGCCCCCAGCCCGCTCTGTCCCAAGGAGCGGGACCAGCTCGGTGGCCAGCTTGGGGCTGGAGGGAGGCCCCAGGACCCGTCCCATCCTGTCCCCTCTTCAGGGAGCCTCCAGGGTGGGACAGGAGCCAGGACTGTGCTTGGAGAGGGGCAAACCCCACATCCACCCACAGCACCAGTTCCTAGAGCAACCCTAGGCTCAGGGCACAGCCAGGCATGGGAACCAAGCAGCCACCTTAAAGCTGAGCTCAATTTAGACCCCGAGCTGATCTGGGGAGAAAACTGCTCTTTAAACAGTCCCTCTATTGAGTGGCAAGTCCCCTCTTCACCTGAGCACCCCTGCTGTGCCCACCTGCCCCTTCCCTGTCCCAGCCTGACACAAGCTCCTACCCCCAGTAAAGCCAGCTGAGGCTGAAGATCTTCCCGAGCCTCCTCCCAGGTCTGCCAGGCACGAGCCCTCGCTGGGGGTCAGAGCCACGAGCCGCCCCCAGCCCTGGCACCCCCCAGCTCAAGCACGGAGGTGCCAAAGGACTGGGGCAGGGGGGCGGCTTCCTAACTGGCTTTTCAATCGCTTGCCATGAGCCCCCACATCTCGAGCACCGCGCTGCAAACCGTGGGGGCTCAGAGCTGCTCTGTGTGTGAAGTGAGAGCCGGCGCAGCCAGGCGCTGCCGAGACCCAGCATTATGGATCTGAATCACCACCCGAAGCATCACTGCCTCCCGACGCTTTTCCTTCGGGCCGCTGATTCCTGAACCAGCAGCTGCTTCCTTGCGCGTCCGTTATCGACAGCTTCCAGCAGCAGATATCCACGGCACCGAGGGCTCGCCCAAGCCGCGGGGGGAGTTGGGCTTTCTGGCTACCCCAGGCAAGCAACCCGAGGGTCTGCTCAAATGAAAGCAAGGATGGGTGATCAGCTGGGTGCCGAGCACATCGGGCTGCAAAAGCCGTCGAACCCTGAGCTGGGTGCCAAGGAAAGAGGGAGGGAATGATCCCTTAGGAAACCGGGGGCAAAACTGGTGGTGAAGGCACTGGGAGCGGTGCCTGGGTGATGCCTACAGGCTGCTCCCCACACACTCTACTCTGACCAGCATCCCAACACCCCCTCAAGGGCCATGGGGCAGCCCTGGCACCAAGCACAGCCCGTGGGCAGCATTTCAGCATCGCCAGCTGCTTTCCTTTGAGAAGCAGCAATCGAAGAGTAGCCCTGTCCTGCAGCACAGCACGGGGAGGAGGCACCCTTGGGTCCCCATTAACCATCCAACAGCATGGGGTGGGATTTGGTCCTTTCACCAGGTGGAGAAACTCCTGCCATCTGCAAACTGCCATCCTGCCCCACTGCCCAAGCACACCAGTGCCCGCGCCGTATCTCAGAGGTGGTGGCTCCACCAGAGCCAGCACTAGAGCTGGCAGAGAGGGCTCAGCCTCTCCATCCCAGCCCCTCCGTCCCAGCCCCACACCCTCACAGGAGTCTCCTGCTCACAGCTCAGGGGACACCCAGGGGGTTTTACCCCTCACCATCTTCCCGTAGCCACCTGTGCCCTCACCTTGTCTCTTTTGATTTCACAATAAAGACCCTCGAGCGGGCACAGGGTGATGCCGCAGTCTTGGCTCCGGGATCACTGCAGGACAGCCCTTTGTCCCCCTCCCCATCCCTCAGAGCTGCCCCTGCCCGAGCAGCACAGCCCCCTGCCTCGGTTTCCCCTCTGGAAGTCTCTTCCCTGCGTCCCATCCCTGCTGTCTCCAAGCAGCCGCTGCCGGATGCTGAGAGGGCAGCGCATGATTAATGCAAGGCACCAAAAAGCAGGGGAGAGCCAAGCAGGCAAATGCATTCCCCAAGCAGGACAGGCTGCAGCAGCGAGACCGAAGGAACAGCTTAAATTAATTTCAGCTCCTAAGCGCAGAGCCCGGCCATCCGAGCTGGGCCAGATCCTCAGCCAGCCCCGAGGGGTGCTGCCCGCCGGAGCCGGCCGTGCTGAACCCCTTTTACACCACGGAGGAGGTTCCCAGCTCCGGGGGCCCTTGCCTCAACTCACCTCCATAAATTATGCACATCCCTGCCCGTCGGAGCCACTTGAAGGCCCATCTCCAAAGCGTTTCTGACAGCCAGGGCTTTTAAGTAACCAGAATTACCCAGCGCCGAGCTCTTTGCTTCGAAAGGCAGGAGCTCGGGAGCGCTGCGGCACGACACCCGCCCGCCACCGGCAGAGCCCCCGCCAGCGCGGCCCCGCTCAGATGGGGATCAAGGACAGGGATCAGCCCTCCTCACGGTCCCGTCTCCTTCACAAGAACCATCCCGTGCATCAGCAGAGGGAGTGGATCAGGGAGAAGCAGCTCCGGCTACAGCCTGGAAGCGGGTCAGGCTCTGCCCGTGGCGAGGAGGCAGATGATGGGGAGACCCAGAGATGCTCAAACACCGCAGCCTCCCTGCCCCCCTCTACACCGACCAAAATCAGGTCATCTCTCACATCCTACCCCAGGAACCACGACATTTCTGCCTGTCGGAGAAGGTGCAATGGGTCACCACATGGATCCACTCCCAGGAAAATCCTCTGAGCCCACGGCAGCTCCCACGGAGCTGGCAGTGCCCCCAGAGCCCACAGCCTCTCCCTTTCTTCTTTTAAGCTTTTTCCTCTCTGTTCTCTCCCCTTTGTGCCTCCTTTGATCATATAATCTGAACGAACTGAAGGTAAAAATATCACGGCAGGCAAGAAGAAAGCGCAAATAATGGGGAGGGGAGGGGGGAGCTGGTTTGAATCCCTCGCTGAATCATTAGGGGAGATGCAGCCTGCATTACCCAATGAGCCTGTGCTGCAAACGGCTTCACGCTCGTCAGGAAGGGGCAGGAGATGAGCATCCCCCGCTCCCCATCACCCTTCACCTGCCCTGAACATCCCCACGGCTTCACACAAGCCGCTGCTCCACACACAGCCCAAATCACCCCCCGGAGGGGTGGGCAGCACGTGGGGCTGGAGGAACAGGCAGAAACCCAGACCTTAGAGCTCAGGAGCAAGAAGGAGGGAAACCCATCCTTCCTCCAAGGTGTGGGACCAGCCTCTGCATCCCCAGGGAGCTCCTGTACCTCCCCAAAGCCCTTCCACCATGAAGCCGGTCCCACACACCTGGAGGGAGATGCACATCTGGAGGGAGATGCACATCTGGAGGGAGATACCTGCCTACAGCAGGTGCTGGTGGAGGAGGGAACAGCCTTACCCAGATGCTACGGGCAGCGAGGGGATGAAGCTGCCCTCCTGCCCCACCTGCACAGTCCCGCAGGGCCACCACAGCCCCGGGGGAAGAAATATTTGTGGATTTGCAACAAATGAGGTGCAGGGTGGGATGAATGCCCAGCGTGGCACTTATCTTAGCCGCAAAGGAGGGAGCAACTGCTCCTTCCTCCCACTTCCCACGAGCACATCGTCGGATCGAGCCTTTCCACTGTCCTCATCCCTGGCCATGCCACAGCCGGATCCAGAGTCTGGAAAGCGGCACAAGGAATAACCAAACCGAACAGATCTCCATTGCCCAGCCTGAGCCAGACTCATCCAACGAGGCTCAGGAGCTGCAGAAGCGGGTGCTGAGGCTGCTGCCGCCTCAGGACAGGGGTAGCCAAGGGGCCCACGGGCAGAGCTCAGCTCCTGGGCTGTGCCCCTGCCCTGCAGGTCGCCAGCACCCCGGGACGTGGGGCCGGTCCTACACGGTGGCATCTTGCTCCCCTCTAGCGGTGGCCGTGCCACCGAACCACCGGCCTGCACCAGCATCGCCATCCGTGAAGGCCTCTGGACGGGGCAGCGGCTGGGCTGCAGAAATCAAACGCTGATTAAAAATTCCTCTGTGCTGTGCACAGCTCCTGCTGAAAATCCATCTCCAGAGCCCAGAGAAGGGACTGTGTCCCAGAGGCAGGGACCATCCTGGGCTTCCCCTCTACAGCTCCTTCCCACAGCTCCTTCCATGCATCCCTGGAAGCACCACACCGGCAGGGGCTGCAGCGAGACATAACCTGGGCTCGTCACGTCCCACAGAGCCCAGAGATGCTCGCAGGCACTGGGACACATGGCCCTGGAGCTGGCCAGCCCGTTCCACCCCAGGGCTTTGGAGCCAAGGCAAGCTCTCCCTGTCACTCCCTGGGGCTGGCGCATCCCCAGGAGGGGCAGCTGGAGCCCCCCCAACACACACATTGCATGGAGTTGGTTTGCAACATTGCCCTCCCCCCATCTGGTGCTGTCACAGCTCCAGGGGCAGCCCAGAGGGACCCCCAAATCACACCAACTGAGCCGAGAGCCCGAGCCCTGGGGCCAGAGGAGACCTGGCCCATCCCAGCTGCAGAGCACGGGGGGGCTGGAGCCCCCCGCACCTGCCCCTCAGAGCAGGGATTTTGCAGCAATGGAAAGGCTCTTTTTGGCGGGGGGAGATGGAAATAAATAGATAAGGAAGGAAACGGCCCATTTCTCTCCCTCGCTCTGCTCCCTGCAGGACTCCCAGTCAAAACCAAGTCATCTTACTGCCATTAGCTCCGTAGAGCCCGTGCTGCTGCAGGCAAGTGAGTTCCCATCTCGTGCCATCAACCCAAGTGCTGGCTAAACGCTAATCACCACGGCTTGATTATCACCAGCAGCAGGAAAAGCCCAAAGGTGGCTTATTCGGATCCCAGCCAGGATGGCCCGAGCATCCCACCCCTCTCCGAGCAGACCCACGGACCACAGAGCTCTGCCCGCAGCAGGACCGGGCTCCTTCGGCTGCGCAGGACCTGTTGGCTCCCAGTTCAGAGCCAGGGCACTCACTGGTTTCACGCTAAATTGCATCGGGACTTGTTAGACCAGGCAAAGGCTGAGCCAGTGCTGTGGTCCAGGAGATGCGGGAATAAGCGGCCAAGAGGCACTCGCCTGCACGACCCCATCCCCGGCTGCCAAGGGATGACTCTAAGGCCCCTTCCAACCTAGACAATTCTAGGATTCTATGACTGCCCATCAGCCCACCACCAGGAGACCTCCCCCAGCCCAGCCCCGGTACCGGGAGGGCTGTGCCGGCTCCTGCCACACCGGCTGCCGCGAGCTCGCCGGCATCTTTTTGAAAATCAAGGCTGTTTCTTTCCCCACCTGCTATTCCTTGGGCGAGCGGGGCCAGCCGGCACGCAGCACAATATCCCAATTAGCACACGCTCGCTCTTCCCCGCTTGCAGGCGATTTCAGGGAACTTCACTTTGGCTCCTGGTTGTTTGTTTTTTGCTTTTTTTCCTTTTTTTATTGCAAAAGCTCCATGAAGTACGGCAGAGTTTAGACACAGAGGGAGGGGACGCCAGGTTAAGTTCTTTCTCGACAGGCAAAAACCTTAAGTATTCAGGTCAAGTACCCCAGCGTTGGCTCAGAGGAAAAGCAAGGCCACGGCTCAGCAGGCAGCGGAAAGCAGAGACCCCAGATTTCACCATCAAAACCCACCCGACGTGCTCCAAGACGCAGCTCCCCCCACCCCCCACCCGCCCAGCAATCCCTCGATCGATGCACAAACCGATATCGCAACGCTTGCATAAGCCCAAGCCCATCGCCAGGATGCCGGCTCGATCTCTCCGCAGCCAGATCCCGCCAGTGCCCATCTTGGGGCAGAAAAAACAGGTATCACCACCCTCCTCGCTGCTCCGGAGCGTCCCCCGAAGGATGCTGAAGTTTGAAGGAAAAGCGGATCAGACCCAGGGAATATTTATCACGTTATATATATATCTATCTATTTCCTTAACTGTAGGCAAGCTCTTTCTCCTTCCCCCTCCCCGCTGCCAAGCAGCCCAGCGCTAATCCCTCACTGTGAAGGATTCGATGGCACGGCGAGGGGAAGGGGAGAAGGATCCAGCCGCGGAACAAGCAGAGATGGCAGGGAACAAGCGGAGACGGCAGCGGCTCACCTTGCGGGAGGCGGCGCGGGGTCTGTGCCGGAGGGAGGGAAGGAGGGAGGGAAGGAGCCCGCGCTCGTCCCCGCTCCCGCCACGTGCAGCAGAATCCCGCAATTAATTTTTGATCACCTTCTGTAAATTGGGATGGCGCTGGCTCGGAGCAAGAGCACGGCCTGACTGACGGTGCCCGCGGCACTGCCTGGCATTTCTCCTCCCCATCACACCTGCACCCCCAGACTGGGGTCTGGCAGCACGAGCCCCTGCCCCTACCCAGCCTGGGAAAGCCCCCGCGGGGGCAGAGACCCCTGTCCTGGGCCGGGTTTTGGGCAGGGCGTGGGGAACCGGACCACTCTGCAGAGGAAACCCCTCCATTAGACACGAAGCCCGAGAGGAAGAGACGGTGCCCGCAGCGGGCGCGAAGCCGGGGAGGGCAGCAGGAGCGGGTTCGCCTATGTTATAATTAGGACCTGCCACATCTTCAAGCCGTTGCCTTTCTGGGAAGAGCTGGAAGGGGGTGGCTGAGCTGACAAATCCATCCTCCTCCTGCCTGATGCCAAAGTTGAAGCACGTGACACCCTTTTTCGGGGAGCCAGCAGGCTCCTCCGCGGGGCGACACTGGCCCCCGGGATGCGGGGCCGGACCACGGCTGCACCCAAGCTTCGGTTCTCGCTGTGAAATCCTCTTGAAGCCCCCCCTCTGCCGCCTCGACACCCCGGGCTGCAGCTCAGTACCACCAGCCCAGCGCCTGCTGCCCTCCCCAAAACGAGCTTTCCTGTGCCCCCCCCCGCCCCCAGCCGGGGGCAGCTGGAGCCCACTGCTGCCCACAGGGACCCACCACCCTCCCAAAGACAGCCCACCCTCACCGCAGCCCCCGGTGCTGCATCCCCCCCGGCTCGGCCAGCCTGGCCAGAAGCAGCCAGGATTTCTGCACATCCCATCAGACCACGGCTCTCGACATATTACAGGGAGGGGGGTCTCGCCCGGGATCTCCCCCCAGCCAGAGCCATGACCAGCACGTCCCCCCGCAACCCCTGCCTGCTGCCCCAGTGGGGATAAAGCCCGGCTTACAGAGGAGGGAGGGAAGGAAGGAAACGAGCTTTTTCTTTTGGCACTTCTCTTGGCATTTTCCCGAGCTCCTGGCTGCATTCAACAGATCGGCTCGGTTCCCTCCCTCCCCGGGCCCTGCCTCGGGCGAGCGGCCAGCGCCGGTGAGCTCCTCCGGTCACCCCAGCCCGGCTTCGGTCACCCCAGCCCGGCTTCGTGCCATCCCTCCCCGTCAAGCCCCGAGCCACAGGTCACCCGGCAGCGATGGCAATGACTCACTCCGCAGCGTCTCCGTCGCAGCCGCCGCTGAAGGCAGCGGGCATCCCCCTCAAAGCCCAAAGCAGCCCACAGGAAAATAACCCGGCTGGCAGAGCACGGCGAACTCATCACACCGGGAGGAGGAGGAGGAAGAGGAGGAGGAAGGCAGCAGGGCTGCGCGCCCAGGCAGACGGTGGGAGAGTTCTCTGTTTTTTTCCCACGGCTGCCAACTTCCCCGGCAGCTCCCGAAGCCACACGGAGCCGCGCTCCCAAAAAGCGAGGAGGAGCGGGAGAGCGCTCCGGAGAGGAAAACAAACCCGGGAGCCTCTGCCTGCACGGGGAGCGAGGCTCCCTGCCCCGAACCGGGGATGCTCCCACGGCTCCGGGGAAGGGTCTTACCCCCCAAAACCCTTCCAAGCTCGAAGGGGCAGCCCCTTCCCCGCTGACCTGGGCAAAACCCCGGCTCTCTCACCCCCTGCCCTGCCCTGCGGCGGGCTCTGCGGGCCCTGCCCGCTGCGGCGAGGGGAGGGCAACCCCCCGCCTGCGGCTCGGCCACAGCCATCAGCCCCCTGCCCGCTGCCTCCTGCCCCCAACCCCTCCCC
>VXAK01001790.1:142458-156169 GCA_013399435.1 Arenaria interpres | reverse complement strand
AGAAGGAGGAGGAAGAGGAGGAGGAGGAGGGCCGGGGAAGTTTTGCATGAAGAAGCGCTGGGAAGCCCGCCGCCGGCTCTGCCAGCCTTTTAAAGCACTAGCGCACCCGCGGTGGGGAGACCCCCNGACTCGGCTGCAGCCCCACAAACCCCCTCCGCCGAGCTGGGCACGAAGGGCTGCAAAAGAATCGGCCAGCGGGGAGGGGGATGGACCTGGCCCCGCTCCTGCCCTGCAGCCCCCAGCACCTCTCCCCTCCCGGTCCTTACACCCAGACATATTTTGCTCATACTCGTCCTTCTCTCCCTGCCCATCACCTACAGCCGTCGCTGCGACCCTCAGCACAGCAGCAGGACTGAGAGGCGTCTGGGCCTCCAGACCCCACAGTTCTGGCAGGTCACATCCTCTAATTTCAGCTTTTGCAGAGACGAAGGCCCACGACGGCTCCCATGGGTGCAAACGCCCCAGATTTTGCCAAGCCCTCCCTGCAAGACCCTGCGTGGCGGGGGCACAGGAAGGCTCCCCCCACGCCAGGCTGCTGAGAGGCAGCTCCCACCCAAATTTCCCCTTGCCGCGTCGGAAGCAGCTCCCCAGGGCACCGATGAGGCTTGTGGCCCCAAGCTGTCACCCAAAAAACCTTCAGCCTCCCGTAAAACGGTGCCAACACGCCGCTCCACACGTGTGCCCATGGTTCCTACATCCCCTCCTTTCGCTATCAAACCACCCCTGCAGACCCTGGCAGCTCCGAGGAGCCCGTGATGGTGTGTCAATTCATTAATCCAGAGAAAACACAGCCCCCTAGTAATGGCCATTGACACATTAACTGCTCCAATCCATCACGGTAATGACTGCGAGATAATCGGTCACCGGAGCGATTAGGGAGTACACCTGCCTGCACGCCCGGGCTGTGAGAGCACCCAGCCCATGGAGGGACCCCGAGAGGGGGGGACCTGGCTGCGGGGAGGGCTCTCTGCAGCTCCACCTGCCCCTCTGAGCACCAAAAAGCAAAGTGCAGCCTTTCCAACACGCATTTCCAGCCTCATCTTGCCTAAGGGTCGGTTTGTGGTTGCTTGGAATAGCAAAATACCAG
Source organism: Arenaria interpres (assembly GCA_013399435.1). Classification (NCBI taxonomy): domain Eukaryota; kingdom Metazoa; phylum Chordata; class Aves; order Charadriiformes; family Scolopacidae; genus Arenaria; species Arenaria interpres. The sequence goes on along the minus strand of VXAK01001790.1, from coordinate 155,082 downwards.
CCCCGGTGTGGGGTGAGCCAGGTCCCGGGCAGGAAGGGTGCTCCTGTGAAGGGCTGGGTGCTGCAATCACAGCCCTGTCACCCAGATCCCATTTAGGAGGCTGGAAATGAACTGGTTTTCCAGAAGTGCTCAGGGCCCCCCCGGCTCCCAGCTCAGGCCTTTTTGCAGGAGCCGTGTGTGCTCTCCAGCGAGATGCACTCCCCTGAAAAGCTGGCCGGCTGCCCTCCGGCCATTACGGTAAGTGGCGGTATTCCCAGGGATTCTGGTGCTCACGGGATCATGCCCAGAGCACTGTCTCCTGTGGAGAGAGCAGGCTGTTGCAGTGATTTCATTTACAGCGAGAGCTGGAGTGGGTCTCCTCGTTATTCTGCTCCCGCGCAGGGAGGGCAGCCCCGGGAGGGGGACAGCCCCATCCAGCCCCCCCGTGCACACACACAGGGCGTGCGACGCTCATCCGCCCCAGCACCGATGCAAGGAGTGGAAGCAAAAGGACTGTGGCCAACAGGGAGGGGACACGGGGATGGATGATGGTGACAGCCCGGCTCGTAGATATGACCTGCCCCACCAGGAGCAACCTCCAGTCCCCACTCGGGGCTTCAGGGCAGTGGCTTTCACCCGGCAGCTGCCCATCTTGGGGGTCCATTGGTTGTTTCCAAAGGCTCCTGGAGGGGGGAGGACTCGCTCAGGACCTTCTGCAAAGGGAGCAGAGTGGCTGGGGCAGGGGGTGTCCAAATATCAAGGAACCACCTTGTCCCCACCGTGGGCAGCAGCTGAAACACTGCAATGGGGTTGGGAGAGCCCCCCGAGACCCAACCAAGGACCCACAGCTGGGACCACCAGCTGACCCAAGGGGGCCATTTGGCCCAGCATGATGTAGGGCAGAGATGCATGGGCAGGAGGGGGGGGGGCGGGCGTCTCTGCCCATCGGTGCCCAGGGCCACTGAGCCCCTGGGAGGAGAGGAACCCCCAGCCTGTCCCAAGCCTGAAAGAGCCTTGGGGCACACCAGAGGCACCAGCGAGTGCCCCACACTCATGGATCACCCACGAGCCAGGGATGAGGGGGGTCCAGCCCCTGTGGGATAAGCTGGGCACAAATCTCTCCACCAAAAGCAGCTCTCAGAGGCACCCTGAGGTCAAGACCTCGGGCTCCCCAGGGGGATTTCTGAGACATGTGCTCTGCTTTCGAGGAGAAACGAGGGCATCCTGCTCACAGCCTGGGCTCCCACAGCACCAGGGCAGAGCTGTGCCAGGCTGACACTGGTCCATCCTCCTCTGGTCCCGAGGAATCACTGGGGGAAGGTGTCTGGGCTAAATTATGCAGAAGTTTGGGCTGAAGCATTGCCTGAATTGCCTCTGACAGCCTGCTCGCCCGGGGAAGCTTGGTGCTCACGGCTCCCCTGGCTCTGGTGGAAAATAATCATTATCCAACCACCCTGCACCCAGCCTTGGGGACCAGAGTCCCAGGGATTTGGGGGATGCTGTTGCTGCCATGGGTGCAGCTGGCAGAGTCTCTCTTCTCCAAGCCTCATGGACTGCACGTCTCCCCTTCTCCTGCATCTCTTCCCCACCATTAGAAGCCAAAATGTCATCAGAGCACTCAAGAATGTCAAAACCCAATTAACATTTGGAGTCCTGGCTCAGGACGATGCTGCTGGCAAGATGGGAAAGGCCACACCGTGGTGGCCAAGGGGGACAGGTAGGAGGGCACAGGGATGAACGGGAGATGCCCCAGCAATATTGGGGAAGCAGCTCGTGCATGGGGTTATCCCTAGAGCCATTCAGCAAATCCCACAAAGGTCGATGCTGCTGCAGCCAGGGCTGCTCCTCGGCACGTGGGTCAAAAGATGATCAAATACTCCAGGATAGTTCGATACCATCAGCAAATGGATGCAGCACCGTCCCCCGCGGGATCAATGCGGCTTCATCAGGATCAAAACAAGAGGAACTGAAGAAGTCGCTGCCTCTCCCACCCCAGAGACAGGGTTGGAAGGGTTCACCACGAGCCAATTCCCATGTTTGTGTCCATCCAGGGATTGCAGGGTGCTGCAGCATCTCCAGGGCTATTGGCAGCCTTTCCCTGAACCTTCAGGGCTTGCAGACCCCCAGGCAGGAGGTTCTGGCACGTCCTAATCCCCCTCAGCCCATGGCAGTCTCCCAGACAAGCACAGCTCTGGCCATGTAGCATCCAGCCTCCCGCTGCCCTGGCCCCCAGCCAGCCAGGAAGGTCACCATGTCCACTGCTAAAGCCACTGAGCACCATCACGGAAACATCCTGTTTGCAAATTTTTTTGTTATTTATTTTTCTTTTTTTTTTTAATATAGGAAAACATGAAACCGCATCTTATGGACTGGACTTTCCGGCTCAGCTCTGCAGAAGGGCTTTGAATAATTTATGGCCAAGCCACCACCTTCTCCTTCCTTTTCACGGGTCACTCACGTCAAAGAGACACAGGGACGGGAACCACGCACGGCCCTTTTCATCTGTGGGTTGCATTTCCAGCGCCTGTAATTGCCTTGGGTGTGGATTTAATTCCCTCCTGGATAGAAGGGTGGGGAAAATAAATCTTTAATTCAAAGTGAAATATTAATAGAACTGTAATTAGCTGTAATATCTACACAATTAAAAAAGCAGGAGTCCCAGCAAGAGCTATTTTCATGTGTGTTTAAAGTAAAAATAAGTTTGCAGGGTAAAGGGGGGGAGCTGGGGATGTTTTTTCTGGTGTCCCACTTGTCTGGGGGAAAAGATGCAGGCAGAAGGAGTGGTGGCAAAGGGACACGGGCTCTGGCAGGTCAAGTGTGCAAGGGTGGCAGTGACACAGGAGGAAGCAAAAGGAAAAGAAAAGAGGAGAAGGATTTAAGAGGGAAAAAAGAAAGAAAGAAGAACACGTCGCCACTTTTGTCCTGCTCCCTGGGGAGGGTTTTGCAGCAGAGGGAAAGTTTTCACTGACGTCAGGCAGAGAAGAGCCTCAGCAAGAGGATGGGGAAGGAGAAAAGTCTCTGCTGGAAGTTTACAGGGTGTTTCAGGCTGGGTATGGAGTGGGGTGAGATGGCTCAGACCCCCCCCGGAGCAGTTTGCTGGCAGAAATCAGAGAGACTGCTTGCAAAAAGCCACTGCGCTTTCCCACACTGGACAATTAGAGCCAGAGATGGGGTTTACTGAAGGAAAAAGGAATAAACAAAATTGCAAAATAAAACCAAGCCACAAAATAACTCTGTTTGCCCCCCAAAAAATACCTAAATAACAGGCNTAAGGCGGAAAAAAAAAAAAAAAAAAAAAAAAAAAAAAAAGAAAAACCGCAGCTTTGGATTTCTTTTTGCAAGCAAGAGACTCCTACACACAAACAGCACATGAATATGGGTAATAGATATGGATATTTCAGAGAGCAAAAATGGTACTGACTGCGCTCTTATTGGATCAACATTCACACATCGAGTCCATGTTTCTCTCGAGGAGTGAGGATAATGGGATGCCGAATGTCAGACCATTTTAAATATATATAAAACTCATTATACGCTTCATGACTAACCAGATTTCGATAGAAAGAGCTGCATTTTAAAGAAATGGAGGAAAGAAAAGCCCATCCAGGCTTGCAGGGAGGAATTAGCAATGAAAGAGGAATGATTCGGCTGCAGCAATGGCAACTCCTCCTCCTCCTCCTGAGGAAGGCTGCTGTGGCCGTGAGAGCCCCCCTGGTTGACCCTTACCCATGCTGGGGGCTGCCAAGCCCCCACCAGTGGCCTTTCCACAGCCCGGAGTCCTGCCAGGACCCACATCCCACCAGGCTGATGCGGGACCCCTGGTAAAACCCCACCTGAGGCCAAGCAGCCAGACCTGTCTCTTGGAGGCCACCAAGGTTGGGACACATTCCCTGGGCTGGTGGGCTTTTCCCAACCCCCCCCATGCCAGCCCTGAGGGGATGGAGCAAGCGCTGGAGATCCTCCAGGAGCAGCCCAGGGCAGCAGCAGGCACCGCTGCTTTGTGGCCATACCCATCCCTGACCAAACCTCCTCCACCTGCGGTGTCAGAGCCTCTTGTCGGGCATTTATTCCTCTCCCCTGAGTGTAATCCAGCCTAAAAATTCCCCTCTGTACCTCCTTGCCTCCATGTTTTGGGAGGACAAAGGAGTCGTGCCTGGCGTTGGCCGCTCTCTGAGCCTGGAGTCGGGCAGCACAAGCGCTCTTCTCCTCTGCAACACTTCCACCTAACGGCAAGAGAGCTGGCAAGGAGACAGACAGACAGCCCACGGCACTGGGGCCACCCACCCCATGGCCCCTCGGCACCCACATCGCACCCCCAGGCGTTGAGCAGGGACCGACAGAGCTCAGTGCACTGATGGATCCAGCCAGGCTCAGACCTCAGTCAAGGAAAAGCTGCCGGCTTTGCCTCAGGGACCAACTTTGTGGGCAGCTACTGGAGGCTCCGGCAATGGGGAGTTTTGCTCAATTAAATATAAAAAGCCAGTTTTGTGATAGAAATGCACTAATCCGACACATGTTTCCAGGACAGCCCGACATGTCGCTTCATGCTCTGCAATTTTTTGTCACTCTCAGCATCATCTGGGCTGCATTTATTCCCCACACAACCCATAACTTGCATCCTCCCCAAGATAAACCCATCTGGGGCCAAGCCTTGCACTCGCAGCCCTCCCCTGAAGAGCTGCAGCAAAGCCATAACCCCCACAAATGGGGGTTTTCCACCCCACTGCTCCCGCCCTCAGCCGGCTCCATCTTCTGGGCGATGTCCTGCTTCCCCCTTGTGGCTGCTGCTCCAGCACGGCCACACCGGGAAGGGAGAGGAGATTTGGGAGCCTTGAACCCCAGGTTTGCGCCCCACTTTGCTGCTCACTGGAGAGCACGAGGGCTGCTGTCAGCCATCATCTCCAGTTTGACCCACTCAATGTAACTGGTGAGTTGGTCCCATCCCAGTTAGAAGCCGTCCCTTATAAATGAGGATGAGAGGGAGCCATTCCCTAATTCAGTGGGGTTCCCCCCAAATCTGAGCTGCCAAACCAAGGGCTCAGCAGATGAGCTGGTGGCAGAAAAAGCACCAAGTTATTTTACCCACCCTCTGCATGGCACAAGCTGGGACATCTCCAGACAGAAAGTGTCAGAGCTGTCCATGGACACACGCTCAAACGCTTTGACAAAACACATTGATTTCATTTTTTCCCCCCTCCCTACTGGGATCTGCAGCTGAGCAAGGTCCCAGCCCTCACTGGCTGGAAACCAGTCCCAATCCTCCTCCCCTCCAGAATTGCTCCCACCCTCCTGAGAAAGCTGACGGGGGAAAAAGAAGGGAGAAGACAAGATTCTTGTCCCACCAGCAGCTCTCTGAGGCAGGATCTGGCCCCGGCACAAAGCATCATCGATGCTTCATCGACTAACGCCGAGCAGCAAAAAATACCCCCCAGCACCTTCCTGCTCTCACCTCCTGCTGACATCCAGCCATCCCCCCTCAATACTAAAACCCTTTAAACAGTCCTTAAAAATGAAATAACCATGTTGGATTTGATGGTCTGGGAGGAGACGCTGTGTGTCGGAGCACACGGGCTCACGTGGCACAGGCCCAGGGACGCGGCTGAGCGGCGAGAGGCTATTTTGGGCAAGCGATTACTCCAGATTTTGGGTCTAAACAATGCAGAAACATGAAGAGCTGAGGCATAATGTTACATCGGCAATCTCTCCTCATGCACCTTCAGCATCTTCTATCACTGGTACTCCAGGGAGCACAGGACCTGAACCAGCCCAGAGATGGCTCAAACTCATCACACCCGTGCTGAGATCACCCCTAGGACCATGGCTTTGGGGATGCAGCTCTGACCGAAGCCACCATCCCGCTGTCATGACAAAGACCCGCAGCCAATGAGGGACACAGGGCAGGACCCAAGACCTGAAGCTGCCTGACAAGCCAGCAGCACTGGCCACACTGGTGTCATTAGTGCCACTGTGTATTTTAGGCTAATTATTGCACGAATCAGAGCCTGGCCTGACACAGAATTCACCCCCCACATACTCTTGGAGTTGCTGGGGGTCCTGGTGGTGCTGGCCCACCCCCCCCGGACCAACATTCCTTTTCTTCCTGCCCCCCCCCAATTTTCTCTCTAAATCCAGAGATGTCCCCCTGACCCCAGTGCAACACCCTTTGGACACAGTCCCATCCCCCAGCCCCAGCATTGGAGAGTTTCCCAAGGAAAGAGGGGCACACAGACCTATCAGCATTTCCATTTGGATGCAGGAAGGGTTTTTCCACCCGCAGGGATCGTGGGCAGCTGGAAATGCTTTCTTTAAAGAAAGAAAAAGGAGAAAGAGGAAAAGAGCACATTCGGCCGTAAAATTAACTGAGATGGCCAGAGATCACATACTCCCTCTGCACCAACAGGACAATTAGAGGAAAATCTTTATGTATTAACTAACCTGAAAGCCACTGATGGTGCAGAGAGTTTATCCCCTCATCTTTCCTGGCTGGCCATGCCGGAGTAGAGTAGCAACAGCACCCAGGATGGGGATGACCGGAGAGGAGCCCATCATCAGATCCCAGCCAGAAGAGTTGGCGAGAGATCATGGGATGCTGGAAGGGACCAGCACCAAGTGTCAGGTCCTAGAGTCCCCAACCAGGCATGGTGACATGCAAGACATGGGGGAAAGCAAGGAGAAAAGCATGGAGCAGGCCAGCGAGGCTGCCATTGCCACGCTTCTCCTCCCCAGGTGCCCAGGGAAGCCACCACACCCCTTTCAAAGGCCACCAAGGCAGCAGCTAAAACACTCATCCCACCTTGGACCCCGTGCAAACATTGCCCCATTCATCCTGCATGCACCAACCTGCTCCGCTGGAAAGCAAACTGCCCCAAACCGGGATGGATTTGCACCAAGGGCAGCCCCTGTCTGCTGCTGTGATGGGGGGCGAGAGGCAGACCTTGCCCCCCGCCCAGGGAAAGGGACCCCAGGCAAGTGAAGCCCCACAGCACCAGGGCACCCTCCACCACAGAGCTGACCCCATCGAAATAACACCCATCTTCTCCTCCCAACTTTTCCATAATTCATGCAACAACCTCCTGAAAGAAATATCCTCCTCGGGCATAAAATATTCATGGCCTCGTACTTTGCAAGGAAACACTGTCTTCCTTGGAGCGCTACCAAACAGTCAATGCCGGCACGGATTTGCCTTTGCAAGAGTAATTATGTTCCTCATCGATCGGGGGCTGCAACAAGAGGGGCTGCGCTGGGAAAGCCTCCCCCCTCTCCCCACCAGCTGGTATCCATCTATGGCTCCCGTGCAAAAAAGCAGCTTTTGGAAAAGGCAGAAAAGCTCAGGAAAAGGTGGGAGGGATCCCGCACTGTGAAGTGACATCCCAGGAGATCCCCGTCCCCGCGGGTGCATCGCTTTGCACAAGCAATAGCTGCCCCAGAAGGGACCGTCTCCCCCGGCATCGCCACAGATCCCACCCAGCCCCATCCCAGCCGTGCCCCCCACCCCTCGCACAGGCACAGACCAACATGCCTGTGGATGGCACCCCCCCAAGTCCCCACCTGCCTCTTTCTGCTCACAATTTGGATGCTGGTCAATTAATTAAGAGCTCCTTCGTATGTCACTCCATTTGCAGAGTTCAGCAGGGGGGCCCTGGCCCCGTTTGGCTGCAAAATATTCAAACCCTTTTTTTTATTATTATTATTATTCCTTGCTTTTTCCCTTTCCCAGCACAGGCAGCACCACAAGCTCTGGTCCCAGGAGAGCACAGGATATGGGGACCGTGCTATGGAGGGGGCAGCCAGACATGAAGGAGCTGAAGCCACAGCCCGTGCAAGATGATCAGCGGCACTGTGTCCCATTTAGGGATGGCACCATCAGCCAAAAGTGTTTTTGCAGCCAAGAGAACAGCTTCCCACAGAGAAACTGTTCTGACCTAGCTTTTAAAATTAACTAATAACAAATTCTCACCCATAACCCGACCGATCCCCAGGCAATAAGCCAAGCCCCTGCTCAGGCCAGGCTCCTACGGGAAGTTCTGGCATCCAGATGTGCTCAGCAGCTGCTGGGCACCAAACCCCCAGGGCAGGCGGGTCTGGGGACCACTGGCATGGAGGGGACATCTCCCTGGCCACTGGCAGCATACACTGGGGCAGATGGGGACAACCACACTGAAACAGAGCCCCCAACCTGGTGACAGAGGGGTCCTTTAACTGCCACCACTTGGGGAGGTCCCAAGCCCACAGTCAAGCGGCAGCGTGCATTTAATTACTCCCATCTTGCCTGGTGCAATATGCACCGTAATAAAACACGGCCCAGATTTCATGGTTCCTCACACCGTAAGCCAATTAAAAATCAAAAAAAAAGCCTTTGCCACCAAGCCTGCCTCCAGCAGCCAAATCCTGCCTTAAGATGGGCACTCCAGCCATGCCAAGGTGCCACAGCCCCCTGCACCCCAGGCAAAGGGGTCCTGCGGGGGTTCTCCCATGCTATAGCAAGGTCCAGCAGAGCCCCCATCCCCTGGGACAAGGGAGGGGATGAAGGTGGGTGCATCACTCGGCCCTGAGGGGTCTTGGCAGGGGGGAAGGAGAGGAGAGAGCTGTGTGGTCCCAGGGGGAGAGGGCACCCCAGCAGCAGGGTGTGGGGTTTACAAGGGGGGGTACTCAGCACAGTGGGTTGGTTTTCACTGAGAGATGAAAAAAGATGTGGAGAAGTCTGTGCAGAAAAGATCAAAGGGCAGCTTCGGCCATGGCCGGGAGCGGTGATGAAAGGGTCTTGGGGAGCACAGCCAGCCCCCCAGGACTCCCAACCGGGCCCACATGCTGCCACACACCCCAGCCCACAGCCACATTCCCCACACCAGGGCTCCAGTCCCGAATCTGGACTCAGCATCTCACATCCCTGGACTTCCAGCAAAAGCCACCACTGCCTTCCTGTGGCAGCCATCCTCGTTGCAGCCGTGCGGCAGGACAGATTCAGCCACACCAGGCTCCCTTCTGCCTGGGGGCGAAAGGGAAGCATTTTGGGGCAATTCACTGGCCTAAACCCCCACACACACACACAACCATAGTGGTGACGGGGACCATCCCCTCCTGTCCCACGTTCAAAGGGTGTTTCACCGTGTTAGCACGCAGCTCCCACCACCCACATGGATCACATGAAACAAGTCACATCTTCAACACCCTCCCAGGAGCTTTCCCTAAACCTCCAGGGAAAAATCCCCCCACCACCAGTCGATACACCCTGAGCACTCTCCCCAGGGATGCTGTGGAGCAGGGACCCTCCAGGCACCCATTAACTATGCCCTTCGATTTAAGGGCGATGCGTGGGTGCTGGCCCGGGGGTGGGCTGGTTCAGGGGTGTTCTCCCTCCGCAGGGACCCTGGGGCTTGTCGTCGGGAACAGGAACGCTGCTGTCCTCCCCCGGCTCCCAGTCACGCCGAGCCGCCCCCCCAGCCTGCACCGTCGTGACGCTCCCCTCCGAAGGGAGACACGCGCGCGCCTCGTTTGGCTCCAGCACCTACATACAGATTAGCAGTTGCTAAGAGAGCAATTAATCAGGCCCCGGAGCGCGCTGGGAAGGTGGGTGACAGCCTCGCAAACTCCCACCGAGCTGCTCTCCTGATGGATGGAGGGAGACTGGAGTACACAAGAAACCTTCTTTCCCGCCCTCCCCCCCCCAATGAAGCCATGAAGGCAGCAAGCGCTATGCAGGACACCCCACCCCCCCAAAAAAAGAGGTAGGAGCCATGGGGTAACACACACCCCCCTCCATTCGGGGGCACAGAGGGGTGGGATGCTCAGCCCCATGGTGGCTTCCAGCTTTGTGGAACCTCCCCACACAGTCTCTTACCCTTTTGTGACGACCCCCCCGGCCGGCTCCCCTGCCAGTGTGTCCCTGCCATTTGAAAGATGACCCCCTGGCATCGCTGGGGCCAGGCACCATGTAACCAGAGCCGGGAACGACCAGTGACCACCCGGCCTGTTATAGCCGGCCCTAATCCTCTGGCCGGTCTGATATGTCACGTAACCCCCCCCAAAGATGGGTGAGCCACGTTGCAGGGTCAGGGACATGCCACCTGCCTAAGCGTACCCTGCTAGGGACAAACATGCTATCCCTGTGGTCCCTGGGGAGCAAAACAAGCAGCCTGTGGAGGGCTCAGCCCCGTGGCCTTTTTTACCAGCATCCCCCTGTCCATCCCCTGCCCAGGGGACCAAGCAAGCCCCCATGGGGGACCACCACGGGCAGGCTGCCTGCTGGGAGAGGCAGGGAGAGGCACACTTCAGCCCTGCTCAGCCCCACTTTGCCCCAAACCCACCCCAGCACCATCCTCCTCCCCAGAGAGGGACAGTGAGACTCACCGTGAGGACAAGCAGCTCCTGCCTGCGGGCAGAGGAAGGGTGTGAAGCCCCTCAGGGCAGGGTGCCGGGCAAGGACTAGCCAGGGCTGGCTCCTGCCCGCTCTGGTTTTGAGGGCCGGGGACCAGCTGCAGGCACAGCCCCACTTCACACCTCCGTGGGCTCCCAGCTGGGCTCAATCTGCTGCTCCCACAGCCCCGGCCCCAAACTGGGTGCTGCTGGGGGCCCTCCAGCTGGGTCAGCTGCACCCACACATGGGCTGGAATGAGCACCAGGACACCTGGGTCCCTTTCCAGCCACGGTGCCATCAGCCCCTTGCGTGCCTCAGTTTCCCCCCATCTCACGAAGCGATGCTCGCTTGGTCCCCAGCGTGTCCGACCGGCTGCAGGGAGGGTGACCTGCACCCCAGGGCAGCGCGGGCCCGCCCCACGGGGGAAGGAGACCCCCGGGAAAGGGGTGCCCCCCTTCCCCAGCCCGCCCCGCTGCCGGGAGGGCTCTCCCCGTTAGGTGGCAGCAGGCGACCGCGGTGCCACCGCCCGGCTGCCGGCGGCGAACCCGGGATGCTGGCGGGGGGGGGGACGGGACCCCCGGGGCGCTGGGGCCACCAGCTCGGTGGGCACGCAGGTTTTCCTTCTACCAGAAAACAGTTTCCCAGCCCCAAAACCCCGCTTTGGCGAAGTGAGAGGCTGTTTCCCCCCAGGAAAACTCGCCGGTTCCATCTCAGGACATCCCGTCCCACCCAACCCTGCTGCTCTTGGGTCATTCATGGACCCGTGAGGTGCTGCCGTGTTCAGTTCTGCGCTCACTGTGCTCAGCTGTGGGCCCCTCACCACAGGAAGGACATTGAGGGGCTGGAGTGTGTCCAGAGGAGAGCCACCAAGCTGGGGAGGGGNCAGATATTGGGAAGAATGACTTTACTAAAAGGGTGGTCAGGCACTGGAACAGCCTGCCCAGGGAGGTGGTGGAGTCCCCATCCCTGGGTGTATTTAAGAAACATGTAGACATGGCACTTCAGGGCATGCTCTAGTGCCCGAGATTGTTGGTTTGTGTCTGTTTGTGGTGTGTTTTGTGTTTGGGTTTTTTGGGGGGTTTATTTTTTTGTGGTTGGACTCGATGATCTCAAAGGTCCCTTCCAACCATGAAGATTCTGTGATTCTGCGAAAAGGAACCTCAACCTGGCAGCCCCATGAGCACAAATGGGAAACTGCTGATTCCGTTGCCCTAAAACCAGGGGGAAACTCCTAAAAACAGGAGCTGCAGGTTGTTGTCCCTATGCTTCATCTCTAATCTCAGACCTGCACCCACTGCCCGCCGTCCCCCCATCTCCCTCAAAGCCCGTTAATTAAACACCCCAGCCCACGGACGGGGACACGAGTCACAGCATCCGCAGCAGAGACCGGGGCTGCTCTGGTTCCCAGCTCCCGGCTCCCTCCTTGCACCGGCAGCCAGCTTGGCCCCGTGCCCCGTCCCGTCACCTCCGGCATCGCCTCCTCCTCCCTTTTCCCTGCCTCTGTGGTCACCCCAGGCCCCCGCACGCCTCCGGAGCCGGGAGGGGGGGGACGCCGCCGCCAGCAGCTGAGTCACCCGTGACCACCACCTGAGTCACCGGGACGGAGGGAAGTCCCTCGCTCCCCGATGCTTTTCCAACCGGAGCTGAGTAAAAGGGAAAGTGTCAAGGAATTTGGCTGGGAAAAGTGTTTTCTTGGAGCCCCAACGAGGAGCAGCCTCTCCGGCACGTCCCCTTTGCCACAGTGAACTCGGGGTCACCGGCAGCGAGCACAGCCCCGGGCAAACAAGTACACACATGGTGCCTGTGTCCACACTTGGGGGGCAGCGCCAGAGACACCGTCCAGGGGGGGAAGATGGAAGTGACAGCGGCTCCGGACACAACCGTCCCCTGAGCTGGGTCTCCTGGCACAGGGGTACCCGGGATGGGGCTGATGAGTGTCACCTGGGGCGTGAGGAAATGCCCCCCCAGCACAAAGTTGGGTGTTCAGTGGGGACAGCTCGGGGTGGCCTCTGCATGTGGGGCAGCGGAGCTGCCGGCTGGCCCGGGATCAGGGTGGGGGGGTCCTTCCCCATTGCAGGGGGTCCTTCCCCATCACACGGGGCCTGCAGAGACTCCAGGGGCCGGAGGAGCCAGCCCTTCAAGTGGGAAGGGCAGGAAAATCATGTCCCCTGTCCCCTGCACCGCGTGTCCCCCCATCCTTTTGCACCGCACGTCCTCCGGCCCCCTGCAAGCACCTTGCAGCGCATCCCCCCACCCCTTGCAGCGTGTGCCCCCCATCCCTTGGCCCGGGT
>VXAK01001790.1:88713-123916 GCA_013399435.1 Arenaria interpres | reverse complement strand
GATGGGGGGCGAGGGGGGGTGGGCAATGGATGGATGGACAGACGGAAGGATGGATGGATGGATGGATGGATGGATGGATGGATGGATGGATGAACACAGGGATGGATGACAGAGGGATGGATGGACAGAGGGATGGGCGCACATCAGGGTGCGTGGGTGTGTCCTGGGTGGACAGGCGGATGGATGGACAGAGGGACGGACAGATGGACAGATGGATGGAGAGGGACAGAGAGACAGAGGATGAGACACCAGACCCTTGCAGGCTGCACACAGGCTGGCCGAGCAGGGCCACCCACGGCGGGGGCTGCCACGGGTCCCCTCCCCAGCTCACGCTGCAGCTCTTCCCCCCGGGGCTGGACCTGCAGGCACCCCGGGAGCCCAGGCCGGGGCTGTCGTGGCGGTGCCACCCGCGGTGCTGCCCAGGGCGGTGGCAGTGTCCCGGCCCTGATCGGCCGCAGGGCTAATCCGCTTTGCCCGCACAGGGACCAGATGGCCCTGCTAAGTGGGTCAGGCAGGAGCAGGGGACACCAGGGAGCAAGGAGCCCCATTTTGCTTCCTAATAGCTAAAAAAAATCATAATCAAGTGAAACAACATGGAAGAGAAGAGCCTGGAGATGGTGGAGCTGGGGGGACATGGCCCTCAGTGCCCGGGCTAGTGGTGGGATGGGGCTTGGTGCCACCACGGAGCATCCTGTGCTGATGGGGTGGAAACAGCGGAGAAAAGCAGCTCCTGTTCTGCAGCCTTCAGCATGAACTCGCCCAGCGAGAGGCCAACCAGCTACGCAGCCAGGGTCCTCCTCCTGCCCTCACCCCCTGCCAGCCCATGGCAGGTTATTTGGACCTCCTGGTCCCTGTGCCAGCCCAGGGCTAGGGCTCCAGGACACTGCTGGCACACCAAGGATGCAGGAGTGGAAATGCCCTCAGCCAGGCATGGTGCAGATTGGGGGATGCCTGAGCCCCTCACAGAGGGTGGGAAGGGGTCGAGGGGGCTCGTCCCCATGCTAGAAGGATCCCCCAGCCCACCAGCCGTCCTGAGAGCACCTGACGCTGCCGTCCCATTGTCCCCACTGGACCTGGAAGCCCTGCTGTCCACAGCACCCCCACTGTCCCCAGTGGTCACACAGGTCCCACTGTCTGTGTTGACCCTCCCTGCCCCATAGACCCTTCCCAAACCAGCCACAGCCTCAGCTCTTCACATTCACCAAACCCACCCCTGCATGGAACTGGGGAAGCATCCTCTCTGTCCCAGTGCCCATCTCACCACGGGAGCTGGGGCTTTGGGAGCACTGGGGGAGGCAGATCTTGGGGGTCGGGGCTGGTGAGATGGGTCTGGGGGAGCCTCACACCCTGAGCAGGGCATCACCCCTGTGTGAGCTCTCCTCACGGCTCATCCCCATCCCTTCCTTCTTGCCCCAAAGGGGCCAGGATCTGGCCAGCACCCCTGCGATGGGGGAAAGGCACAGCAGAGCTGGATGCCCGCCCAGAACCCCTCACTGCTGGGGCAGGAATTGGCCAAGGGGGCAGGAAAACCTCCACACCCTGTGGCTTCTTGCGCCGCCGCTGCCCATCCTCTCCCAGCTCGGCGCTGCCATGCCACGGCTAAAAATAAATCCAACAATTTCTAGGAAAGTTTCTTGGAGAGAGCGAACGGGAGCAAGCGGGGCCTGGGGGCAGCGCACGGCCAGCCCAGCCCGAGTGTGTGGGGTCCTGGGGGGAGCAGCAGACCCAGGGCACAGAGCAGGGGGGCCGCTGAGACCCCCTGCCTGGCTGGAGGCAGCTCACGGCACTTGCAGCATCCCCAAATCCCAGGGGATTCATCATCCCATTCATCCCAGGTGAATGTTTTTCCTCATCCACCGCTGCCCAGAGCATCTGGATGGGGAGAAGGGGGGGGTGGAGGCCGGGGCTGCTCATCCCTGGGGAAACCTCTTACCACCAGGGAGGGGGAAGGATGCCAGGGGGCTTATGGGGGCATCGCCACCAGTCCCAGGATGCGTGGGGTGACCCGGGGGTCAGCCAGGGGTGGCAAATTTTTTGGCAGGCGATGAGAGCTAAAAAGGTGACACGTGGTATTTCTGCCCCAAAACTGGCTGTGAGAGGCGTCAGCCCCCTCCCCTCCGCTGCCAGGCCCCCAGCAGATAATTGGGGACAGCTTTGCTGAGCCGCTAAGCTCCCCTCTAAGCAGCTAAAGGCGAGTGGCTGGATTTCCAGCCAGAGCATCCCTCCGGCTGCTCACCCGGCCGGGAATACCGGGGTGGGGGGGGAAGCACTGCTGCCCACCCCCACGGGGGAACAAGCCCGCTCCGGTTCTGCCTCACAGCACCTACAGATGTTAACTCCGCCATCAGCAGAGATTAATTCCACCCTTGGCTCGGCGCCGCAGCCGGGATGGTGAGGATGCCGGGCGCAGGAGAAGCCTGGTCGCATTCGGATCCCAAAGGGAATTTGCAAGGGGTGGGGTGAGAGATGGATCTCCCAAGCAGGAGATAAACGCGAGAGCTCCCGTGGCTGGGAGCTCTGGGGGGAGGCAGATCTTGGGGGGATCTGCAGCCCACTGGGCTACCTGTTACTGAATCCTGCCCAGAATTTAATTTCACATCCCAAAAGGAGGAGAAACCCCCCTGCCCTGGGCTGAGCCAGGGCCAGACCAGAGCCCTGGGAGTTGGGAAAAGCCACTTCGGCTCTTCCCCAGTTCGAAGGCCAATCTGCTGCACCAGAGCAACACCAGAGTTGGGGTGAGCTGGGGAGAAACGGGGGTGTTTGGGGTAAGGGATGGCTCTGAGGGGCTGTGTCGGGCACCCACAGGGACAGGAGGTGCCCCCGGCACACGCAGTTCCCCCACAGCCGGGCACAGCCCAGGGCAGAGGGACCGAGTGGCTCTCACTGGAGCACGGGGACGTTGAGGAAGGTGCTGAGCAACCCTGTCCCTCCAGTGGGGAGGACACGGGGACCTGCCGAAGGCAGCCTGCCCTGACGAGCCCTGTCTGACTCCTGAGTGTTCCCTGGCACCCACCCCGCATCCCCTCTAACGGCCTCTGAGCATCTCCTGCTGTTGATCTTTTCCAGGCAGGCAGGGAAGGCATCAGTCTCCAAGGGGTTTGGGATTCCCAAAACCTCCAAACACATTTCTCGCCATCTCCAGCCCTCACTGCCCCCTCGCCAGGGCAGCAACCGCCAGCAGTGTGCTCTGCTGTCACACACCAGGGGGTATTTCCACCTGAAGGGGTTTTGGTGGGGACTTTGTGGAATTATTATGAGCAGCTTCAGAGCCACGACCACTTCTGCCCCACGAGGCTCTTGGTCAGGACCAGAAACATCTGAATGAGGCTATGCTGTGCCTTAAAATTCACCTCGGTCTTATTGCTGGGTGCCCCCCAGCTCAGACAAGCCCATCTCAGCATCAGGCTGGTGGTGACAACCCTCCGAATTCTCTTTTCCAGGCGGTGAATGCACACCCTTCAGGGAGGGCTTTCTCCTCCGGTGACACTTTATTTCCCAGTCCCCAAGTTCAGGTAACAGCGCTGGGGAGAAGAGAGACCACGCAGGAAGCATGTGTGTGAAATACTGGCGTGTTTATTGGTTGGCACTAGATTACAGCCTACACTCTTGTCAAACTGGCATCCACGAATTTTATTTTATTTTATTTTTTAAATCTTTTAAAGACAGTGACGACCTCCCCCTCGCACACACCTCCAGCCGAGGAACCACGCTGCCCACTGCCCTCCGTCAGCACAGCTGCACGCAGCCTCCAGACCTGGCCCAAAACCACCCCCAGACCCGTTGCAGAAGAGGGACAAGGAGGGGTTGTAATGACACCAGAGCTGAGCGTGGCGTGGACAGCGAGCCCCCCTCCCCACCGGCCTGTCTGGGGAACACTACGGATGAGAAGACCCAAATGACGTAGGGATGGGCTCTACCTGCCAGCCAAGACCAAGCAGGAGCAGGAGAGCACCCGCATCATTCACAGGTCGAGCAAAGATCTGACCTTCAACAGAAACAAAATGTGTTTTCTACTAATGCATTTGACTCCGACCAAACATGTCGTAAGTAAGAATGAGTCCAAGTCAGTAAGAAAGAGAAAAAAGCATCAGCTGAAACACTAGATTTCCAAAGTGCCCTTGCAGTTGTAAAGTGTTTTTGCGAACCGTTTCGACTTAATGTATCATAAAAAAAAACCAACCCCACATGTTAACTCTACCAGAAGATTAGAAACACAAAGCGCTGGAGTGAGAAACAGGACTCTGCAGCCAGAAAAATAAACCAAAACAGATTACGGGAATTACAAGTCCAAAACCACCTAGAATTCACAGAGAACTGAGTATTTAACTTACTTACGATTCACTGAATAATCACAGAAAGCCTTAGGCTTCTTTCAATTCTAATAAATTAGCAAGTTTGCTCTCTACACCAGTTTTTCCTCCTCCAAACTCTGCCATTTCCATGGGAAAACTGGGCAGCAGCAGCACCAGAGCCTCCACTGAGACATCCCAACGGACACCAGCCGGTCACAGAGGAGCAGGAAGCCCCAGGAGATCACTCACCGCTCTGCTGCTGCCATCGTCCTCCCCGGGCCTGGATGTTTGAATGACTCCAAAAAGTATCCACGAGCTTTGAAAAAAAACCCATTTTCCATAGGGATTGCTCCAAGCAGGAGAGGTCGGTACCTGGGTTGGTATCAAAGTCTTCTCCTTGGTCGTGAGGGTGAGGTTGAGACATGACCAGAAGAGACGGCCAAAGCCCCGCAGCTCTGATCCTGGAGGTACCTCGGTGCGGTAAGGAATGGAAACGCCTAAGGCAGAGCCACTCGCACCCACGGACATCCAGGTGGTGCCATCAGCAGGGCAATGTGCCCCGGGTCTGTGTCCCATCACCGGGCACACGCTCTGCCAGGCACTAGGATCCTGCTCTCTGGCTCGGGGGGTGCTGCCGGGGGGGTCTCGGGTACAAAGAGTTCATGAAAGGGCCGAACAGAAAATGCAAAGTGATCGTTCCAGATCTTCTGCTCTAATAAATAGAAAACAGGACATAGAGGAAGTTCCGCAAACACTCTTGGACCTCCCAGGATTAACGTGAGGCAATTCTAGAGCCAATGTCTCAAGTATGACTTCAAAATTCTCACTTTCCCACAAAAAAACAAAAAACAAGAAAACAAAAAACAAAAAAACCCAACCCTATCAACTAGCACCAAAAAGAGATTTTATACATCTCCTAAATACATCTTCAATCCAGTTGAGTGTTCTTTTTTCACCCATCTACACCTCCCTCAGTTATGTACAGAGCTCATGACACTACACCCAGTAAAACACTACACGTATCTACACACCACCTTCCACCACTGAAGCCGAGTCCTCTCTTAACCGTGTTAAATTCATCCCAACACCAAGAAAAAGCGAGGAACGTCCATATGTCTGTACGTTACAGCCTCTGACACCGAGCCAGGATGAGAGCACACCAAAAGGAAGGTCACCCGCGTCCCCAGGCCGTGATGCAGCCACTAGATGATGCTGTCTTATTAAGCAGGGAGGAGAGAGCCAGGAGGAAAAATCCTGAATTTAAAAGCAGGACCAGAGCAGGGGATGGACTCCACGAAGTTGTTGAGTATCTCTATAAGGTAAGAGTTCTTCACACCAAAAACTTCATTTTTTGGTGCAAGTTTGGCTAAAGACACTGATTTTGATCCTTTCCCAAGAACCAGCACCAGCTACAGCTTCTACTCCAGGAAAGTTAAATATTCAAACCCATCTTTCACCCCCGTCTCCTTCGCACAGGTACAGAGATTGCATACAGCTGTCTGAAAAGCACAAGCACATCCATTTGGGATAAAACAGCATTTTTGAGAACGAGGGAGAAAATCTGAAGTTGTTCTAACCGGGAGAGGCAAACACTCCGTCTGGACAGCTTCAAATATTTTGCTTTTCTGGAGCAACCAGCGCGTTGCAAAACGGTGACCGCATTTTCTGCATGGAAAAGCTGAGGCAGAGGCCCAAAGTCCAGGCGAGATCTGGGAAGGGAACTGAGGATTCCTGACATTCCCTACCCACGTTTTTAGCCACTGAACACTTTGTGTGTCTGCACAAGGGAAAAAAGCAACACTAGCAGATTCCGATCCCTTGTCATTTTCCAGTTTGTAGAGTTTGCTTTAAGGCACATTCAGGACCGTGCTGGATTCAACTCCCTTCTTGCTGCAGAGAAATTTGGGAAGTGCACACATCCATCTGCCGAGTAAAAAGCTGATGTGAACACTTAAATCGCAGGTTTTTTCTGGAATTGGAACTGGAAAGCAGTTCCTTTCCAGCCCCCTAACCAGAGCTCTTACCTTCCTCCGCAGCAGCGAGACCGAAGGCCATCATCGGAGGAGACACAGCCCCCCCAGGGGTGCAGGAGCTCGGAAGCACAACCCCCCCGGGGTCAGGCTCTGCTCCTTCCCCACCAGCACCACGCATCGGTCTGACTTCACAGCAGCCCTTAGGGCACACACCTGCCTTACCAAGAGGGAACCAAAGCACCCTGAGAAGGAACCGTGTCCCCCGAATGGAAGAAAAAGGAAATAAATCCCAACGGATGCATTTTTGAATGATGCAGAGAGACAGCAAGTGCGTTCGCCTGCCCCCGCACCTTCCTCTGGCGAAGCGAGGCAGGAGACGGTATCCTTCACCTGTAAATCTAAGAGTTTCTCGTAGTGTAACCTACACAGAAAAACTGAGTTAAATCCCAGCAGGTTTTACTACCAAGAATGTCCACTCCCAAGTATTTCTTGCATCTCACCCTACTGATAGGGGGAAGAAATAACAACATTTTAACACGCCAGATATATTCTCCCCATCCAATCCCCGCAGCAGCTCAAAAAACCCCATTATGAAGTGCTCCTCTGTTAAAGCCCATGTTTTCATCCCCTTCTATTTTAATTACAATTACTGGCTAATGGAGTTTATCAGTAATACCACTCTAAGACGTCAGCTCTGTTTAACAGCATCAAACACGAATGAACTGACCATCTGCAACTTCTGAATTATCTTTTCGCTGCAGGTGATGCAACTGCCCCACTCCCTGAACACCTCATCCCACACCCTCTTTTCAATAGACTCGAGATATTTCAGCTGTAAAACCACTCAGAGACCACAGGTCTTGTCCCGAGAGTCCAAAATCATGAGCAAGTAGCCTGTATCCCACGCAGCCATCATGTCCTGCCCCCTTCTCAGCCATCACTGCCTCAGTCCTGGAGGGCTCCTACAGTTCAAACTCTAATGCATTTTTAACTAGGAAAAAAAAAAAATATCTCATTTTTAGCTTGCAAAGTAGCCATTAATTTAAAAGGAATGTTTTGGCAAATGGTACGCCTGGAGAGGGAAATGCCAAACCCAGAGAGGCAAATGCCACTCGTATTTCTAAGAAGCCACCACAGTTGCGAGCGAGGGTTCTCTGAGCTCTGCCCAACAGCTCTGGCTCACCCTAAGGGGGCACAAACCAGCTCGGCCAGTGCTGGTAAGAAGGAAAACCACTGTGCAAAGATAATGAGGTACAAGCCCCCCCTCCCCAGATTGGTAGCAATACCCAGTATCTGTCTAGAATTAAACAATCCATCTTTGTGGAGAAACCAAAAGACATCTTTGTGAAGCAACCCAAAGTGCTCTAACAGCCCAGAATGCCAGATTTCAGGGAGAATGGAAAAAAAAACCCACCCTTCTTTCAGCCTTCTCTCAGCATCTCCAAGGAAAATGAGTCACCTCCCGGGCCCGGCAATGTCACATCACACCCTCCCATGTCCAGGCACCGACACAGCAGCACACGCAGCCGTGTGGCACAACTATCCAACGCTGTGAGAAAGCGTCACCAAACAGAAGATTATACACGTTACTAACTAAGAAAGGTTTTTTCCTTTGGAAAGCCTCAGCACGAGCAATGTCAAATTCAAAACCCCAAACCCATCTTAGAGTAACCACTTCAAGCCAAGGGTGCTGCACGTTTCCTACCACACGCGACTTCTGAGCTGCCGTTATCCAACGCATCAAACCCCCGCTCCACCACACCAAAACCTTACCCAGAGAGACTTCCTAGAGCTCCGTATGTTCCATTTCGGCTCCACTAAGTTTAATTACACTTGGAACTCTTCTGCAGAGGGACCTCTTTGAATTTCACACATCAGTTAAGATCCTCCGAAAGGTTTGGGATCTGACAAACCCCGCTGGAAGAATCCAGCAGCAGTTGCTGGAGACACTGGTACCCCAGGGGTGTCTTCCCTTTCATCCTGTTCCCATGCCGGAGCCAACAAATCCCAGTTTGCCCACTACCCAGCATCGGCTAACACTTTGCTGCTGCAGCACTAATCCAAACTGGTCTGTCAAACGCTTCCAGTGACAGAGACCCAGATTTCTGTGAGTATTTTGAGGTTTACAAGATCAGGAGGCTAAGCGTGTCTAAGTGCTGAATGCACTTCTCTTCTCCCATTAAGATCTCAAATACGTTTAAAAATCCAGACGGCAGGATGCAACTCCGCTATACGAGGATTTTTTTCTAATTTTGACAATACCAGAGGAAGTGAATGAATGCTGAAGGGTGGGAACCGCTCCGAGACCCTCCCTGTGCTGAGCAGTGGGTCTCCCTCTTCCTCCACCGCTCAATTTGGGACCCTGAGGTGCATAGAGAAATCCAGTGCTCAAGAGTTTCAAGGGCCAAGAATTCTCCGCCTCTTCCTCACTGCAGGCAGACTTGCTTCTTGATGTATCAAGAGTGAGGTGTTCTTGCACATACCATGAATTTGTGTATGAAAAGCAGGAAGGGAAAAAGCAATCTGATTAGTGAAATGACTCTACCCCTAAGAAGTCACAGAAGACCCTGGAAGTTTGTCCTGAGACCCCTGGGCTCAGAGGTTTGCCAATAAGTAATTAACAGGAAGCTGAGCATCATCAACACGCCTGGCATTTATCCCTAATTGGGTTTCAGAGGATGAAGAGAAGCATCTGAAACCCACAACTTGAGGGTGACTCGATGAATTTGCTGCAGACTCGGAGGATGTCTAAACGAAGCATCCTTACTCCTGTTTTATTTACAGAGAGGCCAGTGCCAAGCAAGATGGAAGCGCATGTTGAAAGCCAACCTAAGGAGGTTATTCTTTAAGGGGAAGCTGAGACACATTGTCACCTTCGATTTAAAGGGTCAGGCGAGACACTACGTCGTTTGAGGTAAGAATCCCACTATCTCCAAGGCTAGCTCGATATAGCACCAGTTTTAGCAAGGCGGGGAGAGTCTGAGTCTATTCCTGGGGAGGGGGGGTTCGCAGTTGGTCAGGAGAGCAGCCCCTCGCAGCGCCAGCACACAGGCTCCAGTCCGGACCCCAGAGCACACACCATCCTTAAAACAACTCCTGTCACTAATAAAGGTAGTTTGATTGTCGGTCCCAAACCAATTTAACATCATTTTTTGGAGAAAAGTCACCTAAACTGCCAGGGCACACAGCTGTATCGTTACCAGAGAAGAGCCTCAGATGCTGAGGAGGATGGGAACTGGTGTGGGGCAGGGAGAGACTTGGGCAGGACAGGACTAAGGCCCATTCTGAAATCTCTGTTAAATAAAGGCTATTTCTACCCCAGGAGCTATTTCCAGTTAAGAAGGCATAATATCGGCCACTGGATGTTACCGTGTTAACAGCATCAATTCATGCCACATTAAAACACTTTCTTGGCACAATTTATTTTTTTCTGACCCAAACAAATAAGCCATTAGCAAGTCATTAACAATATTCTACCCTAAATCGTCAGTTTAACAGCCCTGTAAAAACAATTTTTTAGTTTAAAAACAAAAGTGTGCATGCTGTCGATATTAAAACTGCAGTTACTCTTTCAGGAGTACCGGCTGTTTTGTCGCAAAGCATTTCCAACATACTAATCTGTACAGTAAAGACAAAAAACTCAATCGAAGGCAGTAGATGGCTGTGTTAGTGCCACTCACGGCTCGGTGACAGCGGACTGGCTGAATTTCTTGTAGGCTTCCAGATACAATATTCAAAGCCCTTTGGTTTTTTTTGAGAGTTTGGTTCAGGCCGATCAGCACAGAGTAAGAAAGTGTCGTACATTCGGTCTCTCAGTTGAAGAGAACTGAACTGGTGTAATTTAGGCTCAATTCCAGCTGCTCGGTTTCAAGCTACTTCTTGAATAATGCCTCTCAGCTTTTTCTTACGCGTGGTTTTTCGTTGTTAGCCATCACTGGCACTGCTTTTGGCCTTGCTACTCCGCGCTGATGAAAGCAAGGAGAACGAGTAAAGGAACAGAATAGGATCTTAAAATGAACAGCTTCTTGCCAGAGCAGCAAGGATACCATTCCCCCTCGTCCCAGGCTCCATGGATATTTCCAGCAGATTTTTATATTGTAAGTGCTTCTTGGGAAGAGAGAAAACTCCGGAACAGTGAGTATTTATTAGAATATTTTTTGTTAAATAAAGAGGAGGGGAAAAAAAAAAAAAAAGAGAGCACTGCAGATTTAATTTCACATCTTGGCTATGCTCTGACAAAGGAGAAGTTACTGAATTCAGCAACTACTTCTTGTCCCAAGCCAGGGATTAATTAATGCCCCTCCCAAAACTTGTACCTGTCCCAACCCACTCCCCAGCCCCAACCCCTTCCCATTTTATTTCCCAACTAGACAACACTGTTGGCAAATCAAGACAGCATGAAACTTACATCAATAAAAACAACAAAAACAGGAAAAAAAAAAAAGAAAAAAAGGAAATGTGCCAATGCATCAGGGGAACTATCCTATTAAACGGTGTATTTCTCCAGCCAGCAATTCTGCTCGGAGTCAGCTGTACCTTTCACGGAGGGAGAGTTTAAACGTTTTGAGCATGCTCCATGGTGCAATTGTAAGTGCTGCAGAACCACAGGACAAGAGATCCAACACCTGAATTTCTCCCCCGGGACTTCCTTTCAGGACACACACAGTTATCCAGCCCAGGGTTCGCGCAGTAACACTCAGCGAGTACAGTCCGATGCTTTAGCACAAATTACAAGTATCCAGTTCAGCACAGTATAAGGCATGTGGACAAGAAGAGACATCAGCAGAACGCAGCAGGATCAGCAGAACAGCATTGGTGATCGACGCTCCAGTTTGTCAGACTTTGACCTCACTTCGAATCCCTGATTCCTACCACAGACAAGGAAATTCAGTTTCTATCTTAGCGTTTCTGAGGCTATTTATTTTTGGCCAAGTGTTAAAAGACCAACTCCTTTTTTTCGTTTCGGTTTGATGTCAATGCAGGAAACCTTGGCGGAAGCTGGAGGAGAAGCAACGGAGCAGCAAGGATGTCTGCAGGGGATCAAAACTCTGCCCTCAACTTCAAGTGTCACTGCACTAAATCAGGAGATACTGAATGGGGAATAAACTGGCCCAGCCACTAGCACTGTCACAGAACGTGTATTTTTTTTTTTTTTTTAGAAAAAGAAACAGAAAAAAGGCAAACAGATGAATTATGAACCCTTCTTTTCAGAAGCAGACCGGGATTAAAAAAAAAAAATTCCCGCAAAATTAAAATGTTAGATTCTCCATCTAAAAAAAGTTTATACATATGCGCTGAAAGTGACCACCACACAGGTGTGAACAGCACCTTACAGTACAGACTAAGACTTAAAAAGAGCTGATCTCACATTTGAAGTCTTTTAATTAAAAACAAAAAAAAAAGGGGCTATGGCTGGGATGACACGAACCGGACACTTCAGAACACAAGGCAGAGGCGAAACTGGCAGCCTCGCTCGCCAGGCCATGGAAGCGGTGTCACGGGAAAGGGGCACTTCATGCACAAAATGTATTTTACAAAATACATATCCGAAAAAAAGCAAAAAAAAAAAAGCCAACAACAACAAAAATAATAATAATAATCCCACCTTGCACTAAATTGCAGCACTCTCAACACTTGCTCTGCCACAGGCTGCTGCCCATGCCTTGTTTGATAGAGGAGGCATGTGAAAAAAGGGGAGGGGAGGGAAATCCGTGTTTCAGTCTATTTTTCAAAATTTTTCTCATGGGGACGTCTTCAGTCATCTGATGTCAGACACGGAGCTCTCAGAGTACGTCGTGGTCATGACAGGAGTGCCGTTGTTTGCCAAGCAACCTTGCCTCAAGGTTTCAAAATATGAGGCCTGCACCGGTTTATGATACTGCAGAACTTTTATGGCATCTTCTATCTTAAACCATTCCCTTTTCCTTCCTGTGGGTAAAAAGGAAAAAAATCAGTGTTATCCTCGCTACGTTTAAACATTCCTGTTGATTAGCACTCATTTCTTACTCTTTCCATAAAACCTCTTCGTACACAGCCAGAGGAAAGTCACGTTACAGGTACCACAGTGCCGTTCACAACCCTCGTGCAGAACACCAGGTTCATTTTCACTTGGGAATCCGATTTAAATGCAAAGTTTTCAAAAGATAATGGGGAATGATAATCCACACTGCCCACATATATTTTCTTCTACTCTTAGAAAGGACAACTCTTCATGCTCTTTGCTCAGTATCTTCAAATGCAAGAATTTGCATAGGGCCATGAAAATTATCAAGGGCCACGAAAATGATCCGAGGGCTGGAGCCCCTCTGCTGTGAGGACAGGAGGAGAGAGTTGGGGGGGTTCAGCCAGGAGAAGAGAAGTCTCCAGAGAGACCTTAGAGCCCCTTCCAGTCCCTCAAGGGGCTCCAGGAAAGCTGGGGAGGGACTCTGGATCAGGGAGGGGAGCCATAGGAGGAGGGGGAAGGGGTTGACACTGAAAGAGGGGAGATGGAGCTGAGATGTGGGGAAGAACTTCTTTGCTGTGAGGGTGGTGGGAGCCCCGCCCAGGTTGCCCAGAGAAGCTGTGGCTGCCCCGTCCCTGGAGGGGTTCAAGGCCAGGTTGGAGGGGGCTTAGAGCAACCTGGGCTGGTGGGAGGTGTCCCTGCCCAGGGCAGGGGGGGTGGAACTCGAGGATCTTTAAGGCCCTTTCCAACTCTAACCATTCTATCAATCTATTAATTAAATACCAAATTGCTGTAGAGGCAATGGTGCAGCTGAACTGACTTCTGTTGGGCCACAGGGACCCAAAAGCCTCAATGTGACCACAATTTTTTCCCCCCAGGCAACCAAAGGACACACCACTGCAACTTTTCTCAAGCTGCAACTTTCCTCGACCACTAACACAAGGATTCCAGCTACCAGAGGGATGCTGATGTGTTTTTTCTGCATCTAACTAGCTAAAGCTCAAGAGCACAAAGAGCTTACCGATATTGACAGAGTCCTCCCAGTCTTCCAACACTTCTGTGACGATAAGTACGTAAACATATGTCCTGTGTTTCCTGTCCCGATTCTAGAAGGCAAAGGGAAGAGAATAATGACAAAGATACCCAAGGAGCAAAGGCAGGTGGGCACGTGGTGATTACAAGTGACACAGTGCCTCGTTACAATGCTGCGGTACCTTATGTGGGGTTTCTCTCACATTATAGCTCGTTCTTAGCTATTACAAACTGTGTTTTCAATGAGGGGTCTGAAAGTATTCATAGGGATTGCAGCCCAAAAGTCTATTTCCTAATCTGTAAGGCAGTACTTGGTGGATGGATATGCTTATAAATCAGTTCCTCAGATGGAAAAAAAAAACGCAGGAAAGATTTTTATCTACTTCACATAGCTCTGAAGTAGTGGAAAAACAACTGTAAGAAGAGCCGTGCCTAGTACCTGCTGACTGTGCGTCTCCCCAGCACTCCTCAGGTGGTCCCACACTCCTAAAAGCAGCCCACACGCTCCACCACGTTGCAGGGGCCAGTTTGGCAACGGGTGGTGGCAGGTGCTAAAGAACAAAGGGGAGTTGCCGCTCCCCAGCTGGTGGGTGGCATTTCTGGCAGCAGGAAAGGTATGAAGGCACTGAGAACATTACTGTGACTCTGGCTTATCACTCCTGAGTTCAGCTGAAGTGGAAATTGCAAGATGATCAATTGGAGGGATCACTGAAGGGATCAGCAGGCATTTTTATTTAAATGGGGAGCCTGAAGTTTTCCTTCAATCAAGTTCTCTAGTTCACTTCAGAACAAACTAGGAAGTGATTTTTATTCCAAGACAATTTTTTGCACCAAAATCTCACAGCCTCCGTGTCTGAAACTTACCTCAAAAATTCCCACTAATCTTCCTAATGTCCCTTTCACTCCAGCCTATGAAAAATTTAAAGAGAAAAAACACATGCTTTAACAACAGGTCAGTACACATTTCCTTATTTGTTATGCAGAAGCAGTTCATTTAGAACAGGAAGCAAATGCCGTAAAATTCTGTTAATCTGAAAACAAGATGGTCACAAGAAAAATGACACAAATGTATCACAAACTCTAACTATACATGCATTCCCAGGAGGTTTTTTCTTTTCTATATTCAAAGCATTTTGGATTCAATCTGGAGGGAAAAAAAATATTATTTGATGAGTTACTAATTGCATACCAATACATCCTGAACGACCAGAACCTCCTCTAAAGGTTCTCCGCATGGATAAAATTTGCTTTGGGGTTTAGCAGTTTTACGTTCTTAAAATTATAGTTTAAGAAAATAACTTTAAAGTATAGATAGGACATCTACTTACACCATGAAAGCAAGATGACAGCCACCAGGTACCTCAGGGATGGCCTGCATACATTCAAAGCAAGCTCATATAAACATAAAATACTTTCAACGCTGTAACGTGGCCTCCGCAACAGGAACAAGATTAGTTTTGATATAACACAAAACGCAGACGCGCATTGAAAGACGACTTTTGAATCAAGCCCAGACACAAATCAAGAGGAGATCTAAGCAATAGTTTTGTCTTCTATTTGAATACTACTGAGGATCTACCCACTTGATCTCATTTACTGTCACTTTTGATACATCCACTCACCGCCGCGGCTCAGTCGCTGTCTCGAAGTGCTGCTTCTCGCCTCTGCTTTCGGGAGTTTGCATCACGCGTGAATGCAAAATGCCAGCCCACTCTCTTGCCCCCAGACTCCCCCCTACTTCTTTTCCAATAATTTACATTCCCTTCTTTTTTTTACGACTGTAAATGGATAGAACTTGAGTGCTACAGACAAGATGAGATTTTTGCTCCACCACTTAATTGGTCTGAAACACCACACACAATCTGGCATACCATCCAGCCACATTTGGAAGGTAAATCTGGCTGCCGGCTCCAGCAGCTGGAACACATCCTAAACAGTTCCGGAAAATAGTGCCTCTGCTCCAGCAGACAAGATATAGAGATCTGATTATGTCAGGCTTTTTTATTTTAAAAAAGATGTTTGGGTGAGGACAATTACATATTTAATGATGACGTAAATCCCCTGTCCTGAGCAGCGGAGATAGGTCATTTCCCACTTGTTCGACTACTAACCAGTCACTGTACGGTCATATGCTTTTAGAAAGGAAGCACTTTCATTAATTAAAAGATTTTGATGTTTAAGTTCCCAGCCTACTAAATGAACACACACAGATAGTAAACAATACAGCCAGGACACACCTCACTATTGCTTCTAACAACTGCCCCAAGAGAAAAGGATTTGTAGCTCCCCCTACACTACAAGCATTCATGGAAATCTATAATTCCTCCTGTAACACACTCCCTGACCTCTGCTTCCAGAAAGGAGCTTTTCAACTGAACCTTTTACGTTGTTTTTGCATCAAAATTTATTGTCACATCAGTATTACTGACACTCTGCTCAGCCCAGAGGTGGACCACTGACTATTAACCACAAGGCTATTTCTGGAGTCAAACAGCAATTCCATGAAGGTCAACGTAGGCGTGTGTGCGCACCCAGCGTGGCCGGGACAGATAACTGGGCCTGACCTTTGCGGGTGAGTGATTTTCCCTCATCTGCAAAACTGCTGCTGCTAACCTGGACTAATCTCTCACAGAAGCCAACTGGAAGGCAAATACTTCAAATGAATTTCATTCAAAGAACTCCTTCAGCAGTCTCAAACAGCAGGCTTTTTTTTTTTTTCAGATAAGCAACCATATCCATCAGCCAGCAGTAACACAGAGAGAACACGAGGCTTCCACCTTCACAACATACACACACACATATATATATATATACTTATATTCATATATATAAGTATATTATAAGGTGAAGAGTAATCAAATGATTCAGTTAAATAACTGGCTTAAGCCAATTTTCTTCACTTGTTCCCGGAGAAGGCTGTTGAATTTCTGCTGTCGTTACCCACCCGCAGAGGCACTGAATCAAAAGCCAGGGATGTTGTTGTGATGGTTTAGCAAACTCCCAAGCATGACTAGAAACAAATTTATCTCCAGGCAACTAGCCAGCCTGGAAACTGAGCACGAATACTGCACAACCAGGCTCCCAAGCAGCTCATCCCAGCTCTAAAACTGTGCTTGAAGTAACACAGGCAGGTGAGGAGCCCTCCCTTCTGCTCCAGTTAAACAGAGAGGCGATGGAAATAACACTCTGCCTGCAAACTAGGATCATCCTTCGCCATTCTGCCTAGTCTTATTCACCCAAAAAGGCACAAAAGGTGATGCTGAGACAAACATGTGCTGTAGGGAAACCACACTGACTTATCATTAGACAACTCAAAAAAGCGCTAAGGTTTTTTTTCACATATTAATTTATCACATGCAGTAGGAAATGGCGACATAAATTAATGGTCTGATTCAAAAAACTATTGGGTTGATAAAGAGAGTCCTTACCAAAGACTGCAAAGCACACCAATTGACGGCGCTCTCATCCTATTTTACTGGTGTAGTGGATTTAAGACACCACACAGGACATACAACGCAGACAGACTGGATTGTTATACATGTATTTTTGATAAAGCACTTAATTCACACACAAATAGAAAAGTCATTGTCTCTGTACAATCAGGTACTTTGCTTAATGAAACAAACGTGGAAGTGGAATTCACAGTCTCACGCGAGTTTCATAGAGTCATAGACTGATGTGGGTTGGAAGGGAGCTTAAAGCCCCCCCAGTGCCACCCCCCTGCCCTGGGCAGGGACACCTCCCACCAGACCAGATTGCTCCAAGCCCCCTTCAACCTGCCCTTGAACCCCTCCAGGGATGGGGCAGCCACAGCTTCTCTGGGCAACCTGGGCCAGGGTATCTCTACCCTCACAGCAAAGGATTTCTTCCTGAGAAATCCTTTCATCTCAATCTCCCCTCTTAAGTAAGTTTCTAACACAGAAGTTAGAACGACAACAAAGAGAATATGCTATAGCTGTTTCACTAACACAGCAAACCAGATAACGGGCAACAAAACTGCCAGGCTCCTCTCTGGGCAAGCTCCGTACCTCTTGCTTTCCCACCTGCCAACCCCTCGGCACCTTCCTGACTCATTTCCACTGCAGGACAATGAGCATTTTCTTGGAAAGTTAAAAGCAAAGTCACAGGCTTGTCCAGGATTGAAGCTGAATCTAAATCTTAATTTGCACCAGATGACTCGGGAATTTTCTCCTCGGTAATAAAATGGATTGAGCATCCTCCACCCTTGTGGGCCACAACAGTAAGTGTCTGGCAGAGCCAGCACAATTGATTTGGGCACGTGTTCCCCCCCAGCATCAGAAGTGCTGCAATCCTCAAAATACACGCCTGTCTTAGGAGGATGCTATTAAACCCATCAACACGGGTAGGAGAGCACCAGCACCAACTGTTCCATCTGCAGGTGTGAAAATAAAGCATCAATCAAAGGACAGTATTCCCCCAGGAAGAGGCACACTCAGGTATAAAAGAGGACAGACAGAGCTTGCAAAATGAGCTTTTGTTTTTTTCCCACTGCTCTGTAGATCCAAATCCATTTCCAACACCCGAGGTAGCCCTCACGGGAGGAGAAGATAGATCTGGCAGGAGTGCATCGGTGTCGCAGCCACAGCCAGCGGCCCCACACCAGCACCCGACTTCAAACCGCTGCTGCGCAGCCAGAGGGGTGGGCCAGGCATTCGGGACAAGGAACAGAAATCTGGGAGGAAATGAAGCTTTACTAGTTCTGCCGCTCATGGAACAACTTGTTTTAATAAAGAAAAATTACTGAAGACATCCAAGAACAGCAGGTTCAGGTTTCAAAGCTGAAAATAAGTTGGGGTCAGATGCAAAAAGCAGCCTGCAGCAACACCATCTGTTCCTAGGGACAGCTTTTATTTCCTTCCATCTGAGCTAAGGAAAATGTGGGTTGGAATTTCAGCTATTTTACTTTGCTCTATTCGGCTCAAAGCCTGCATCTACTACAGATTACTGCTGGGCAAGAGGACTGTGGTAAAACACCCGAATCTTTGTTCTAATACTCGCAGAACTGAAGGTAGTAAATCACACCCATGAAGAGTGCTAGCTCGGACAAGTTCTGAAGACACCAATTACAGACCTGCCAGGCAAATTTTCTTGCTGTCTCTGCTGTGTCTCAGGGGGTTGTAACTATTCATCGAATTCTTTACTGCACTGCAATGTAAAAAAAAAAAAAAAAAAACCACCAAGTAAAATGCTTTTACATTTGTGAAATGGAAATGCAATACCACAACGAAGCAAAGAATTTTAAGACACTGCACTGATTTTTATGAAGTTTGAGTACACGGGGTAACAAACAGTAGTGAACTTAGTCCCCAGTTTGCACTGAATATTACTAGATCTAGGAAGAGTTCAACACCATCACTTCAGTCCTTGCTCCTTTCCTTATCCACAATCCTTTCCTTAAAAATAGTCTTCCTATTTTAGGGCTGAAAAAAAATCAATATTCATATTCTAAATCACTAACAAAATACATGAAACAGAAAAGATTATTTATAAAGCATGTTTAAGAGAGAAAAAAAAAAAAGAGGTCTAGCAACCAGATCAAAGTACTATCACGATGGACTATTTTTTATATTGGCATCAATCGCCTGTTTGATCACAGATCAAGCACAATTTATCCGGCTTTTGATTCCCATGAAGAAAGCAGGACTAACACTCCCATAATTGTATAGAACTTGACATTTACTAAGTATTTAAAGGTCAGGATGTGAATGATGCTGTAAGTGCAAAATGAAATGCCTTTGGGTTTAACAGATGAGTGTGGAGGCTTTTTTCAAAGTCACTCCATAATAAGTTTAATTTAAGGCATCTATTTCTAAAACATGTTCTTCACCAGTTGCTCACACCCATAAAAAAAATGCTTATTCCTAACACAAAATTAATTTGGGGGAGAGAATGCAACAGCAAAAAAATCCAAGAATGAAGAAACAAAAAATATACTACAGTGGGGCCAGTGATTATTTTAAAAAGGCACAGCATTTTTTCAGACCCATAGAATGGTCAGAGTTGGAAGGGACCTTAAAGATCATTGAATTCCAACCGCGCTGCCCTGGACCAGGTGGCTCCAAGCCCCCTCCAACCTGGCCTTGAACCCCTCCAGGGATGGGGCAGCCACAGCTTCTCTGGACAACCTGGGCCAGGCTCTCACCACCCTCACACAAAAAAAGTTCTTCCCCACATCTCAGCTCCATCTCCCCTCTTTCAGTGTCAAACCCTTCCCCCTCCTCCTAGGGCTCCCCTCCCTGATCCAGAGTCCTTCCCAACCTCTCCTGCAGCTCCCTTCAGTAAACTGGAAGACTGTTATAAGGTCTCCCCGGAGCCTTCTCCAGGCTAAACACCCCCAACCCTCTCAGCCTGTCTTCACAGGAGAGGTGTTCCAGCTCTCTGATTGTTTTCGTGGCCCTCCACTGGACCCATTCCAACAGGCCTATGTCCTTCCTGTGTTGAGGACTCCAAAGCTGGACCTTGGATGGTACCTGGAGTTCACAGCTGTGTAAGACTGACTAGGCCATTTTTCAATATTCTGTCAGAAATAAGCGCTTTTATTCTGAAAGGCTGTTCTCATTCAGAGCTAATGTGCTTGTCTACTGCTGCCTTGCCTAAAAACAATGCCCGAGAACTCAAGTCACTTCAAATTTAATGTGGACAACAGCCAGCGTGACAAGTGTTGGTACCTGTCTACTTTAATACGTGTGTTAGTACAGATTAATATAGATAAGGACTATCTCAAACTAGGACAAGGTCTTCTAACTCAAACTGGGACAGAAGGATCACCGCTTTCACGCAGAATCAACATTTCATTTGCAGTCTTCTAAATATTGAAAGTCAGAAAGAAAGGAGAAAGATTTCTTTATACGGCAATTATTCCAGCAATGACATGGATAAACTCAAACACATACGTGGTGAAATTAAAACAGTGAATGCAGAAGCTAAAAATCTTAGTTTAGGGAAGCATATTTTAAAAAGCAAATGCATACCATGCAAAAAAGAATGAATTGAGAATAAACAGCCTATTGTCATCTTCAAAGACCGCAAGCAACTGAAAGGGTAATGAGTCTTTCCAGCTCTTCCAACTGTCTCTTATTAAAATGGAAAAGGCACACCACAGCAAAAGAAAGTCCACAAATTTCTTCCATAACTTTGACCAGCACGCAAACCACCTTCTTTTAGAATAAAAATTACTTTGTGTTCATCGACATGGAGGAAACTGGATGTTCCCCCTCCCAATGCAAGCAGCAGGCTCTATCTGCTCCACTAAGCATTGGCTCCCTTGTGAGGGGCAGACGTGCCTGGCTCGGGAGAGGAGCAAAGACATCAAACCTTCTCAGAAATCAGCGCCAGCTACAACCTACTTGAAAACACCTAGATTCACATGAAAAGATGAATGAGGGTTACTAGCCAGCATGCACACCATCTGCCCGGCAAGCAGCCTCCTGAAATACCTCCCCTGCCAAATCAATAGCACAAGCTGGGAAACTGGGGGCTCTAAAGCCCTGCACAGCGTTACCGCTGTAAATACAACAACCGTTCCCCTCCCGCACACACATTCCCCAGCAAACAGCTTGCTGAGCTTAAGACAGCTGATGTACATTATAATTGTGTGTGCGGATCATAAGCAGTGTACTGGAACACAAACCTATTTGAGGAAGGTCTGAGAGCTCGCCTGTGTCTCCCCCCTCCCATGTCGGTCAGCCTCATCGTTAGCTGCAGAAGCGCTCAGGTAATTTTATACACACAACAGGCTGCTCTTGTGCAGAGGGCTTTCAGGAAAGCCTTTATCGTAACAGCATCTGAGAGCTCCATTTCAGATTCCCACCCTGCCCTGGCATCGCCCACTCCCACGTGTGGTGGAGGTCAGCCCTTGGGGTGATCCTGCCGCTTTTGGAGCTCTGGATGTTGACTGTGGAGCGGGATTCACGGAGATGGTGCTTCTTCGCTGGGAATGACTCAACCCTGCCAGGCTGCCACAGTTTGAATTACATTCTCGTTCGGCACCGGTCCACGTGAGCGAGGGAACACCAGCTGAGCGAGAGGGGATTATCTCAGCCAGCCCAAACCAGTTCCTTCGCTGCAGACTGAGCCTGTGCCAAGGCTCCCTTTCAGCCACCGAGCTGTCACGGAAAGAGAGAGACTCTTCCAAGGCGCTGCCCGAGAGAGGGAGGGTCTATACAGATTTATTTTTAAGGATTTGAAAGGTAAAGCCACGCATCTCCTGAATGAACCCTTGACTTCTGTATCAGATCACTTAATTCTCAATAACAATTGGGCTGTAAAGCAGGAGTCTGCAGCTAAAAATATTTCTATTGTTCTGGTTAAACTCACTTTGGCTTGTAATGTGTTTGAAAGATCGCCGAGTTACTAAAAAAGCAGGAGCTGCATAACAAGCTGGAAACAAAATTTGCCAGCAGCAATCCCCAGTCCTAGAGGGATCTACAGACGTTTTTTTAAAAAAATAAACGTTGACTGGATAATCTTTCGTATCTTTCTGATAAACTGCTAGATTATAAAAACATCCAGAGAGAAACACACAACTCGGGAACTGCCACATTAGATCAGTCCAGAGACCCAAATATTCAGCATTTTGTTAGACAGCAGCAGGTATTTAGAGATACTTCAGAGAAAAACCCTCATACAGCAGATAATTAAATAAAGCAACTACTGGAGAAGCTCCCTCCCAAGTCCCATCAATTAGCTCTTGATTTCTGTTCTGCATCACAAAGATTTATAACCCTCTTGAAAGCATTTTTAATCCTGCCTTATGTAACTAACTGTGAACCTACTTGGTCATCCATATATAACCATTTAATCGTTTCTGAATCCAAGCATCTCTCCAATTCGACAATATTCAGCAGTGAATTCTGAAGACATGTTTTACATACAATGTATTCAACTACCACTTGTTGTCTTTAAATTCCTTACGAAGAATAAAATTGTTCTTCCAGTTTTAAGAGAAAAATATGCCTTCTCCATACAGGTGATCAATCTGTATTTGATCTGCCATTTGATCTCTTTCTGAAAGAGCTTCAAGTAAAAAACAAACACACACGAACACATTAGGAATTGTTGCTTTTAACTCCTATGATCAATTTCTCTTATTCACATAAAACTCAAAATATCACAGAATCACAACAAAATTCAAAGTAAGTACCAGACCAAACTGAGGTCCCTAGTTTGGAGTGTCGTTAGTGGCTCAGAGAGTCTTATTTCTGCTTTCTACCCAAGTATTAGACAGTTCTGCAAAAGCACAGCTGTTTTCCGATGTTCTCTTAAGAAACTGTCCTTCGTACAGAGAAAACAAAACAGAGAATATCATCGTATGTATTGAAATGACTATAGCTTCATTTTATCTATTTTCAATTAAAAGTATCAGGCGAGGAAAAGTTCATTCCGACTAAGAGCCTTAATTACATTCCTGTGCTATCTTTATTTAGGACTCTGATTTCCCTCCCACATCTGATGTGGGTATCGCCTGTGACCATATTCCTCTTCGCTTTAAGGAAAACAAGCCAGAGTGATAAAAACAAATTCCCAGAGCCCTGGCTATGCATCGGCAGCGAAGCTCCAGAAGTGCCCGTTCTTGTCAAACACTCACCTCTTCACAGACTTCTCGTACAGCGGCCACGTTGGGCTCCTCCTCGGGCTCCATGCCACCCCCAGGGACAATCCATCGGTCGGGATGACGACTACTGCTAACCAGCAGTACCTGCGGAGAGGAGGGCAGAGCTGACGGACAAACTCAAGGCAACGCTCCTTCCCAGAGCCCAGCGGCAGAGGAGAAGTTGTCTTTGTATCTCTCACCCCTCCAAACACAACCAATCTAACACGAGTCCTTGAAAATACTCCAGTTTTTCCCAATTTCCTTAGCCGCTTTCAGGCAGCTGTGCAAACTCCATTCTCAGTGACACCAAGGCACTCCAACACTCCAAATGATTTCAGTCATTACCTTCTCACTGCTCCAGCACATCACAGAATAAGTTATGCCTCGCATACCGAACCAATGATCTGCTATTTGATACGGCATGACAATACTTATGCTGTTAGAGCTCACTGCTGTATTCAGGGACACCCCATGGTCCCGACAGCCTGGGATACACATCGTGCAACAATATAAGATGGCACAGAAGATGCTCAGCACCTTCACCCTTTGCAGAAGCGGCTGGATTTAACTTTATTGGTACCTTGGGCCTTGTCTGCCTCTGCAGTGACACCAATGACATACACAAGGTGGGTAACTGGCCATTAAAATATTTATGTGCAATTGTTTTAACAAAGATTTTCAACTTCCCTGTTTGGCTCTTCTTATGCAGGAGGCACCAAAGAGTTCTGCCCTGGAGCCAGCACTTGCTTGCTTTTGGTTTAAATGAAGTTTTTCAATGAGATATAAGCCAAATATAAGCCTACACTAAACCACTTAAGGACCCAAGGAAAAGGCTTCATGGAAGGACAGACTTTTTTTGACTCAGGAAAATGATTCAACTGGTTCCACAGGAACCATTTTTCTTGTGCCTGCTTTGTGGCAGTTTTTCTTGAAACACATTTTATTCCAGTGTAATTCTGTTCTGTACAAGTTTAGGTTTTGTTTTGGCATCTTCTGGAAACAAGAAGCTAAACTGACAACCTCAACTGGCTAAAAACGTTCCCAAAGAATACCAAGACACCATGCTTATTAAATCTACTTGCAATACTTCCATGAGCAGAGACGGAAACTAAAAACAAAACTAATGCTGTTTTTTTCAGCCCTCTAAACAAAGCTTGTTCATTAGAGTTATCATGCTATACTTCATCATTTCACTGGCACAAAGCTTACAGCCAAAGCGACTTGCTCCAGAAACCTTCCAACATACCAGTCCAATTAGGTTACAGGCCAGCTGTAACAGTTTCAATCAGACATTCTGAAGTTAAACTGCGCGAGACACTAAAATCCCAGGCTTTACTGTCTAAATGTTGATTTACCAGTAGGATATGAAAAGATTTGCACGAATTATCAAGAGGAAACCTACCTACAGAATTCAAAATTAAACTTCTGAAACAAAAACAAGCATAAGAGTTCCAGGGTTTCCCCAGCTCTTTTATCTTTTGAAAATTCTCATCTGGCAACCGACCACCCTGCAAAGTGATTTTTCATTTTCCAGGGCCACCCAGACCATGCCAGTCCAGCAAAGGGAAAAGAGAGGGACCAACAGGCTAGAACATGCTGCGATGAGGAGACGGGGGTCCATTCTGGGGGTCCAAAGCACAGCTCTCAAACCAGGAGTAGCAAAAGCCTACGGCAGAAACCGAAGAGGGGTCACAACAAACGTTTTGGCAAGGGCTGGTCTAACCTTTCCTAAGTCTGGAACTAAACTCGGTGTTCTCAAGTGTCAGCACTCCTCTAATCAGGAATTTTCTGTGGATCCCATCAATAATAATGTCCCAAAGCCTCCTATTCCTGCTTCAGTTCAGAACCCACATCTCAACCCTGCAGCGTGTGAAGAAGCATCATTCCTCAAACAACCCCATTTAAATCCCTGAGCGCTCCCCAGTCTGTCTATTGAATTAAGGCAATTAAAATGCACACTAGAAATGAATTAAGCTGAATGGGCTACCTTAATTCTGCAGCTTCCTAATGGAGATGCTTACTGCTTTAGCTGTCTTCTGGCTAGGGCTGCAACGGAACAGCATTGCCTTTATAGTAACATCTCCCATGGTGTTTGGCCTTCTTCAAGAGGAAGTCAGAATTCCTTTCTCCCAAACATCCATTCCATATAAAACGCGATCCGTAAGCCATGCCTAATTAGGGAATGTAAACTTCCTTCATCCTCAGAGCTGTCAGGGCTTGGGACCGCAGCCAGGTACCGTGGGCTGGAACTGTGGGGCCATCACCAGCAGCCACCTCTGGTTTGCCAATATTTGGCCACCGCAGGCTCAGCACACAACGCACTCCCTGGCCTGCACCGTCTTATCACAGCACCTTTTCCTATTACAGGACTTTTACTTCATCCTGACTCATTCCCAGTACTGTGCACGGGACTGAAATTCCTAACTTCAGGTCAGCAGGTGATTCTGAGGGCAAAGTTAAAAGAAAATTAACAAACATTTCAAACACACATCTTCTTGCCAGGTAAAGAAGCATCATCTTTGTCATTTCCAATTTCAAGTCCAGAGTTCCAGCTCAAAGAAAAAAAAAAAAAATTAAAAAAGCTGCAGAAACAGATCTTTGAAACTCAGCACAGCACACTTCATGCCATTGAACTCCTGCCACCTTCCACTTGTGAGAAAAAGTATCTGCTAAGAAAATCCCTGTACAAAGACTCGCACAGGAAAGCCTGCTGGACTGCTCAGATCGAGACAATGTTTTAGCTACACACCAGTAGGAACTTTTAGGTGTAAACAACAGTTTTAGGCAAAGTAAATTAACTTCAGCTGCTCTGGCAGTTGGGCATTTTCTGAATAGAATTAACATGAACAACCCTCGCTGGGAAGGAAAAACCTGTCATTCTCACACTTTTATGTAATCAGACTATTTCCTGTTTAATAAAAAGGAAATCCCATCAAGAGAGAGCAGGAAACATGCCCTACAAGGTCATTCTTTTAAAACAACTTTAAACAGGATATTGCTACCAATGAGCTCTCCCAAGACAAAGGGGCCTAGTTCAAAATGAGGGTGAGACGCTGGTGTGTTTTAAAAAAACCACACATCTAAAAACGTTCTGTGTCCCAATACATGCAACCCATTCAAAGGGATCAAGTAGAAACGTCACTATAACCCAAACCACTATTTTCACAAGGCAACAACATGCAAATATTTTACAAACTGCCCCAAAGCCAGTAAAATGAGATCTGCTGAAAAACAACCTCTCTGTGAAAACCACTAATATTTGGTTTGGGTGGAACAGCCAAAATGCCCTTTCTAAGATAAGAAATACACTCCCCAGCACAAACCTTTTACCCCCAATAGCTACAGGGGTGAAGGTAAAATACCTGAGGAAGCCAAAATCCCAGCTGAGCAGGTGGCAGAAGAGGGATGCAACAGTTTATATTTCTGCTATAACGAGGTTAGAATTATTTTCTAAGTTTCAGAACATGTGAGATAACATAAGGTTAACTTACACCACACCAGAAAGCCAGGACAGAGAACGGCAACTATACCTTCATTTACAACATAACGTGATAAAATCATTATTCAATTGCTCAATTAGACCCAACATTTTCCAATACAAGATTTTGAGTTCTATGAAATAAAAAGTGCAGGTGTGTAGTTTTTTAAAGGACCACTTGGTAGCTCCTATGTCCTCGACACCTAAATTTTTGTTCATTAGCTTCTTTATTAAATATAAACATTAATTTGACTATACACCAAATAAGAGATTTTAATCAAAACAGCGATAAAAAATATATATATATAAAAGACTTATTTTATTTCTTTAAATCAAGCCAAAACACAATGGAAGGTTGACATTTCCATTTCATTCTCACCAGGCAACTGTATTTAAGATGGCTACTGAGACTCTTGGCCTACCAGAGATTTTAGGGGCAGATTTTGGAGCCAAGACTTGCAGTCTTTTTGGAAAAGCACTTGGAGGTATCACGTCACAGGGCCAAGTTCTGTTTTCCAGGATTTGAAAGACAATTATGTCATTTCAAAGCAGGGAAATGAGCAACACAAGCCTCTCTGGCAATGCACAAGGCAGCCCTGGAGCAGCTCTCACAGACAATCAATGAAATAAGAGAAAGGTTAGAAAAATAAGCAAGGTTTGAAGTGGACAGCAGGGGCTCCTAAACAGGGCTAGATTGTAGCCCTTATGGTAAGCAACCTTCAAAGCAGCGTGCAAACAAAAAACCCAAACAAATTCAGAGCAGCCCACCAACTCTCCCCAGAGGAGACAGGAAACACGCCGAGACATCTAACGCACAGGCGGAGCTCGGGGCTCCATGGGAAAAGGGGAAAAGAGCTTGTCACCGGGATAAATCTGGGCGTCCCTGATACACAATGTTGACCTTAAGACAACCTAACTGCATACAAAACTTGTGTTCACATAAAGTGTCTTTTTTCCCTTCTTTCCTCCCCCCAAGAAATAATGGTCCTCCACAAAGCAAAAAACTGGGCAACCAAGAAAAGGCAGAGAATTAACTCTCAGTGAACAGAACAGATATTGAGGGATTCCCAGGTTCTGTCATGCTATGGAGAATTTAAACCACCACCACCCATAAATAAAACAAGAGTAGCTACGCTGTAAGGAACACGATTCCTAGAAAGAAGCTCCACGGAAGCGTTACAGCAAAGACAGAAAGGGCTACAGCATTACCAGAAGCTGGGCTACAACGTTATTAGAAAATGAGCTGTGAACCTTCCAGGCTTCCAGGAAAAGACAGTCTTGCCCACGCGCGCCAGCCTAAGGACAATCAAGCTGGCAGACTTAAGAATAAGCAGGAGACGAGATGTTAAATATGTGTTTTTTTGGCCCAGCCAGCATTCTGCTGCCAAAAGCCAATCTATAAGCTACTGGCTACTGAAACAGCCTCTGTGCTTTCTTTCACATTTGCTCCCAATATTAAGCCACAAAATCATGTATTTGGCGTAGCGACTAAAGCACAAACCTCCCGACGGCTAAACTCATTTCACAGTTTAGCATTATTTATCAGAACGAGGACTGTGAGAAAATACCACAGATCTCTTAAGAGGCTGTAGGGAGACTGGCCGAGAAGATGGCTGACTTCAATGATTTTCGCCTGTACAATCTGCCTTTGTTTGAAAGTTTCAATTTAATAAGAGTCTCTGTATTCAGGAGTTTGGAGCTTAGCTGTGCTAGCGACTCTGCCCTATGACCAGGCAGGATATTGTAGCCGGTGCAGCTCTGTGTCCAGCATAATAAAGACCTTTTATGCTTTACTCAAAGTTAACACAACGTTCTCACAATCCCAATATATTATTGTTACTCTACTTAATGCTTTTGTATCTGATGAAACTGGGATGTCAGTTCGACCACATCAAACCACCTTAAAACACCACCAACAACATACACTGATAAACGGAGTTCAAGAGGAGCAGGAGGGGGAAAAAAAAACACCACTACAGTGAGCAAAGCCACATAAAAATTCATCTAATTTAAGCGGCAGAAACACGGCCTCAATTACACTACAACAAAACACGCATTTTGCCAAACTGCTAACACAGGATGGTTTAAACACACACGCCAAGGCTTACAGAAGGGCTTCTCCCACCCTCTTGCTATGCAGGGCACGTTACGGAGTTAGCACATAGGAGCTGCAAGTACAGCCTGTGGTCAGCGAGGCTACAGCCAGCTTTAAACGTGACGGTGCCTTTAGCTACGACAAGAATACACACAAGCCACAGAAAAACCCTCCCCTGACCATAACAGCATGTCCTCACTATTCCTCAACACTATCCATTTCCTCAGACAAGTGTTATTTTC
The DNA here is from genome assembly GCA_013399435.1 of Arenaria interpres. Taxonomy (NCBI): domain Eukaryota; kingdom Metazoa; phylum Chordata; class Aves; order Charadriiformes; family Scolopacidae; genus Arenaria; species Arenaria interpres. Next base: position 95,250 of record VXAK01001790.1, on the reverse strand, counting down.
GCTCCCGCACCTTTTTCTGTGGGAAAATGGGATTTAACCTACAAAGTGGTACCTGGGACCTGGAGGCAGGGAATTGGCTGCACAAAGCTAGAAGGAGAAAGGACTCGTGCTACAGCTTGACAAAAGTAAAGCACAACTCTTGAAAAAGGAGTAAGAGGCAAACTGGAAGAAGTTCAAGTCCTTCCAAGCATTTGGATCGCACCTACAGTACTATAACCATAGAGGAAAAAATACAGAAAATCCTGCTGGTTTTTAAGCTGCTTCTTAGAGCAACACTAATAAATCACCACGTACTGCACTGCCACTCCGGCTTCAAAATACCAAGGGTTGTATTACTGTTACTACAGTTTTCTTGGGACCATAGAGTGACTGCTCGCTCTTACCGGAGAACACTGCAAGCCGGGGCCCTCTCCCTCCATCAAAATTATGTTTTAGATAACCACAAAAGTTATCTGTGACCTGCCTTTCACAGCAGGGCCCAGACAGAGAAAAGAGCTGAAATGCCCGAACCAGCCGCCGCTTGTTTCAGAAGCGGAGGGTTGATAAGGGAGGACACTCCCAGAGAGAGACCCCAAAACCGATAACCCATTTCTGCCTGTCAAAACCAGTTTGTTGACCACTGGGTACTTACACAACTCGTCCAGGCAGAGTTTTTCCAGAAGGAATGTTAGCTTTTAAACTGCCTTTTTTTTCTCAAAAAAAAAAAAAAAGAAATGAAGGGAGTATTTTGGTCTTTTTTACACAGACCAAATGACTCTGGATGTCAGCAGTTGCATATGTATACACTTACTGTTTTGATTAACAAGTCCTATTCATAAAATAAAGCATGCAAAAACCCTACAGCCATGAAAACTCTTGAGAAGCTTTTCAAATATAAGTAGTTAATTCTACACATAACATCAATATATGGTACTTACACAAGAAAAAGTAACCACCCAAGTCAATACAAATGAAAATAACATTCAAACCATCTGAAGCATCTTAAAAAAAAAAAATCTACCCAGTAGGTAATTGAATCCCTCTGAATTTCACATATTAACGTGAAATTTCTGAGAACAAAGAGTTACTGTGCATTATCCACTGCACAACAAGGACAGCTACAGAGACACAAATTCTGATATAAATACACTCAAAACATGAAAGATCCTTGACCACTCTGCACAGTCAGTCTCCCAGTTAAACTGAAAAAGAAGTGCCGTTTAAAGAACCTGAGTACCTGCTTCCCCGTTGCTGGATGCTACACAGGCATCTGAACGCTGATGTTTACTATTTATAACGTGGCACTGAGAGTTTCTTAATTTTGCTCTGTTCAATTCTTCCCCCATCGCAGAGGTATGCACACCAGGATAATTTTCCTGATATCAATAAATAAAGATAAAATCCAAGCCCATGATCATTTCCCTTTGACTGAGAAGGGGAAGAGTTGTTTTTCCAGAGCTTGGGAGACCATCCATAGAAGGATAAGATCCTTTGCCACCAGTCCCAGGTGGCAACACCCTACAACCGCCTGTACCTGCCTCCACATTTGTCTGGAGGGTGTTGAGATGCACCAAGTCAGGGACCTGATCATGTGTTTTTATTTAAAAAAAGCAGGGGGACGGGACACGAGTGAGGAGAAAAAGACAAGAAAACCAGCTACCTCTGGTCAAGCAATAACTGAATCTGAGAGGAAAGGGATTTCAGAGAAGTGTTGTGCTGAGAAGAGACAGTGGCCACCGCTGTTGGGACCTTCTCAGCAAAATCTAGGGGTGGAGTAGACTTTCTCCCGCTTTCCATATTCATCACTTTCCCTGAGTTGCAGCAGAACAAAACTGACTCAATTCTTCAATTTCACAACAGCTTACAGAGCTTCCAGTAAATTAAGTGAAAATTTAACAATTTTCATTCTTTTGTAGATTGGGAAACTACAAGAGATCATGGAATCGCTTGTAAAATCTTTTATGAAAGCTGCCTTCATGAGAAGACTAGAAAACGCTTTTTAAGAGGAACGGTAGGTTTTGTGAAGGTTTCTACTCTTGGCTCTTGGAGAAAACTACCTACAGACACAGTGGAGAGGGACAGCAGAGGCACAAGCAAGAGAACCGTATCTAAACTGGCCTATATCCTACTGGAGATGTTATGATGTGTTAGCACCAGCCAGGGAAAACTTTTACTTGGTTTCAACCACAACCCTTTTCTGTAGGCAAAGGGAAGGTACAGAATCAAGCCAAGCCATCAGAACAGAGATTCTGAGACTATGTTCCATGAAAAATAGGATGATCATATGATGCTGGGCTCCCTTTACGTCCCAACAGTGAAGCACTCGTAAGTGTTTTTAGCTATTATTATTTTTATATTGAAGCAAAGGCACAAAGGATGGCCCAGGAACACGGTGTGATCATCAACGGAGCCTTCAGTTCAAATTTGAGAACTGCTGGATTACGTCACAGCCCAGTTTAAAACTGACCCAGGGAAAGCAAGAAAAAAGAAAAAAGGTTAGTTTGCATTCAAATTACTTTCCCAACCGAAGCTGTTGTGGGGCTACATAAACGTAGCTTTGGGTGACCGTGTTGGCTTGGCGAGCGCAGAGAGCGGCAGAGCCAGGGCGCTTACCAGCCCCTGTGTGAAAGTTCTGTTTCCTCATCTCAATTTAGGCTTCATTCACAATTAAGAAAAGACGACCAGTCCCGGATCCTATTCTTCCCCAAGCATTTCCTCCAAAAAGTCTTTAAAAATACCAGTTGTTAATGAGCAGCTTGTCTTTTCACCAGATACAAAGCAGGCATGCTTAAACCTGTAGCTACAACCAGTGCGGGACTTAAAGCCAAAGGGTTCCCTTTTTATTTCTGTTAAAATATAACACCGAGATGCTGCCATTGAGCAGGCCTCCATCTGCTTCTTAATAGTAAGACATTAGTGAAATTTTCTGGAACATTTCCTCATTCAAACAGCCGGTCCACACAAAAAAAACCCACTTGTGTTATTTAAAAATAACACCATAACAGCAATATTGAGAGGCACTGCCATCACAAGCAATAAAAGGAGCGATTTCAGAGATAACACAAGACTTGGGATCTCTTGATCCACACACTCTCCTTCCCCATTTTTGCAGGAGCAGCAAATATCAAGGGAGTTTACTCCATTTGAAAAGATGAAAATAGCAGAGTCCTGGCGTTCGGTTGCCGAAAGGTCCTTTGAAGTCTGTTCACACTCTCTTTGAATTAATCCTGTTGATTCCCCTGTTCTCCCTCCTGCCCGAAGAGACATCACTCGGTGGTGGGTGACTGTTTAGGAAACAACACAGACACAGCTTTTTTTCCACACAGCCCAATTAAGAAGTGTATTTTTTGCTCCATTTGAGATTCAGGTTTAAATGAATTCTCCCCGTACTGCTTTTTAAAGGAATATGTAACAAAAGACATCCTTTCAGCCAACGTTTGGGCTTCCAAAAACGTTCCAGAGCTTCTTTCGTGTCCAAAAGTAGTAGCTTCCAAATGTAATACAGAGAAAATCTGCAAACTTGAGCGGCATAAGGGAAAAAAAAAAACCACTTAAAAACTAAAAAAAAAACCCAAAGTTAAGTATTATTATGTTAAGGTTGTTTATTTGCAAATTTAACGCCTAACCAAAGACAGGCTGTTTTAGCAATCTCCATTGATTGCTAAGATTTTAAAGAAAATTATATCAATGAACTGAAGAGTTAGGGGGTAAACACCTAAAAAGAAAAAGAGTAGCCTCCTCTGTAAGTGTAAACAGAAATTCTCTTATTTCTGCATGTTCATTGTTTAATTCAGGAACTAATTAGGGGTTCAAAAAGGGAGAAAACATGGGTTTTTAAATCCATACCAGGGAATGAAGAAGAAATGCAAGAGCTCAGATCTACTATTTCTTAAGCGCTTAAAAAAAACAGTAACCAGAAACAGCCAGTCCTAGAAAAAAAAATACTTTAATACAGCAAGTTTAAATTATTTATCAAAACACTTTTTTACCCTCTCTTTTCTTTTTTAAACAGTAAGATTTTAATAGATCTTTAACTAACATACTTTGGTTCTGGGCTTTTTTTTTCCCCTCCCTGGAGAGGCCTTTTAAATGATCTCAATTTCCATTTAAATTGAAGTAATCAATAACAAAATATGTCAGTAGCACAAAAAAGAATTGTATTATTCTTGTTTTCTCTCGTTCTCTTGGAGAAGTCTCACAGACATGTTAAACCATATAATTAAATGTGTACAGATAACACCTTTGTTGTCTTTGATTAGACGAGTAGATTTCTCCCAAATTAAACTTTAAACACATGCCAACAAATGCGAATTAACCTAAGAAATAATTAGAAAGAGAAACAAAAATCAAGGTTTCCTGCTCGTTGATTTCAATAGTCCATATAAGCAGAATTTAAATGGCTTCTAGGACTTTTGATTAAGATCAAGAGCAGTATCTGTGAAAGGAGTCCATTCTGGGGTGTATTTAGTATGGTCTGACTTGATAACAACTTTCCTAAATGTATTTCTTGAAAAGTCCACTTAATGACTAGCTACTGCAGTAGGTACGTAACAGATGAGAACACAGGATGCAGATTCAGCTCTGCATTAAATACACAGATACCATAAATAAATGCAGCGTTTGAAAGGCTGTGTGATGTCCTCAGGAGGCCAACTGAGAATTAACCAAACCCGTAATTCATTGCTCCCCTATTTCTGTGGCTCATTTACAAAAAAGCACACACATGCATGTACCTGAGGAAACCAATTTACATCCCATGCCGCATCATTTACAAAGCAATCAGTGCTCCTTAATGTGTCGCACACAATACAACACACCACCTGATTTTACTGAGGAGATGAGAGATAAGGCCGAACACCAACCACGACCAAAGCCCAAGTGCGAAAACGAGGTAAGAACCTCTCTCGCCAGGACACGCACAAAGTTTTCCAGAACTTCATGTGCAGCCTTTGCAACAGCCCCATGGAGATGACAAGGGACAATTAGCGCAGGGAGACAGCTCCTTCAGCTCCTGCCTTTGGAAGGGGCAACAGATTTTTCTACTCTAGGTCTTACCTAGGAACTAAAGCCTCAAACTGCACCAGTTTAAATTGAATGAGATTTTTCAACCCACTGAAAGTTGTTGCAAGCCACAACACAGACTCAACTTTGACATAAAAACAGCTTTAAAGCTCAATCTTGACCAAACCTAACCAGCTTAACCTCCACTGAAAGTAATTTGTCACAAGTTCCCATGCCTCTACAACGAGGTTACTTTTCCTTCTTCAACCATCTCAGGTCAGTGTTGTGAAACTGCCGTGTTAACAAACCTTTGCGTCACCAACACCGCAAGAGCCCAGGACACCGGCTCCCAGCAGCCAGAAGACGCAACAGACCACCACGGGGTAAACTGTATGGTGCTACAAATGGAGGTGTCGTAAAATAATGACCAACAACTGGTCAAAAGCACCAGGTAGCTGTTAAAATTACATTTCTACCTTCAACCATACTGCAATCAAACACGGTCAAGCATCTAACTCTTGAGAAGAATTGCCACACTCGCCTCACAAATTGTGTAAAATCACATCAGGAAACTCAGCTGCCTTCCACCTCCCATGCTGATTAGCCCCAGTATCATTACACAACACGATTACATTCTTCTTCACAGGTAGTTCAAAGTAGCATAAATTTCCTGAAAGTCACTGGGAAGGACCAGCTACAACCAATGCTTCACCAAAACCTACTGTTTTCTTTTCAGCCCATTTATGCTCGAAATGTTGACACTCTTCACCATGACAGCACAGCTACAAAGGGTTTGTCAAGCCTCCTTTACCATGTTAAATAATAACTGAACAGTATGCTAATTTACTTTCCTCCAGTGAACTGTCTGCATTCCCTGCCGATTTCCTGTAGCTACAAATATGATAATCAGGAGAACAAAGACTTTAGCACAGCCACTCGGGAACCAGTCACTGAAATGAAGTATGCCCGACTCCAGAAGCCAAGGAGAGACCTGCAGCTCTGCTTGCCCTGTGTACCCTGAGCCCATGTTACAGAGATATTAAACAAGAATAGTGAAAAATTGCCCATCTGAGTAAAGTTTCTTTTTTTAACTTCACGGACAATACCACCACTTAGCAACACGGCCGTTCTTAAAATGAATCAATCTACCTTTAATTCCCACTTCCTCCCCAGCCTCTCTGGACAGCAACTTCTGGCACTCCATCAGTCCCCTTTTATCCCAGTTTCTTTTTATAAATCCAAGGTCAGGTTTCCTCTCCCATCTCATGTGATGCGCTGGACTGAAGTTCTGCCAGCGTGGTCGGTCCCCTCCGCTGCCAAACCCCATCCCGTGCCACAACACTCCTTACCAGACTGTTCCACCACCCCACCAGCATTTCATTCTGGGCATTTTTCTCATGTTTAGCGGAGAGGAAATTAAAAAAAAAATAAATATGGGGCGGGTTGGGAGAGAAACACCAACTTTCCCAGAGACGCTTAATGGCATATAGAAAAATTAACACCCCCTGCAATCAAGTCACACCCGGGTGGCTGTCGGGGGGTCCCCCACCGCCACCC
>VXAK01001790.1:73145-87773 GCA_013399435.1 Arenaria interpres | reverse complement strand
GGGGGGGGGGGCGCGTTCGAAGGACCCCCCCACTATGCTCCTCAGTCTCCACAGGCTTTTTGTGGACTATTTTCAAGTCCCTTCTCAGAGAATGATGTCAGGAGGCAGCCTGTGCACCCCAGGAGGGGCTAATGTCACCATCACCCCTCTGCAAGGACACCCTCAGCTTGTCGGTGTGGCGGGTGGAGAGGTGTCAGGGCACAGCCCAGCCCCACACAGCCCCTCTGCCCCCATTTGTGCGCTCCCCTGGGAGGAAAAGCCGGCAAAGCAGCAACTGCTTCCCTGGGCGGCATCTGCCCACTCTGGTTTGGCATCAGCAACCCAGCCTTCACTCCATGAGAGAGTTGAAAATGGAGGGTAAGCCAAAAAGCCTTTAATGTCTTCTGGTATTGGGTATTCACTGAATAAAAGGTTCTTTTCCAGGTGTGGATCCTGCAAGAGGCACCATCCAGACAGCAGACACGGCTGACAGCTGTGCCTCACACCCTGAGCACTCAAAGCTTTGAGAGGGTGAGGATGGATCCATTCTCCTCCCCACAGAGCTCCCATCCCAGGCTGGACAGGCTGGTGGGTGAGGAGACAGGGGAAATACTTCCCCAAGAGTCGATTAGTGTTCTTCACCCCAAACCAAAAGCAATCTTTACTTGCTCATTTGGATCTTGCCTTTAATGAGTCAAATGTTCTTTCAGAAGAAAACGTTTAGCACTTCATAGCAATTGCCACACTCTGAAGTTCTCCAAGTGATTTGAAATAGTTGCTTAACTTCACATGAAGCTAAACGTTTTACTGAACACAAGGGCTGCTTCCCAAACAGAATCACAATTAGAAATGCGTAACAGCAAGTGAAAACATCACCACTACGCTGCAGGATAAAATAAGCAGAAGCATCAACAAAAAGCCCCAGTAAACACAAATAACCCAAAGGCTCAAGAATATCACTAGCAAAGCTGAAAAAAGAGCTGCCTTAATGCACATTCCCATTAAGCACAAGGTTAGTCTGGATTAGGTTTAGCTAAACTGCAACCTACAAACTTCAATGGAGGCAGATGGATCAGTTATAACAACGATTTGAAACATCTAGCTCTCCCTAGTTCCAATTCTCCCCAGAAATAAAATCAATAAATAAAAAATACTCTCATGCCCACCATTTCCCCCACCCCAAGCCGGGACTGGAAGGAACTCTTTTCCCTGGGTTAGTGTCTAGCACTCGTGTAATATTCAGGCTGCCCTGAACAAGGTACCATTTACCAGGCTACAGAAACCCATTCCTAATTAGCATCATCCCATTATTAGTTGGCGGGTGACATCTACTGGTAGGTTGCACACTGCAGGGGACCCCGTGCTCCCTGGCTCTGCGCAGCTGCAGGCAGCAGGTGCTATTACAAATATCCCATCTGCCATCCCTTGAGCCACCTTTAATTAACCCAGTGCTTTCAGAACTGGGATAAAGGAACCGCTCACCTGCCTGCACTGGCCGTGTCCAAGCTGCAGAGGGGCTCAAGCCAACACAGCTGAACTTCCTGAATTTTCTGTCTGCAAAATAGAATTGTCTCTCAGCCCAGATTTACCACATTACTAGGAATCACCAGAAACGAGTGTCTTCCTGAGCAGAGTAGAAAGACTGCCTGCAGCACTTCTGCTCCTCATTCCTCCATAAGAACCACCTCTACAAACAAGGGAAACCCTACATCAGTAACCACCATACCTACAAAGTTCCTTCCTATAACCTGCTTCTGATCACAAGTTATTCCACTACAGTAGTGACACATGCCAAAGATTTGAGTCACCTCTCTGTGAGCTCTAGATTTATGCACTTAAATAAGACACGGTGATGCAACCCAGGTGGCATTTTCACCTATTTTATTATACACAAAACATGAGCAGGAAGTTCTACTGAGGAGGCTGACCACGTCCACGACCAAATCCACCTCTCTGCAACAGAAAAGGAAGAGCATTAAAAGTCACCATATTAAGCAAGTGACAGTGGCAAATACACATCAGCAGGAACCACCGACATCATTAAAGGGCTACCTGCCTTTCCTCAGCTTTGCATGACTTTGATAAATGTCCCCTGCTTATCAAAGCTGGGAGCACAGTCTAACACGGATCTGTTAGGGACCAGCTATCTCAGACCGGTTAACCAGATCAGTGAGCCTAAGTTCTTAGCCTAAGATCAACCCATCCCAGCCAGCTCTGTGGATCATGTCTGAAATTCTTGTATTTCGGAAGTATAAAATCATGCATTTCCTCTAGAGAGCTCAACTTGCTTCTCAAATGTGTCATGGGCTTCCCATCACAGCGAGGCCACCACATAGTTTCCTTAAGAGGAATGCAGCAAGCAGAGCTGGGCATAAAGGGTAAGGGTTGCCAGTCCCTCTTACACAGCCAGAGCCAAATCCCTAACCCCAGCTGGTATCCCTCAGCAGCACCACGCAGATACGACCCATCCACTTTCTCCCTATTAAAGCCTCATTAAAAGAAGCAAATCTCAAATGCAAATACTCACAAACTGGAATTCAGTGGCTGCTCCAGCACCAGCCTCAGCCTTCTTGTCAGCACCAGCTGAAGAGAGAGAAGGAGGAATTACTCACCATGACTAACCAAAGAATCCACTCCCCAGGTACAGCCTGCCTGCTTGGAATCACAGGTTTACAATCAAACATGACTAGAACTGAGACTAATTATAGCATAGTAATAGCTATTATTGACATCCAGCCCAAAGAAAACCCCACAGTCCAGCTTGGGAAAATTCAAGAAAAGAATCATATCCATAAGCAGATACAGATGAATTCTGTTGCGTAAATGCCTAAGCTACGTCAAGAGTCTGATTTTCCCCTTCCCTTCTTGAAAGGAAGCCAATACCAAAGACAACTCTCCCAAAGAGATAAGCTGCACAAAGAGCAAGGTCGGCCTGATATTCCCACAGCAACACAAGGGACACTCACGTGGCACGGCGCTGCGTCTGTACGTGTCCCTGTCAGCTTCACCCCGAGTGAGACGCGCTGGGCGTTCACCTTCCAGACCTGAAAGTGAAAACAGCACCATCAAATACATTGCTCACCCAGGACACAACCAACTCATTCCATGGGTGACCCTCCATCTCAAGGTGGAAAAAAGCCCTCCATTAGATTTATCAGCAGAGATGCACACCTCAGGCAGCTCAGTGTTATAAATCTAAACAAAAAGAAGTGGTGCAATAAGGAAAAGTTTGCTGTAACGGTAAAAAATCTGCTGAAGTGCACCGGACTGTGCTTGAGTTGAAGTTAAATAATGTGAAAAATGCATTTAAAGCATCATCTCAGTCAGCTTCATCTCAACAGCCAGAAGAACAAAGAAACAAAATTAATGATTATAATAAAAAATAATATCAGAAATAAAGGGAACCTGTCACATCCAACAAACTTGTTCATAGCTAAATTGCAAAAGGCACAATATTCCGATCCCAACCTAAAATACAGCTACGCTATCAGTATCACAAATCCTCCACAATGGAATAGATTAATAAAACTAAGAGCCAATTATCCATGTAACATCAGATTAATATCAAGACAGAACACGTGCAGGAAAGAAACAGATGTGGTGGAACTGCCAATGCCTTACAGGGTTCTCCCTGAGCATCAAAGATGAAATACACTCCCTCAGCACCAGGCAGTGAGACACATTTAGGGGCTGTTGCTGCCTGGCCCACCACGGTATCTCATGCATGCTGCAAGAAACACCAACCAGGCACTTCTACAGGCTTGACATACACTGCAGGCACTAGTTTTCCCCAAACAAAAAAACAGTTTTTAAAATAGATGCTTTTATTACGAAGAGAAACACTACACAACAATGTGCACAGATCAGCTTATCCTCTGAGTGCTTCTACGTCCTTATTTTCTGTCAGGTTAAACCATTAAAGTACAACCCCTCAACAATGGATTATGTTTTTTAAACTTCAGATCTTTCCATCCTTAATTTCTAACAGTTCAATTACATCTGTAACAGACTGCAAATATCAAATATGCAGTAGTCTAAAACCTGCTTTAGACTGTTCCAGCTTTTCTACCAAGCCTTACTGGAGAAAGTCGGTAGCATTGCATGGAAGTGCCAGAAAAGGCCCCAACACCCCAAGAGATCAAGCAAGACCCGAGCTTGGATTCTGCACCACCATCCACACACACCTCTGCGACTTCTCCTCTGCTGCAGCCTAAGGCAGGTAATCCACAGACAAACAGCCCAGAAACAGCCAATTTGGGCAGCCCCACCAGCTAACCCTGCCAAGGTGCGGACTGGTGGAGGTCACTGGCACTGCACTGAAAAGGGCAGTGATGCTACAAGATGAAGCTTCCTCGCTGCAAACTCTAGCCAGGAACTGTGAGCCCCATCCTCCCATTAGATACGCAGTTTCTTTAGCTCACTGGATAAACGCAACATCCAAAGAGTAAATTTGATAACATCCAAAGCTGCTCAGAGATCAAAGAAACTGTCATCTTCCGAGTTTCAATGCAATTCTTTCCTTTGAAGCAGATGGTGCTGCAGTTTTGTTAGGCTAAAAAACAAGCTGCAGGAGTTGCAGGTGAACTCCTCAGCACCCCGTGCCCACAGCCTCTGTCCCCAGTGCGGTGTCCTCTACTTAGGGACAGGATACGATGTAGCTCAGAAGCAGGAAGAGCAGGCTCCTGCCATCCACCAGAATAAGCTTTGTCATGTAGGATTCCCCTTTCCCTTTTTTTCCCCTGCTTTAAGGGCAGGAGGACATCCTACGACATTATTCTTGGTAAACACAAGAGGCAGCTCCACACAAGGCACAGACCCACCACCTCCTGCCTTGAGGGAGAACAAACGTTTCCTTCCCCTAGAGACCCAGCAATGCTCTTCTGTCAACCACAGTTGCAGTAACTTTCTCTCTCCTTCCTCTAAGCATCCAGTAGTTTTGATCTCCCCAGAGATCTTCTGGGCACTTTCCCTTTTTTTCCTGCTCTGTGCTGTGTTGCTTCTCTGCTTCTGGACAGGAAACCAGGAAAACCAAGCAGAAGGGATTTTGCAGAGCATTTTGAAATGCATACAATCAATGTAACCATCCTTCCTATTCTGAAGTTTTAGCTTGGAATGCAGTAATCTTTCCAGAACTGAACTGAGGAGCATGGTGGCTTCAAGACATTATTTATACTATACTACTCTATGACTTTGCCCACCACAAAGGATATCAAAACAGCTCACAAGCCATTCATAGGCCAATATCAAGGATCACAAGGAAAAAGTGTAGCTTTTGCCTTGTGTGGGCTAAACAGGCAGGTCTGCAACCCAAACTTTATTATTTAACATTGCTATTTGCAATCAGAGGAGAATACCTTCTGGAAATACGTTTCAGCCATCTGCAGGTGGGTCTACAACACATTTTGGAGGGAGGTGCCTGCGCAGAGGCAGCTGTGGGCAATCTGAGAAGTCACCATCAGCAACACATCTGTTACATCTGTTTGCACAACCAGCATCTCCTTCACTTTGGGGTATGAAAAAACCCACCAAGAAAAAAAATAAATCAGAACCACAAGCCCAACATACCACACATATTTGTTGTAAACCCTTTTAAAAGTGAAGGTAGCTTTAATAATGTGACTTGTCTAACAGCTCATTAAGTGTACATGATAAAGCCAGGACTGTGGATATCCACCTTGACCTCAGGTACCACAGAAGAAGCACATCCATCACCCAGGCTTAGCTTTCACTTTCAGCCATCGAATCCTGTGCCCAAGTGCCACATCCCAATGCAAGTTTGTTCTGTATCTCAGCAATCCTAGCCAAGGCCACTCAACTTTTACAAAACAGCCCCCCAGGCAGTTATTCCAAGGATAACTCAGGCAGAGACAAGGTTCTGTGTACCCGCGGGACTACGGATTAGGTCTCCCCTTCCTGAGGAAGAACTGCAGTGATTGCTGCTGGCTCTACCCAAAAGACAAGAACTGTTTTTGAAAAGCCCTGGCAGCTAGAGACACCCTCATCTCAGACCTCAGCCACATCTGGCACCTCAATCCACAGCCTGTGGCTTCAGCACATCCACTCACAGCACGTCTGTTACTGGAGAAGGCCAAGTTCCACACTCAAATAGTTTCTCCCAGTCAGTCTAACAGCTTTCTCTAGCCCCCTCCAAATTTTCAGTAGGCCAGTGGCCACCAGACCAGTCCCAAATACACAAGCAATAAAACCTATACATGCCTCCTTGGTCTATTAATGTTTATACATCCAAAAAATTACAGCAGCTCACACCAGCCTGCGCTGGAAGGTGACATTCAGCTGCGAGTCCACCACACCTGTGCTGTCTAACACACTTAAACCCCTTCCCCTCCTTCCCTGCTTCCTCCTGCTGCCTCAGCAGCCTCTGCTCAACCAGCGCTTACCTTTGGGCCGGGGTCTGCCAGTCTCTGGGCGGCTGCGGCGCAGGGTCGCAGGGACAATCTCAGGGGGCAGGTGAAGGTAATCCCGCAGGTACTGGATGCCCTCGTTGGTGAGATACCAGTAGAAATGCCTCCACGCAAACTGCTCTTTCACATAACCACGGGATTTCAGAGACTAGACAGAGAATTCTCAAGTTACTTCACGTACGATCCTTATCATCATGCAACATCTCCGATCAAGACCCTCAACCAGATGTTTTTAGGAACAGAGGAGCCTATTAGGGCATGCGGGGAATGAAAATTTAGAAATAGATAAACATTCACAGGACAAAATGACAGCATCATTCCTATACTGTGAGAAAATACAAGGCTGTCACACACAGAGGTATCACAGCTTCAAAAACCGAGCTAGAGATAGGCTTCAACTAAAAAATAACCTACAGTCTGTGGGGAACAATAAATCAAAAAGGAAACAGCAAAATGGAAAAACAACTGTAAATGAGAAAAAAACAGCAAATGCAACACATCTGATATTTGATAACGTCTGACAATGTTTATTTACAGGTACACAAGGACCTCGTGTGCCCTGATGCCCGGTCCTGGCCTCCGTACCTGCATGGCTTTCATGACATGGAGGTTGGGCACGTTCTTGTCAACAAGCTCGGGGTGCTTCGGCATGTGGACATCTTTCTTGGCCACCATCACTCCCTCCTTAAAAAGGAGTTCGTAGATGGCAATTCGGTTCTTCTTGGGCATCAACATCTAAACAAAAGATAAGGAGTAGACAGTAAATACTGCTGATTTAAGATAAGTGTGCTTGGGAGTCTACCAGAAGTAATGAAATAACAACACTGTATGAAAAGCCTAAATAAACCCCCACAGATCAGTGTCTCCTGTAAGAACTTCTCAAGCTACATTTGAGAAGCTGAGCAGGCGCCCCTTCCCCCTGTTTTCCTGTGAAGGAAAACTGAGCAGTCCCAATTTTCACTTTTTAACATTAGATGACACCACTGTATGAAAAACGGCAAAGTATCCAATGTCGGCCGAAACAAGGGCTGAGGCAGGCGGGGAGAGACCCAGCTCAGGGTCAGGCCTGTTCCGGCTCTTCCACCTGCGGCTCTGTTGTCAATATACGCTTCACTCGAGAGCACAGGAAGCCTCTCCCCCTCTCGCTGAGCAGCGGGGCACCTTCGCCAGCCGCAGCCCCGGTCCGGCGGGGGCTCGGCGCCCCAGCGCCGGTGGGGACCCTTCACCACAGGAACTTCCCGAGGCCGAAGGTCCCGCTGCCACCGCTGGAACTCACCGGGGCTCCCGCCGCGGCCCGTCCCCGCAGCATGGGTGGGGGGACCCTGGAGCAGCCGCCCCACCTCAGGGTCCCCCAGCCCCAAGGCCTGGCCTCTCCGGTAACGAAACCCCCCCGCGGCCTACTGGCCCCCGCTCCCTCCCGCCCTGCCAACTTGGACCTAGATCCCCCCTCATCGCGGAAATCCCCTCGCGGAGGGGCGGGCCGTGTCTCCCCGTCGCTGCCGAGCAGCGGCCCCTGTCGCCGCCCCGGGATGGCGGGGATGCGAGGCCGATGCGAGCCCGGAGCGCGGCCTCACCGTGGCGGCGGCGACGGGCCCAAGCGCGGAAAGGAGGGCGCCTGCGCCGCGCTGCCGCTTCCGGCCTCTCGAAGGACCCCCCCTCTGGCGGTGCGGGTGACTGCGGCGCTGCCTGAGCGGAGAGCGAAGGCCCCCTCCAACCCGAGCACGAGGCTGCCCGCTGAGGTGCCTGATGGGAATTGTCAGCGGTGGCTCCGCGGGGTCCCGCAGTCGTGCGACACTTTCCGGTCCCAGTCCGGGGGGGGGGCGAAGAGCCACCCCACCAGTTCTCCAAGCACGGCTTTCTTTCCCCACCCGTGGGGCGGCTGCTCCTCGGCACCGGCGGCCATTTCGGGGGGCAGGGGGGTCTCGGTCCCCTCGAGGCTCGCTGGAGGCACACAAAGTCCCCTTTGCGCCCCAAATGCCCTGCCAGGAGGTGAGGGGCCACCCACAGCCCCCCTCCCCTGTCTGTACACCCCCCACACACACCAAGGCTTTTGGTCCGGGGTGGGGGACGTGGTGGCCCCGGGCAGGGGCTCCCCAGTGAGGGGGACAGGAGTTGTGTCCCCTTAGGGCCCCCCAGTGCAGTGTGTGTGTGTCCCCCCTCCAGACCAGGGCTGCTCCTGCCATGGTGAAACACCCCAGGAGCGACGGGAGCAGGGTCCCAAGGCTGGTGGAGGGGAGACGTCCCTGCTGTGTCATGTGGAGGGGAGACGTCCCTGCTGTGTCATGTGTCGTGTCCATGCCCCCCCCCGCAAGACCCCAAATCCAGGGAGGGGCTTGGCCACATGGCACCCCCAGATCCGCTGCAGGGTGGGGAGAGGAGAGGGAAGGGGATGGAGAAGGGAAGGGGATGGAAAAGGGAAGGGGATGGAAAGGGAAAGGGGAAGGGGAGAGGGGAAAGGGAGAGGGAAGGAGAAAGGGATGGGAGGGGATGGAGGGGGACAGGGAGGCTGGGGACCCCCCGCCACCAGCGAGGCCACCCGGCTTATTCCCATCCGTCTCCGCCGTCGTGTTTTCACCTTGTGCGGCCAAGGAGTCGTTACACCGGGGCAGCCATTGGTTGGCTAAATATGCCTCCCTAATCCCCGTGCTGATCTTTACCCCCCTCCTCCCCATCTGCCGTGACCTTCCTGCCGATGCGCAGAGCCAGCCCCGGCGAGAGGCAGCCGGTCCCGCTCCCTGCCAGCGTCCCCCACGTCCCAAAGGTACCGCTGTGCAGCTCCTGGATGGATTTGGGGCAGAGGCGGGAGGTTGGCGTCGGTGGGTTGGCCGGGGGCTTGCTGTGACGAGGGTTGCTGGCACACGGCGGGTGACGGTGGCTGTCCCCCCAGGTGGCGGGTGGGATGCTGGGGGCTCGCAATGATGCTGTCACTGCAAAGGTCCCCCAAATCCCCTCGGTGATCCAGGCTGGTGGGTTTGAAATGGGGGTGTCCGTCCATCCCCCCTCTATGCTGGTGGCTGCTTGCTGGGAAATGAAACCCACTAGGGCAGAGCAGGTCCCTGACCCATTTTAAGCCATTTCCAAACTTTTCCTGGGTTGTGCCGAATAGGGCTCACCATCTGCCTCGGGTTCCCCCCCAGTTTTGGGGTCACCTGTTTTTCCTGGCCTCGTGGTGTCTGTGGAAGCGTGGGAGGGGAGTGTGGGTCCCGCAGGTCCCCACTCTGCTGCCTGCGCCTCCCGGGGGAGCTGGGGTCCCGTGTGAAGCAGCAGAGAGGGGCAGGGGTCTGGACAGTGGTCTGAGCTTCTGTGGGCTCACGAGACACGGCACCATGGGGCTGGTGGGATGCAGCCCACACCAGCCCACGCATGGCCCCGCTCTGCACGCTGTACCCATCGTCCCCATAGCCCACCTGCCGCACCGAGGGCTCTGGGGGGCTCCCGGGGTGGGGGGCTGCTGGCTCCACACACTGACCATGGGGCCACGGATGCCCCGGGGACACTCTCGCCCTGCCAGGCTGGCACCGCTGATGGATCATCTGTTCTCAGCTCCGAGTGCGGGGTCCCTCCAGCCCCCTGTGGATACCTGATGGAGGTCTGGGACCCCAGCCTGCAGTCGGGGGGCTGGCAGCAACCGTGCTCCTCTCCCCCCCTCCGCCATCTCCCTGGGATGTGTTTGGCGTCGTCTTACCTGGTGACAAACACAGGCTGCTGCTCCAAGCCCTGTGGTCAGAGGGGCTCAGCCTACACCTGCAACCCCTGCCCGGCTCCCGGGTGCTGTGGGGCAGAGCCCCCCCGGAGCTTCCTAATCCCCTCAGCCGCAGAGGCACGGCCGGGCACTGCAGCGCCCAAGCAGCTGGCCAGGAGCTGAGGCTCTGCAAGGCGGCTTAGGCTGAGCCCCGGGAGCTGCCGGGGGGCTGCTTTCCATCTGCAGGCAGGGGCCAACGGTCACCCCCCTGAGCCCACATTTGCCCCCACGGTGGGAGCTCTGGAGGCACACGGTGCAGTTGGGCTGTAATTTGGGGTCTGCGTGAGGGTGAGCAGGGTGGTCCAAGGGACCACGGGAAGCCAAAGGGAGCAGCGGGGTCCCTGGGGGGTGCATGGGGCCGGGGGATGCCCATACCCACCCTGGGGTTGTGGCTGAGCCTTTCGGGCTGGAGGCTGGTGCAGTCCCAGGGCAGGAGGGGCTGAGGGATGTGGCACATCGCGAGGTGCCTGGAGCTGCCCGGTGCCATCCTGGGGCTTCGCTACCATCGCATCGCCCCGTTTCTTCCTTTCCAGGAATTCTGCGACAATCGCAGCGCCCCCCGGGAGAAACGCATCCCCCCGCTCGTCCCGTGGGACAGGAGAGCTGCCCTTGCCCTCCTCGTCCTGCCGCACTGCCCGCCTCTGCCCGCACCTCCTCTTGGCTGCTCCTGCGCCTGCCTTGGAAATGGCAAAGCAAGCGCTTTGCTAAACGGATTAGAGCTTCCCCGGCAGCCTCTGGGGCTGCTCCCACGTCTCCTGGCCCCCGCGCCACCTTCCCTGGGCAAACCTCATCCCTAAGCCAAATATTCAGAGCAAGGCCATCGCCGCAGCAGAGCTGGCCCAGCCGGGGGCACTGCACCACCGGCCCCAAAACAAGTGCCGCACCGCGGCTCCCATCACACCAAAACCCCATCCAAAGCCCTGCGGGTCTTTCCCACCTCTTAGAAATGTTCTTCCCCTTCGCAGGAACCCAAAATAGACTCGGGAACTGATCAGCCACCGGCTTGGCCGTTGCTGATGGTGCTGACCCTGCCCCAGGCTCTGCACCGATCTGTGACCCCCCCAGCTGGAGCTGGCCCCCTCCTCTCCCACCTCTGCCTGAAGGGGCTGCAGCAGGACGGGAGCTGTATTTAACTGTAAAAGGATTGAGGAAGGCAAGCCCGGGCGGCTGGCAGGCATCGATTAGTGATGATTAGGGGCAGGGCGAGGAAGGGAAGGGGACATCAGCGCCGGCAAAGTGCCTCTGCACCGGGGCCACCTCCTGCAGCGAGCCGAAGCCTGGGTTTTGGCCCTACGTGGGATCCCCCTTGCTGGAAATCCTGTGTCCCCAACCCTGTTGGTCCCCTTGGCTGTGCTGGGAGGCGATGCTGCCGGGGCTGGGATGGAGCTGGGATGGAGCTGGGCTCCTCCAGCACAGTCCAGCAGGAGGAAAAGACCTTGGGGACACCAGCTCAGCTGGTGTTTGTGCAACAGCTTGGAGGCAAACACAGGACCCTGTGGTGCTTCTGCAGATGAGGAGAGAGGCTGTATCCAGCCGGCAGCTTCCCGGAGGATCCAAGCCAGTGTCCGGCTGCCCTCGGCATGGCCCAGCACAGGGGGAAGGAGGCAGCGAGTCCCCAGTGCCACCGTCGCTGTGGCCATGGGGGATTCATACGAGCTCCTCCCAGGCAGCTGCCTGCACCGAGCTGCGCACAATTTCCCAGGAAAAATGGAGTCTTTATGTCCCGTGCCCGGCCCCTTCCCCGGAAGGGCTGGGAGGATGCCCCTGGGGCCGGTTACGAGCAGACAAGAAGGGGATTGTTTTGGTGGGAGCTGGGTTTCTGGCAGCACCTGCCCCACGCTGGGGCCCTCCACAATGGCTGCCTTTCTGCGTAATTGCAGCAGAGCAGCCAATTATCCTCCACTGCTAATTAGAGATGCAAAATAGCCCCACGCTTGCATTCTCCCCAGCAAGCCCAAGAGGGCTTCTGGGACTGGTGGCACATCTGCGGCGGGAGCTGCCCGGGCATGGGGCGAGCACAGGGGCACCGGCCCTGTCCAGACCCACAAGCCCCAGTTCACACTGCTCTCTGCCCTGGTATTAAGTGGAAAGGGGCAGTGAGAGGCTAGGGATGGGTTTGGGATAAGCGGGGTGCCCGGACCCCTCTCTGCCCCCATCCCCAAGCAGCCTTCTCTGCAGCACCCATGGGCCGGGGGCTCTCCCATTGCTCCCAGTGCCAGCCAGCTTAGCAGAGAGCACCGTAACGGGGGGCTCTGCCATCATTTAGGAAATGCATTTTCCTTTCCTTGCTCAGGAGGCAGAGGGGGAGCAGGCTGGGCTTGAAAATCCACCGCCCCCTTATTCGTGCAAAGGCTGGCGCTGGTGGCCGGGTGATGGGCAGAGCGGCTGATAGCTGGTGGCATTTCCCTCCTCTCCTGCCCGCACTGGCTCGCTGCGCAGGCAGGCTGCTGGCAGCCACCACGGCACGGTGTGGGATAACTTGCTTGGCTCCTTGGTTTGCTGTGGCACTCGAAGAGCCCTAATTTCAGAGCGGCAAGTGGCTCGATAAATCAGGGCTTATTTCCTGCCAATACTGGCCGCTGCTTCCCGCAAGAAAACTCATTTTACAGGAGGGGAAATGACTTACCGTGGGAAATAGTAAGCGGTGGGATGGCAAAAGCCCAGGAAAAGTTTGTCGTATCTGAGTTTTTGGTGAAGGAATCGGCTGACACTCATTGTGGGAGCTTCATGCCGTGGTGACAGCATTCCTGCCCGCTACCAGCATGGAGCAGCCTGAGCTACCAGGGAAGATGTGTGTTGGTGATCCCTGAATGGACCACATCTGCCACAAAGCTGGTGGCAGCGGGTTGTTAGCACCAGGAACCTCCCCCAAGTCATCGAGGTCCCTTCCGTCACCCTCTTAGAGAGCGTTTGTCACCCAGTTCTTTATGCCAAGAACATTCGCTCCTCTGCAGCGTGGATGCTGCTGGGGCAGAAGGCAGCTGGGACAGCCCCATGCAGCCACCCTGCGCTGAAAACTGCCAACTCATTGCATGCAAGAACAATGCCCAGTTAATCAGCCCCCTCAGTCCATCCCCGTGTCAGGATCAGGGAGAGTTAGATGGCTTGGGTCTCGCCTGCTGCAGCTGGGCATGAAATATTTCGTCAGCCTTTCTGTCTATGAGGTGGGAAGACACGCTCGGATGGCACGAAGCTGGAAGGAGCCGGAAGGCAGGAGGGATGGAGAACCCCACCAGGCTTCATTAAGCAGTCGAAGGCGCTCGTTAGGGGAAAGCTGAGCCGGCGTCGGAGGCCCGGCGGAGCCCCCCGGGACCGGGTCGCATTCTCCGGGCAACCCGATCCCGGCGGCAGCGGGCTGGCAGCCTCATTACTGCAGCTTCTGCGGGCGGCTTCGGTTACTCGGCTGGAAGCGCTCGTCTCCTGCTGGCTTTTAATTTCCCTGACATCACCCGCGAGCCGGGGGAAATGCAGGCGCGTTCGGGCAGTTGAGAGGGGGAGAGCCTGTCGTCACCCCCACCCGCATCCTCCCCAACAGCCCCCTCCACGGCGTGGGAGGGCTCCAGCCCCCCGCTGCCCCCTGGCACCCCCATCCTGTGATAAGCCCCGGTGACCCTGGGCACAAGCTCTGGAGGAGGCAGATGGCAGAGGAGAGGTAGCTGCTCGGCCCTCTGGCCTCAGGGAAGACTTAGAGGGGTACAGTCCCCGTCACCCCCTTCCCCAGCCCCCCTTTCCCCAGCCCAGCCGGGTGGGAAGGACCGTTTCTGCTTCTCCTGCCAGCCTGTTCCCAGCTGGCACATTTGGCAAGGAGGTGGCACCGGCTGCCTCTCCGAAGGCGTTTTGGGCTGTTTGTTTCTGCAAGAGCTGCGGCTCAGCCCTTAAAAACCTCCCTGTGTCCCTTTCCTGGGGCCTGCGGAGGTGGCAGAGTGCCCGGGGGAGGCGAGGGGGGAGCACATTGCTCGGTCCCGTCCTGTGCCGGAGGGACAAGGACCCCAGGGAGCAGCAGGATGAGGAACCCCGGGGGTATCCTCACTCAGCTCCCCAGAGAGCCTCCCAACTGAGGGGGAAGGAGCCCATTTGTGGCCCTAACAGCCCCCCGCAGTGACAGTGACACTGGGGCCGGACACCCACACGCACCCAGCCGCAGGCTGCGGGCACCCCCCTGCCTCCCCCATCCCTGTGCCCCAGGCCGCAGCACCCCAGGTAGTCCCATCCGGGGGGTGCTGAGCACCCTCCTGGCAGCAGGACAGGAGCCTGGGGGTCCCTGCCCTGGGCGAGGGTCTCAGCACAGCCCCCCCCGACGGCAGCGGGGGGGTGGCAGGGCAGCGATGTCACCCCCCCGGGGTGGGTGCAGACCCGCAGGCCAAGGATGAAGGAAGGGGAGGGCAGAGGGAGGGGGGGGAGGGAGATCAGATCCATCTCACCCCCCCTCCCAAATCCTCCCTGGATGATTTTTGCAACCTTTGCAGGCAGCGGGCTCCATCCCCC
>VXAK01001790.1:0-72939 GCA_013399435.1 Arenaria interpres | reverse complement strand
CAGTACAGAGTGGGTTCGCGCCCCCCCGGCAGGACAGGGTGTCCCCTGATCCCTTCCGCATGGGGACACAGGGGGGGACGGCAGACGTGACCTTCACCCCCTCCCTGCGCGTCCGATGGGGTGCAGGGGCAAGGGACACCCCCTCTGCGATGCTGCTGCGCTCCTGCATTTGTGCCTCAGTTTCCCCAGCTGCAAATGATGAGGGGGACACTTGTGCTGTCCGTGTCATCGCTGTCCCCTTCCCCAGCTGTGCACATCCCCCCGCCACTGAAACCCCTCCTTTTGCTGTTGTCACCCCAGGTTCCCTCCTGGCGCCCCCCTCCATCCCTCTACTTTCCTACCCCTCCTCTGAGCCCCCTCTGGCTCAAAGTCTCCTTCCCCCACCACAGACAGCTAAAATCCTGCTCCCCATCCCTGAAACCCCACTCCCGCCAGCCCCGTTCACCTCCTGTCACTGTGTCTGTCCTGCTGAGGTAGAGGGGACGGGACCCCACCTTGTGCGAGCGCGTGACGCTCTGGTTCCCCCCCCACCCCTCTGTCCCTGACGCGGAAGCGAGGGGACAGCACCGCCGTATCCTCCACCACCGTCGTGGGCTACTTCTCGGTTTCATTGCAAACCTCATATTTGGATTTCTGCCTAAACCCTTGCTCCTGGGACCACGAAAAGCCCCGTCTCGAGAGTCCGAGCATCCTTGTTTCCAGAGTCAGGCTGGGGCGGCAGCCTGGGAAACGCTGCAGGGCTGGAAGACGAGTCGAAACCCCCCCAGCAGAGCCTCGGCCCCGTCTCCCTTTCCCCAGGCCCGAGCACATGCACGGGGCCAACAGTCCTGCCTCCGCACCCCTGCCGTGATGTGGTGCCCATCCACATTCCTGGCACATCCGCTGTACCTGAGCCGGGCTGCGAGCTCCCCTGGAGAGAAACACTCATGTTATCTGCAAATGCCATGCAGATTTCCAGAAACCTTTGCATAAGGCTGTTAAAATCCCAAAGAAGACTTTGACAGGCGTCCCGTGCTCTGAGCCAGGTAACTTTGGAGGGCGCAGGAGGAAGGTGAAGGTTCCTGCAGAGCCCACACGAAATGCAAAGCCTTTTTGCTGCCAGGGCTTGGAGCAAAAGCGTCTCCCCCTGGCTACTGCAACCTATGGCCTGTGGCCCCCACCCCAGCCAGCGAGGTGGCCATCCTGTCTGCATGCAGGACACATGGCTCCCAGTAACACCCCCGGATCACTGAACCTCCTTTGCAAATGCTTTTGTTTTGGGGAACCCCCAAGCCCTGACCTGGTGGGGTCCAGTGAGTCCCTGTGGCAGCTGGACCCCCCCCCAGCCCTCAGAGCCCTCTGGGGTCGATGCAGATGACTTTAACTGAAGCAAGGAGGCTGCCACAGGGGCATCCCGCACAGGATTCATTGGAAAAGTGGCTCCCAGCAGTAGTTTCCCGTCATCAGCTCCGTGCCACCTCCGGGGACTTTCTGCCCTCGCAGCCGCCTCGTGCACTGCTCGAGAAACCACATGCACGGGGTCCAAGCCAGCCCCACGGTGCTGCCCTGGCCCAAACCCCACGGAGAAGCACCCGGTGTGTCCCTTCCACATCTGGCCACAGTCCGGCTCTTTGTCCCGGGAGCTCTGACTCTAATCCTTGCAGCCGGAGGGGTTTTCCCGGGGGATGCAGGATGGGGCCCTGACACCAGCTCTTCGCAGCCTGTTCATGTGGAGCCGGTGGCTTGGGAAGGGTCCAGGCTCACCTCCCGCCTGCCCGTGGGGTTCGGTTTGATAACGAGAGGGGAGGACGTGTGTTCAGGCTGCTCATATCCCTCCGGCTGCTCAGCCCCGAGCCCCAGCTCCGCTCCTGCCTCCTCACTGCAGAGCCTCTGCCAGCGTGAATCAGCAGCACCCGCTTAACCGTTTCCTCCCAAAGTCCACATCGGCTCCGGAGAGGGGGGACGGAGGAGCAGCCACACCACAGCTAAACCCCTCTGCACCCCCTGGCTCCTGGGGCTGCCATCCTTCCCACCCCACGGCAGCATTTCCCTGCCCCAGCCCCACAGATTTGCCCTGCGCCGGTGGGAAAGCTGCAGCCAGGTTCCGAGCTCAGCCGCAAAGACGGCAGCTCCTGCGGCTGCAAAGCCTCTTGTGAAGCAACATCAGCGTCACCAGCTTTGCCTGAGGACCTGCCATTGTGCCAGGGGCATCTTGCCCCCCCCATATTTGGCCATAGCGGGAGCAGCACATGGGCCTCGGTGCCCGCGGTGCCGAGGTTGGGTACCGCCGGCGGCCAATGCAGCAGCACGGCAGCCCCGGAGCTGCCGCGGTGCGGTGGGAGATGCTGCTGCCCGGCTCCCTTGGGCTTCCTCAGCTGTTTCTAATCTTTGCCAGGAGTGGTTTTCGTGTGGCAACAGCAGCGGTGTGTCACAATGGCATTTGGTGTTGCACCCCCTGACAGACCCTCGACCAGCCCCGTGCCGAGATAAGAAAACAAATGAGCTTCCCCGCGGCCAAAAACCTGAACCCCAGCCTGACTCCCTCCAAACCCCTGCACTCACCCTCAGCCTCGTGTGCTTACAGAAAGAGCCAAAACATAACAGCTATTTCACATTGCAGCCCCATGCACGGTTTGATTTGACAGGCCAGCTCGGTCCCAGCGTTTAGTTTCAATAAAACCGGCTCAGACCATTGGGTTCTTTCCGATTGCTGAGCTTGGGCTTTACCGCCGGGAGCCCCCGGGTAACCGCAAGACAACACCGTGCAGGGAATTACCACCCCATCCCCAGCTCATGTACGGAGCAAGCAAAGGCCCCCAGTGCCCTCGGCTTGAGTGTCACCAGCTGGGCTGTGCGCGGCTCCGTGTCGGGATGCTCTGGCTCCGTGTCGGGGTGCTGCGGCTGCGGAAGGCGTTTGCACCAGGGAAACGTTGTGCGTTGCATCCGTTTGTGCTCGGGTTTGGTGTCGGGGAGCTCCCTCTTTGCTCTGACTCCTGTAGATTGACCGCAGCTGTCAGCATGGCTTCCCCCTTCCCTGGATGCTTTCACCAATAATTAGTTGCCCACTACCCTCCTGGCCTCGTTAGTGCTCTCCCCTGCAGCAGGGCTCACACCGAACCCCCTGCCCCGGGCAGGACGTGGACAGGGATGGGGACAGGGACACAGGCTCCTCTCCCCTCCTTGCAGCGTGCCCGTCACCACCCTGCCTTGGCAAAGGGCTCTTTGCAGCCGGAGAACCCGCACGGGGGGGCTCTGCAGCCCCTCCTGGCCCCTGGTCCCCAGGGGGGCTCAGCCGATGTGCAAGCAGGCAGGGTGCAGGCAGCTGCCTCTTCCCTCTACCACGACCCCATCGCCCGCTTTTTGGCTGCAGCAGAGGTGCTGGGGGGTCAGGGCAAGCTAAACACCTGGAGGCAGAGCAACCTGCCACCCACACACAGCTCCTCCCCGGGACTGGTGCCCGGCACCCCAGAGCCCGGGATAGGGCACCCCCATCCGACAGCGCATCCTGAGGCCATTTCACTGGGGGTTGCACGTTTAATGGCGGTGTCGCTGCAAAGGCAAAGCTCTGGCAAAGGCAAAAAGAGCGGGGAGACACAGGAACCCGTCTGGTCACCCCGGGGGACCCACATTGTCCCTCTCGCCCTTCCCAGGCCCTGGGGAGCCGCGGGAGGGATGCAGGAGGTGCGGATGCTGCTGGAGCAGCGCTGGCCCAAAGCTCTGCAGCCCCTCTGCCAGGGGCAGGGGATGGCAAAACCGGGCTGTCTGTGCCCTCCTGGGGACAGGGCACGGCCGGCTGTGGGAGAGTGGGCAGCTGCCTGTGCCCGCAGCATCGGCAGCGCCAGCCCTCTCTGCATTGCAGCAGCCTCCTGCCTGCACAGGGTCAGTGGCCGTGTCCCCAGCCCCCACGGAGGGCACAGACACCCCCCCATCCCCCCCGCAAACGCTGGCAGTGGCATGAGCTGCCCGGTGGGTGAGATGAGCTGCAGCAGTGCTCAGTGCTGAGCGGGCTGATGGGGAGAGAGATGCAGGGGGGTGGCTGCGGCGGGTGCAGCCCAAGGGCACGCAGGGGCAGGAGCTGGCACAGACTTCACCGTCATCGGATGCCACTCTGCACCTTCTCCCCGGCAGCTTTTGTGGGGCTGGAAGGGGCGCAAAGCAGAGCCCCCCTGGGCCGAGGGTGCCCGAGCGGCAGCGTGTGGCCGGGGCTGGCAGCTGGCCATGCCGCGGCTCGGCCGCCGGCACCGCGGGCACCGGGCATCACCCCCAGCCGCCTTGAGGCGAAGCGATGGGCTGCGCCGGCGGGCGAGGGGCGGCGGGCGCGGGGCCGGCGCCTGCGTGGGCATTGAAGGATGGTCGTGCGTGGCAGGAGAGTGGCAACAAGGCGGCGGCGGTGGCTTTAGCTGGGGAGTGATGCAGAGCCAAAAATAATCCCCGGGCTGCGGCTCAGACCAGGTAACGGCGAGGAGCGGGAGCTGCGGCAGCCACGTCCCGCAGTGTCCCATGTCCTCGGCTGATGGTGGCTTGGTGGGGGTGGCTGGGGCTGGCTCACGTGCCCACGGGTGCCAGGGTACCCCCGCCTGTGGGTGAGCTCCCTCCTGGGGTCCCTGCCCCAGCCTTGGGCAGGGCTGGGGCTACCACCCCAAGAATGCCCTTGCCCTCTGCAATAAGACATAGAGCCAGAGCCCAGAGGCACGAGCAGAGACCCCAGCGCTGAGCACTCTGCTGTGCCCAGGGCTTGCCGGGGGGATAGCCACTCATGGCACCCTGCGGGGGCCCCTGGGGGTCATGCCACCCAGTGCTCTGCCCCTGCTGCGGGTGCACCAGGGCAGCCCGTGGGCATTCGTGTCGGGCACTTTCCCGGGTGGGGAGGGCGGTGATGATGCCGTGGGTGCCAGGCAGGCGCGGGCGCTGCGGGGGGACGGTGCTGGCTGCGCCGCGGTCCCCCATCCATCTGCGACTCGGCGGCTGAGCGAGGGACAGTCACGCGTTTATTTTTAACCGGCTGGGGAGGGCGGCGGGGATTGGTGCCTCCCTGGTTATATCACTAAATCCCTGCCAGGCCCTGTTAGTTCCAGCACAGCGAGCCCTGCGCCATGCTCCAGTAACCGTTTCGGCCCCCCATCCTCCCGGGGTCAGGCACTGTCCCAGCCCACAGGCTCCTCAGGGCCAGCTGTGCGCGCAGCTGGAGAGTGTGGGCACCCACTAACTGCTCCCCACGGGTGGGCACTGGGGTACCAGGACCCCGCACCCCCCACCCCATTGCCCTCTCCCTGGCGTGGGGTAGGATGCAGGCAGCCAGGTCTCCCTGTAGCTGCTCTATCTCCCCGGGAGAAGTGATGGTGCATGGGGATAACGGCCACATCCCAATCCCACAGCCCTTTTGGGGACGTGGCAGGAGGAAACTGGGGCAGTTTGACGACCACTTTGTCCCCATCTTGGTGGCAGATGCCATGTGGGACAGGCCCTGTGCTTCCCCACGGGAGCACTGACCAGAGCCAGGGCAGGATGGGGATGGTGAGGGTGCTCATGGCCACCTTGGTCCTCTCTCCATCCCCATTTGATGCCACCCACTGGTCCCCATCCCCAGCCGTGGCTCTCGGCTCTCAGCAAAGCGGCAAAGGGTTAAGCCGTGCAGCGGAGCCACGTGATGCTCCGGGGATGCCGTTTTTCTGAAGATCAGGACGGATTAGGGTGGAATATCAGGACGAGAATTTCTTCAGGCGGCGCATCACCCCCGTCGGCCCCACCACTGCCCCTCGCCCCACAGCTCCCTGGGGACACGAGGTGCTGAGCCAGGCTCCTGCCTGGTGAGCCCCCCGCCATGCTGCTCCCCGCCATTCTCCCTCCCAGCTCAGCTGGCTTCGGGGGTGGGGGGGGGTTGGATGGCACCTTGGGGTGGCACATGGGGGGCACTGGAGGGGTCTGTGGGTCTGGAGCTGGAATGGGCACCATCCCCATCCCCTGCAGCCAGATGCTCACCCCGCAGTGCTGCAGGCAGGAGGGATGGGGGGGGGCCCTGCTCACCCCCTCCATAACCCCCCATCTTCTCCCCTCAGTGCATGAGGCTGGTGTTTGCCCGAGAGCCACCCAGCGCCCGCACTGACGCCCGAGGCAGCGCCAGGAGCCATGTCGGGGTCCTACGACGAGTCAGCAGCGGCCGCAGAGGAAACAACCGACAGCTTCTGGGAGGTGAGTCCCGGCCGTCCTCCCCTCCCACGGGGCCCTCTCTGCCGTCACCACATCCCAGGGTGTCCCTCGGGCTGGGGGGGGACAGTGGTGCCCTCCCCTCCTGCAGCAA
This sequence comes from Arenaria interpres, assembly GCA_013399435.1. NCBI lineage: Eukaryota > Metazoa > Chordata > Aves > Charadriiformes > Scolopacidae > Arenaria > Arenaria interpres. The sequence continues at coordinate 66,662 of VXAK01001790.1, read as the reverse complement.
GCCCTGCCTGTGGGCATCCCTGCAGCAGTGGCTCAGCTGTCCCAGCTGGCGGTCTCAACCTCGGCTGTCCCCAAGGGGCACAAAGCAATTGTGGGGGGACAAGCTGGGTTTGAGCAGCCCCAAAGCAAAAGCTCCATCCCTGCACCCCCAAAGTGCCCGGTGCTCCCCCAGTCACCACCTCGGGCCAGCTGGGGCTGAGCCAGGCAGCCCAGACGGAGGTCCCACACCTGCCTGTCCCCATCCCCATCCCTGTCCCCATCCCAGGTGGGGAACTACAAGCGCACGGTGAAGCGGATCGATGATGGACACCGGCTCTGCAATGACCTCATGAACTGTGTGCATGAGCGGGCCAAGATCGAGAAGTCCTATGCGCAGCAGCTCACTGACTGGTCCAAGCGGTGGAGGCAGCTCATCGAGAAAGGTTACCATGGCTTCCCCAACGGGAGGGTCCCCCCAGGACTCCTTGGTCCCATGGACCCCCGTGCACCATCACAACCTCACATGGTAGAAGTGGAGGGGGTAAGGGCTGTGGGGTGACACTCAGCTGTCCCCTCTGCCCCACAGGTCCCCAGTATGGCAGCCTGGAGAAGGCGTGGGGTGCCATCATGACGGAGGCAGACAAGGTGAGTGAGCTGCACCAGGAGGTGAAGAACAGCCTGCTGAATGACGACTTCGAGAAGGTCAAGAACTGGCAGAAGGACGCCTACCACAAGCAGATCATGGGAGGCTTCAAGGAGGCCAAGGAGGCTGAGGATGGCTTCCGGAAAGCCCAAAAGCCCTGGGCCAAGAAACTCAAGGAGGTGAGAGGAGAAGCACAGCGTGTCCTGGGGCACCCATGCCATCTCCCAGCTTCGACTCTGGGTGCCCAGTTCAGGCTGGGAGAGCTGGGTGGCACATCCCTGCAGGCAGAGGGATGGGCAGGGGGCTGTGACTGCTGCTCTGATGTCCCTTCTCTCTCCTCTCCACAGCTGGAGACAGCCAAGAAAGCCTACCACCTGGCATGCAAGGAGGAGAAGCTGGCCATGACCCGGGAAGCCAACAGCAAGGCAGAGCAGTCCAACACCCCCGAGCAGCAGAAGAAGCTCCAGGACAAAGTAGAAAAGTGCAAGCAAGATGTGCAAAAGGTGCAAGCTGTTGCACTGCTCTGGGCTCACGAGGCAGGGAAAATGAGTGGAAATGGGCATCACTCAGTTTTCCCTCTGATTCATTCCCATTTTCCCATCCCTACCCTCCTGTAGAAGGGTGAGGCAGTGCTCAGGGGAGTGTGAGCAGGGCTGAGATTTACCCCTCTTATTGGGGCAAAATCTTGCTGGCAACCATACTGATTTCACCTACAGAGGCTCTTGGTTCAATCTGGGCTCCCCAACGTGGTGGCCCCCAAGCCAGACCCTCTCAGCACCCAGAAAGGGCCTCTGAGGTGCTTGAGGTATAACCAAAGTACCCTCCTGCGCCTTTGCAGACTCAGGAGAAGTACGAGAAGGTGCTGGATGAGCTGAACAAGTGCACCCCGCAGTATATCGAGAGCATGGAGCAGGTCTTCGAGCAGTGCCAGCAGTTTGAGGAGAAGAGGCTCAACTTCCTCAAGGAAGTGCTCCTGGACATCAAGAGGCACTTGAACCTGGCTGAGAGCAGCAGGTAGGTGTCTCCTGCGCTGGCTGGGCAGAAAGTGTCCCCGCAAGGTCTCCTCGTGCTGCCTGGAAAGCAAACCAAGCCCTGGAGGGAGCGGGTGCTTCCAGGCTAACCCAGCCCCTGCTCTACAAGGGAGAGGCGTTTCTGGCCAACAAGATGGTCTCTAAGAGCTACCAGAGAGGCATAGGGCTGTGCGGGAGCCTGGCGCCCCCCAGTGCCTCGTAGGAGGTGACACAACGTGGGCATGTCCCCATCCCACCCCGCTGGGGTTCACCCCCACCCACAGCACCCCGACCCCTGTCTCTCCCTGCAGCTATGCCAACGTCTACCGGGAGCTGGAGCAGACCATCCGCCTCTCGGACGCACAGGAGGATCTCCGGTGGTTCCGCAGCACCAGCGGCCCTGGGATGGCCATGAACTGGCCCCAGTTTGAGGTGAGGCTGGGCACGCCAGCTGGGGTGCTGGCAGCCCCACGGGGCAGCCTGGTGCTCAGGGACCGGTGGCTTTGTGCTTGCAGGAGTGGAACCCCGACCTGACGCACACGATAACGCGGAAGGAGAAGCAGAAGAAGGGCGAGGGGGTGGCCCTGACCAACACCAGCAGCACGGGCGAGACGGGGGCATCAGCGGGCGAGCGTGGGAGGTGAGAGCCAGTGAGGAGTGGAGAAGCCACAGAAGAGGCACAGCGTCTGCCTGTGCAAATATTGCCAGTGCTGTGGGGACATGGGATGTCTTCGGTGACAGCCACTACTCTTCTGTCCTCCCTCCATGTCTTGCTGGACATGTCGTTAGCTGGGGGTCCTGCTCACTGCAGCCCCCACTCCCCTGTAACCTCGGGAAAGCCAGAGCATCCTCCCAGATGTCGGTGGGATGTGGTGCCTGCCACCCCGCCATCCCCCCAGCCGCTCTGACAGCCCCTCTCCCTCCTGCCCCCCCGCAGCGTGAGCAGCCATGACCGTGGGCAGACCTACAGCGCCGAGTGGTCCGACGATGAAGGCAGCAACTCCTTCAACACCAGCGAGGCCAACGGTGGCACCAACCCCTTCGACGAGGAGTCGGCGGGGAAGGGCGTGCGGGTGCGGGCTCTGTACGACTACGACGGGCAGGAGCAGGACGAGCTCAGCTTCAAAGCAGGTACGGTCCATCGCCAGTGCTGGCTTGGCTGGGGCTCGGCTGCTGGGACGGCGGGTCCCACACTGCTCTGCTTTGTAGTGGAAAATCCCTCAAATCATTTGTGGGTTAACCCAGCCCTAAAAAATGTTGGACTGACAGAAAGGGGAAGGCACAAGCTGAGTCCAAACCCAGGTGGGAACCAGAGAGATGGTGGGTCAGGACATGTGAGGTCTTATGGGTCACCGCTTGCCTTTTCTACCCTACTAACCTGCGTGCTCAGGATCAGCCATAGGAACCCCCAGCAGCTCCATCAAGGGGAGAAATTAGGGGACAGAAGAGGCTCCAACAGCTGCAATGAGCTCTCCCCTTCCCACCTTCCTCTCCAGGTGATGAACTAACCAAACTCGGTGAAGAAGACGAGCAAGGATGGTGCAAAGGGCGCTTGGACAACGGGCAGCTAGGTCTCTACCCCGCTAACTACGTGGAGGCAATCTAAATCTTGTGGTGTGCTCCTCGTCACCGTCAGCAGATAAATCCACCCTCCGTTGTCTCCATCTCTCCACCAGCCAACCAGCCATTTTGCCGTCTGGTCCTTCACTCCTCACAGTTAGAGATTCAGACATATTTTCCGACCAAGCTTTTATTTTTTTAAGAGTTGTCTCCGAAGAGTATTTTGCATAGTCGCTTTCTTCTTCTTCTAAGATAACGTGAAGCGAAAGATGACGTTGTCTGTTCGTCTACGTTAGTTGATTTTTTTTCCGAGCGAAAAGCTGATACCTCAAGATCTTGAAGCCCAACCAGTGAGAGCTCCTGATTGGTTGGTTTTTAAAGATACTGAAATCATGAGCCGCCTTCTGATTGGCTGGAACTGTTCCAAAATGCATGGCATTGGAGCTCCTGGGACCAATCAAATTCACCCGCAGAAAGTGAGAGGGAATGGAGGCAGACTCCATTTTTTTTTGGTGTTTCCATGTTCTTCTCCCCGGTTCATCCTCCCTCCCCGAAGGAAGGGGATGAGCGTCCCCTCCTGCCCCGCAACCACCCGGCCCCATCCGCGGGCAGGTCCCTGCTCACAGGCAGAGCTGGTGGCAGGTTGAGATGCCCAGGTGAGGTGGGACCAGCCCTGCCATGGAGCTTGGTGGTATCTCCCCAGCTTCCTCCTCTTTGCACCGGGGCTGCCAATGTTTCTGGAGTGGATGGAGGCTCCCGAGTCGACGCCCCACGTGTGCTGCAGGGAGCAGCATTGCCCTTCACGAGGGCAGTCACCAACGATCACCAGATCCAGGTGAGATGGCCATAAAATCCACCACTGTTTGGAGAAGGACCCACCGCAGCCCAATGCTGCTGGAAGCACCTTCACATCCAGCCTGGGATAGCGGGGACCATCTTGGATCCTGCTGGGGACGGTCCCCGTCTGTCCCCTTCCTGAAGAGAGGCAGGAGCAGAGCAGGGATGGGGGATAAGCAATGTCCAGCCTTGCATGGAGCCGGGGGGAGCTGCCACCGGCCGGAGGATGAGGAGGGCTTGGGGCTGGCAGCAGATCCCAGCCCGGGCATCAAAGCAGCTGCCTGGAGAAGACATCCGAAAACAAGACATGCCAAAGCAGAGGAAGGGCCTCAGGCTTTGCCCTTTGCTTTTCCCCAAGGGGCTCTATCCCTCCTGCACTTGGGCTCTTCAAAGGGCCACAGCGTGGATGGGAGCCCCTCAGCACCCACGGGCGCTGCCACCCAGCACGGTCACCCCAACCTGGGCACATAGGCCACCCTGAGCTCTTCCCTACAGATCATCTCTCATTTTTTTTCTGCACCATCACCCTCAGCAGCATCGATGCCGTCCTCTTCCCGCACGCTCCTCTCCCTCCTCCCCTCTCCTCTCCTGTCCCCTCCATGGATTTGTGAATTTTTTGGCCCCAGGGATCAAGTGTTCTCGCGGAGGCAGGAGATGCACCATGAGCTGGGCACGGTGGGCGAGAGCCGCCCGGCCGCGCATCCCCTGCCAGAAATGCAAACAGGAAAAAAAAAAAAACACAAAAAAGAAAAAGTCAGAAAAAAACCCAACCAACCACCTGTCTCAGCAATGCACCCCGGTTTTTTGTACATTGATTGTGTAATTTAAGAAGTATATATATAATATATATATATATATATCGTGATTGTATTACCGTGGATACAACAACAAAAAAGCAGCAAGCGAAAATAACCGAGCTCTGTAAGCGTCCTCCAGGTCTGGGTCCTCGTTTGGCTCCGTGCGCCGGTCTCGTCCCCCGTGGAGGTGTCTGTCAGGGTTACAGTCCCCCCCCTGCCCTCCCCGGGGTGGGTGCTTGAGCCCCCCGCACCCTGGGGACCCACAGTCGCAGCCGCTGCACCCCCAGGTTGGGACACCCCCACCCTGAGGCTTTGGGGTGCGGTGGGATGGAGGCTGAGCTTGAATGCATTGCTGGGGGATAAAGGGGGTGAAGGGGGGGGGAGCAGCCATTGATTTTGGGGACCCCCGTGCCAACGTGCCAGGAAAAGCCGTCTGAAACCCACGGGGAGGGGTTCAAGATTAAGCAGTTTTGGGGCCATTCCCAGCACCAGCCAAAGCAGCAGCCCCCGTGCCCTGGGAAGGGGGAGAGGGGAAAGCCCCAGCGCGATGAGAGGGTGCTGGCCAAGGGGCTAGAGACCCCCCCTCGGGCTGCCGACGAGCCTTGAAACCTTGGGAAAACCGACCTGCAGGTCACCCACCTCTCTGCCCTGCCTGGAGAGGGCAGTGACCGAGGGGGACGGGGTGGAGGGATCGGGATCTGTCTGGGTGTGGGGGTCACTCCCTGGAATCCCGATGGGGAGAGGGCAGAGAAAAGGGACTTTTTTTCCCTCGTTTAAGGGATGGAGCTGCAAGGGGCCTGGGGGAAACTCTGACCTCTCCCCACGCCGGCTGCAGGAGCATCGGTCGCACACAGGAAATCACGAGACACATTTTCCTGCTTTTTTTTCCCCGTTTCTTTTTTTTTCCCCCCCCCTCCCTTCTCCAGAGGCCAAGGCAGTTTTTCTCCTGCTCCTCTCCTCCCTCCAGCCGCCCTCCATCCCTCCAGCCGGGATGATTACAAGGCTGGCCGAAACGCGTCCGCTCCTCTGCCGTGTAAACAGCATGGCACAGGCAGAACGAAAGGAAAAAGGCAGGAGCTGTTACAGGCAGCTATTTTAAGTTAAAAACAAAGAGACCAACAACCAGGTGGTTTTCTTGCCTCCCACAAAGCATCTCGTGGGTACCCAGGCCGCCCGTCTACCCGCATCATTTGAACCTAAACCACAACTTGCCGCCAGCCAAAACCAAAAAGCAAATAACCAAATAAAAAAAAAATTATAATATAAAAGATCAACATCACCAGGTAACTTAGACTCTCGTGAAACATGCAGTTTAGGCAATCCCCGGTTTTCCGTCCCAGTCCAGGCTCAGTGGCTTGCGTTTCAGATTTACCATCCAGAGGGAAGCGGCAGAGCTGCCATCTCCCTTTTCCCAAGCTCAGGAATCAGGCAGTCCAAACAAAATCCAAATCAAGGGAAGAGCCCAGTGCCAGGGCCAAGGACCCTGGGGCTTCGGGGGGCATGGGATGGCCCGATGTCCAAGGATGGGGGACTCAGCTTGGGGGACCCCTCACACCTGCAGGGATGCCCCAGTATGCATGGCCCCGCACCCACGTTTTACAGCTGCTCCTTTTGCAAAAAGCCCATTTTCAGCCCCAAATCCCTGCGGAGGAGAGAAGCTGAGCAGGAAGCAAAGAGGGGGGATGTACCCACCCCAAGGGGATGCTCGTGGTCCCCAGTTACCCAGCTCTCGTGGCTGGCAGCACCCCTGGGGGTTGCGGTGCCGCCGGTGCCAGGCTGCTCCTGCACAGATCGGGTCAGAGAGAGCCCAGCTGAGGAGCAGCTGTGGGTGCCATTGTCCCTGCGGGTGCCATTGTCCCTGCTCACATGCCTGGGCTTTGTCCTCCCCGAACAATGGCTGGGGCGAAGCCACCCGCAGCCAGCGCCCACCCGGGAGGGAGAGAGGGAGGGAGAGAGGGAGGGAGAGAGGGAGGGAGGGATGACCCCAGCCTCTGTCCCCTGCGCCTGAAATTGGGGCAACCCCTTTCTTTGCAGCTGAGGGTTGGGGTGCAGCAAAGGGCAGACCCCCCCCAGCCATGCTGCCCCCAACCCCGGACAGGGCTGAGGGCCAGGAGCTGCTCGTTGGGGGAAAGCCAGTGCAGAGGGTCGCTCCTGATGGGCACCAAGGTCCCACAGCCAGGCCAATGATGACGTGGAGACAGGAACTGTCTGGAAGGACCCCAACAATGTCATAGCCCCCAAAGCAGGCCTGGGACACGGTGCCATGGGGATACTGGGGTCTCCCACTGGGACGTGCCCTTGGCCCCTGTGTCCTGACGATGCCCTGGAGCTGTGGGGTGAGAAGACAACGTGCCAGGGGGCAAGAGACCTGGGGGCAGGACACCTGTGTGTCCCCAGCTCCTCCCCTGGGTGACCACGCGCCCCCCTTTGATCCCTGCTCGAAGGACAACGAGGCCGCGGGGACCCCTTGTGACACCCACAGATCCGTCTGCTTTTATCTCACCCCAGTCAACCCCACACCTTCTCCGCCAGCCCCAAAGTCCACGTCCACCCGACACTGGGAGTGCTTGCAGGAGGTGAGGGTGGTGGTCCCTCAGCTGGTGGCTCATCCCTCCCCTCCAAGGCTGGGGAGGTGAAGGGGGTCCCACAGTCCATTGCCAGCAGGTCCTGGGGTGGGGATTGAGCCTCTCAGCATCCCAGCCGTGGTCCTTAGCGCTGGAAGATGGTTTCTGTGGCTGGGAGGCAGAGGGAGGCGGCGAAGGTCCCCTGTCCCTCCCGGGGCTCAGCCTGTCCCTCTGCCGCCACTCAGACGGGGTGGACAAACTGGTAGACGAGGCGCTGGGAGATGTCGGGTTTCCGGATGATGCCTTTTTTGTAATACTGCCGGATGGAGCGGCTCAGCTTGTCGTAGTTCATGGCTGGGCGGTTCTTCCTGATGCCCCACAGACGGGCCACTTGTGCCGAGTCCTCGATCTTGAAGATGCCTGGGAGGGGAGAGGGACACAGGAGGGGGTTACAGCCTCGCCTGCCCTGCTTCCATCCCTGCCAGTACCCACCCCAGGGCCACCAGGGCACCCACCCACCCACCTTTCTCCTTGTTGAGCCAGCGGATGAAGCGGCCGTAGTTGTGGGGTTTCAGCAGCAGCTCCTTGAGGAACTGCCAGAGGTGGATGGGTTGGCCGGCGCAGGATGAGTCCACCTCGCTGTCCGCCCAGCTGGCATCACCTCCTGTCACGGGAAGGGATGGGTGAGATGGGGCTGGGGAAAGAGGCCTCGCTGCTTTGTACCGCCCCAGGGACCCAAACGAGTCCTCATCCGGGAAATCCCAGCTCGATGCCTGTGGGTCTCTGGAGACTCAGTCCAGGCACTGGGTCTGGAAGCACCGCTTTCTCCTCCCCATCTTGGAGCTGTGAAAACAGCTCGGTCCTGCCCTTGTGCAACCCTGCTGGGATGCACGGGATGTGGGATGGGACTGGCGAGGGTCTCATGGCCATTTTCCCTTCGCTGCACCTTGCAGACAGCCCAGCAGCTGCTCCGGGGCAGAGGGAGTGCAGCCACATGGATGCTGCTGCAGCCGCTCCAATGCACCAGATAATTGCAATTAGCAGGGAGCGACCTCTCAAACACCCCAGACCTGTCTGAGGCAGAAGGGAGACCAGTGAAGCTGAGCCCGTGCAGAACTCACCGCAATATCTGACATCCCCCGGGGCAGCTTTTTCCTTCATCCAGGCAGCTGGAAGGGAGGAGCGGGTGGTCAGAGGGGCATCTCCTGCTGCACAGCATCGCCCACCCTCCCGGTCCCCCGCACCTACCGGACTTCCAGATGTCGAGGTGGGCATGCAGGATGTCACCGCAGGCGGGTGAGCGCTGGCAGAACTGCTCCTCAGACATGGCACACAAATCCTTTCCCGACAGCTCCTGGAAGGACTTCCCAATCTGTGGCAGCCGGTACTGGTGCTCCGTCCACAGGATCCACTTCTGCACGTTGCCGGGGCTCCAGTCCGCGGGGTCTGGAGGCAGAGGGTGAGCCCGGCCAGTGACAACGGAGGCAAAGCCCAGGGAAACTCAGCTCACCCCACAGCAGCCCCGGGAACACGGTTCCTCCCGCCCTGCTGAGCATCACCCACCAGAGTGGGAGCACCCTGCTCCCAGCCTGCCCTGGTCTCTGGGGGCACACTGTCCCCTTGCCACCTCCTTTTTGCTTTGGGAAGCCTCATCCAGCCTTTTGGAGCCCCACTTGCTCCCTGCACCATCCCGGGTGACACCAAGTGCTTCAAGGGAGCGGGTGGCAGAGCCTGCAAGAGCCCAAGCACATCCTGAGGCTGCTTGTGTCACAGCAGCCATGCCCCGAGGAGAATCCCCCAGAGATGCCCCATGGCAGCAATACCCCACGGAACTCAGTCCTGAGCTCTCCTACTCCCCTCGCACCCATCCCCATGCCCAGCCTGGGTGACGCCAGCTGGCTCCAGGCTGTCCCCAACCCCACGCACTCATCCGCCTGTTCCCAGTGTCCCAGGGAAAACGGGATAGAGAAAGGATAATAAAAGTTGTGCCGTTTGCTCCTTTCTACCGCACAGCCTCCCCAGGAGGTCTGAAAAGCACCTCAATAATGGTGCCCTGGGAGGGGAAGGGACCCCCAGGCTCTGGGGAGGGGACAGCTTCAGCATCAGGTCACCGTGTCACTGCACCTCCCCGGCTGTGGGAGACCCACTTACCCCCTGCACCTTCCTGTGGGGTCACACCAGCACCCCACACCCGGCACAGGGCTCCGCGTGAAGCCCTGCTAACCCCTGCCTCAGCTTAACTCTGAGCCAGCGAGGGCAGAGGGGTAATTTTTGGCATCCCTGGGTGCTAGCAACCAGCCCTGCCCTGGAGCGATGCCCAGGGGGAGCCAGGCAGCAGCATCTGCGTTCCCCCAAACTCCAGCTCCTGGTTGTAAACCCCAACCTGCAGCACGGCATTAGTCCCCGCATTGTGGTTTTAGTCCCCACGTGGGCACATCCCTCCCTCACTGCACCCCACGGTGGGGCCAACCCTGGCCGGCAGCCCCCCGGGGAGGGCTGGGGGGGCACCCACCTGCGGCGATGTTGAGGAGCTTGCAGGCCGTCTCGATGTCCTTCAGCACTTCGCCCACCACCATGCTCTGCACTTGCTCCAGGGAGTGCTCCTCCAGGTGCAGGCTGGCCTGAAGGTCCCCCCCCTCGGTCCCCAGCCCCAAGCCCTGGCTGTCGATGATGGGACATTGCTCCGGCTCCTTCTGCGCCTCCCCTCGCCCCCCCTGGGCACCGCTTTGGGACGGTTCCCCCATGCCCTTGGTGGCCCAGGCGATGTCCTCCGAGTAGAGCATGTCAAAGTAGTGCAGGCAGAACGTAGGCAGGGGCTGCTCAGGAGTGGCGGGGGGGCTGGGGCTCTCCGGGCACCCCCAGCTCTGGGTGTCGGGGTCCGGGGGGGGAGGCAGCAGGGCAGGGTCCGGCCGGGCCAGGCGGCTGTGGGGCAGAGCGGTGAGTCCGGGGCTGGTGCTGCCCATCCCTCTGCTCAGCTCCCAACCTGCCAGGAGAGGAGAGGAGAAGAGGGGAGGCTCACCCCGGCACCGATCCCTGCCTTCCCGCCCAGCGGCCAGGCACAAAGGGAGGAACTAAGCCTGTTAGAGGGGGGAAAAAAACCTCCAAAGAGACCCACGGTGCCCCGCGAGCCCCCGGATGAATGCAGGCTCGGGGTCAGCCACGGGGCTGGGGGGGCTCTCCTGATTTTGGGAAGACCAGACGCAGCAGCCAGCAGGGAGAAGGAGCCTGGGGGGCAAGTGGGTCCCGACCACCGTGGGCTTTTAGGGTCCTCCTCTGAACTGCACACTGGGTTGGCAGCAGTTCAGTGCCAGCTGGGGCTGAGTGTCCTTGCAGGAGGGAGCGGGGCACGTTGGAGGGGCTCCAAGGCACCCATGGAGGGTGGCCCATGGCCATGAAGGGCTGTGAGATGCCTGAACCCCACGGGCACGTTTCTGTGGATGGGAAACGTCACCTGCTGCTTTCACCCGAGGATGCCCCAGCGGTGATGGCACCCAACCCCGGCTCTCCTGGGCTGGGGACCGAGCCCAGCACCACAGCACCCTGCTCTCGGCCACTACTGCCAACCCCCAGGTAAGAACTTTCCTTTTACCCTCTTGCAAGGAAAAGCTACCCAAAATCAGCCCGTCCCCATCTGTCTCTGGTACGTGGGGAGTCCTGGAGGCCGTGGAGAAGAGGATGAGCCTGCTGAATTTCCATGGCAACACCAGGGAATGGCTCCATCCGTGCACAAACCTCCCCAAGAGCCATGGGAGGCTTTGGGAAGAGAAAGCCCCTGCCAGGGGAGAGGCTGGCGATGGGCACGGCCAGGGCACTGCCAGGCTCCTTGCCTGCCTCCAGCATTGCTTTTTATCAGAAAAAGAAAAAAAAAACAACCCAAATTAGTGATTTAAAAGCAGAAAAAGTAGCAGCTTTTGCAACAGAACCTTCAATAAAAAAACAGGACTGTGCAAAGCCTGAACCCCTAAAGAAACCAGGCAGCCCCTGAAGGGGAACGGGGGCCAGTGGCCAGGGACAGGGGGGCCCTGTTTGCTCTAAATCCCAGCCGGGGGGTGGGGGAGGAATGGTTTCAAAGACTGAAAAGGAAAACACACCATCGGGTCCCCAGCAGACGGGGCTGCTTGGCGTAGGAGGGACGCCCAGGACGGCGCGTTACCATCCCCCGGCTCTGCCCTGCCAAACGCTGCACAGCTCCACGCTCTGCTCCCCAGGCGTTAATTAAACACCATTAATAGCCACATGCCATGGCCCCGTTAACCACGGTGAGACCGATGGGGATGAGTCTAATGCACTCGCTGAGGATTTTGATGCTCTCAGAATATGGTTTTTGAGGCTCTGCATCACCTGCACCACGACGAAGCTCTGCCCATCATTTTACCCTTGGGAAATGCCCAAAAAAACGTGGAAAAATGCACAGAGGAACCATGGTTTCCCAAAGAGCACCCACACCAGCCTGACCCCACAGGGACCTGTAGGGTTTGCAGGGTTGGGAGCTGGAGCCCACGTCCCCACAGGTTTTTGGTGGCACTGAAGCAAGGAGGAGGAGGGGAAAAGGGGTGCCTGTGCCCCCAGCTGCCCCCACCACCCAAACAGTCTCCCTGAGAGATGGCGCCGGCTTCCAAACCTCTCCTTGATTCGCTCTGGATTAAAAGAAGAGCTTTAGGAGATCAGCCCTAAATCCAGCCTCACGCTGCTCCCGGCACAAAAGGGAAGCGGTAACAGCTTGTGCGGCTCCAGGTCCCTGTACAGTGCTGGCCGCCAGGGCTTTCTGGGGAGGGGATGGGGGTCTCATCCCCAACACTTCCAGGATGCTCTGGGGTCGTGGTGCATCCCCCTCCGTCCCGCCTCCACCAGGCTTTGCTCCCACATGGAGGAGCAGGGCTGCGGAGCCATCCCTGGGCATGCGGCGGGATGGACGGCCCCATCCCCATCCCCATCCCATCTACCTCCTCCCGGTCCGGACCAGAAGGACCCAATCCCTTGGGCAAGCGGCCCCGAAAGCCTGAGCAATCACCTGCCAAACGGTGCTGTACTCTCAGGGCGGGGGCCTTTGTTTGACTTTCTCCGGCTCTGGCACGCAGGCGGCCGGGCTGGGTGGGGACCTGTTTGCTCTGAGAAGCCACTTTGGGCAGCTCTTTCCCTCTCCTCTCCCTTATTGCTTTTCCCTGGAAAAGGAGAGCTGGAAGGGCAGCCCCAGGTGCACTGAGATGCTCAGGGGGAGCACCCCAAAAACCTTCATGTTCCCCATCCAAGGTAAATAGGGCTGTGCTGGTACTTGCATCAGCCCTGGCAAGAGCCCCCTGGACTGTGCCCGCTGATGGCACTGAGTCCCTGCTCCCATGGGTTTCACACCAGAGCTCACCCACGGCAAAGCCATGCCAACGGAGCATCGTGCTCATCCTGCAAGATGGAAGCCATCAGGGAATTTGCTCTTACAGCGCTGTAACCAGCTGCCACCAAGTTATCAAAGCCTGCCAGGCCCCCAGGGTTTTGCCTCTGTGGACGCACAGGGGCCAAGATCACAGAATCATGGAATGGGACCTTAAAGATCACCCAGTTCCAGCCCCCTGCCCTGAGCAGGGACACCTTCAACTAGACTGGTGCGGTGTCGAGGGCTCAGCAGCCTGTGGGGAGGCTCCGAGTGCAAGTGGTGCTGTTCCTGGGGTGCCAGGCAGAGTGGGGTGCTGCCTGCAGAACACCCACCCCTGCCCCAGCACCCTCACCCATCCCTCCTGAGCCCACGGTGCTGCCTGTGACCCCATCATGGGCAGGCAAAGCGTGGAGCAGATCCCGAAACCGGGATGGAGCCATCGAGTCCCCCCGAGTGGTCCTCCATGCCCACAACACAGCTCCACCACTGGGGCACTGCCGGGAGGTACCTGCCATCCCTGAGCCCCAAAACAATGAGTGACCCTGCGTCATTCTCCGGTGCTACCCACGGATAGGGAGGGGACACCCCAACTGGCTGGGACGGGGGTGAGGTGTCCCTTCTCCCTGCTCTCGCCGGCATCACGGGGATGCACCAGCACCTCAGGGATGTCATGGCAAAGGGACGAGCTACTGGTGCAAGGGCTCATTCCCTGTGGTGGCACTCGGAGGAAAAGGCAGTGGTGGCTGCTGAGGGGCACCGCGACAGCCTGTCCCCAGATGGCCCCAACAGCGGCTGAGAAAATGAACCCAGACGTTCCCACCGAGCAGAAAGCCCAGGGCGGCGGGGCTGGGACAGGGCTCCCGTGGCGTGGGGCCAGCAGCAAGCCCAGGGCTTTGGGTGGTGCAGGGTCACAGCTCAGCACCATGGGGTGGCAGTGACTCAGCCCTATCCGGAGCCCGGGGAAGCAGCAGATGGCAGGGCCCAGGGGGATGAGGATGGGGACAAGGACCTCCGGTGTCACCCTGAGCTCTCCTGGCAAAGGCAACCCACCATCACTCAGGGTAACAACACCAGCAGCAGCGATGGGGGAGAGCTGGGATCAGCCCCCACGAGCAAGAAAAAATAAATAAATAAGAAATCCACCCATCCACCACTCTCAAACAATGGGTCTGTTAATTACAATTAAATCTGCGGTTAAACAGGTTGTGCCGGAGCATGGCTTGGGAAGCTCCGTGGGACCGGTGGAGCTTGGCCCGCTGCAGGAGGAGGTGCTGCCCGCGGCACCCAGGATGTCTCCCAAACCCCCGGGTCCTTCCGAAAGCCCTTCCCAGGCAGCTGGGGTGGTGGGGCAGGCTCCGGGGTCACCTCCAGCCCCCAGGCTGGGGATGAGGACAGGGATGTGCTGTGCTGAACCGGAGATGTGTGGGACTAGAGCTGTTCCAGACAGCCTGGATCAGCCCCATGGACTTGTCTTTGGATTTGTCTTTGTCCGATCCTTTCAGCTTCGCCCACCCCACATGGCTCAGCACAACAAACTGGGACCCCATCGGTGGAAGAGGATGGAGACCCCAGGGGTGGGAGAGAATAGGGACCCCACGCGCCCAGCAATCCTCTCTGCCCAAAAGCAGAGAGGGTTGGGATTTGGGTGTTTTTTCCCTGTTTTCTGGTCTGATTTGGTACCTCTTCCTTTGACCACCTCCCTGGGCTCAGCTCTCCACCTCAGTCCCCCAGCCCGCACCACGATGCACACCCCGAGGCCACCCGCACCAGGGCACAGAGAGGCAATTGAGACAGAAGGCTACCGGCCAGGAGACACGAGACACTTTATGGGGCTCAGATTAAGCAGGTGAAGGGACCCTGAGGTCCCCGCACGAGCCGGGTGCTCAGAGGCTGCTGACAATTTGGGGTCCTGCCAGCCCGTCCCACCCACCCTGCCAACCTCACCATGCCACGTCCCTCCCGGCTGCCAAACCCTGCCTGTGCCACACACCCCTTTATCTCTGGGTGGAGGGAGGAGGGATTGGCCAAAATCTCCCCCACAGATGGGGCAGGAGCTTGGGACGGCACTTGGGGGGCTGGGGATGTGACAGCCCGGGGGGCTGACTCTGGTACCCCCATGGTGATGGGGTTGGGGCCAGTGCAAGCCCAGGGCTTACGTTGGATGTATGCCCAGGAGGGATGCAGCCCATCCCAAGGGGTCCTGGACCCTCAGTTCCCCCCTCGTCCTTCTCCCAACACCATCAAGACCCCCCCCAGCTCCTCCTGCCATTACCTGCATGGGTGCTGGCATGGGGACCAAGCGTCCCCACGGGTCCCCACGCCCCGGGTCAGGCTGCCCTCTCCATCGGCACGGGGAGGCAAACAGCAGCAGGGTAGGGGGGGGGACGGGCAGAACCGAGTGGCCTGAGCAAAGCCCCGGTGCTCGGTGTCCCCCAGGTGAGCAGCGGAGCTTGGTGTTCCCCATGCAGGGCCAGGGAGCCCCTATTTATAGCGGCACCTTCCTCCCCCGCCAGCTCCCTGCCCATGAGAAAGCCCGTATTGTGGGGGATTTGGCAGCCGAGCGGCGTTTGTGTTTCACTAACCGAGCAGAACCACAAAAATCAAACCTAGAGCCAACGTGCCTTTAGCACTGGCACACAAATATATATAAAAAAAAGCACCCAGTGGAAAAGCAGAGCAGTGCTGAGACGGTACACGTTGGGTAAAGGGGTTCAAAGTGCTTCACAGAGACATCCCTGAGCTGGCAGCTCCTGGATGGCCACCCAGGACGCTCTATAAAGGGGTAAAGGCGTCTGGATGATTATCGGTCACACAGTACCCCAAAGGACACCATCCCCTGCCTCCCGCCAGGCACAGGGGCTGGCAGGACCCTCCCCAGTGTCGCTGTTGGTACCGGGTGGGCTCAGGAGGAGATGGCCCCAGGAGCCCTGGCTCCTTTCCCACCTTCCTCACCCCAGCAGGAGGGGGTCGTGAAGACACAAAGTTGGCAAATCCCATTATATTTCAGGTGACACCATCCCGAGAAGTGCCAAGAACCTCACGCTGGGGAACAACCTGTCCCCGTTTGGCCCTGACGGCACCTGGAGGTGCGAGGAGCCGTGGGATGGGTTGCTCGCAGACAGGGGACGGCACCCTGTCCATCCCAAATCGGTGCCAAAAAGGGCTGTAGGAGCCCCGAGAGAGGGGAAGGTGGGTGCTGGTGGAGCATGGGGCAGCCAAGGAGAGTCGCGACAGGAGCACGTGGCTTACCTTGAGGGTGCTCGGGTGGCTCAGAAACCGCATGGGTCCTGGTGTAGGGTGGGAAGAGGTGTCCCCGCGTAGCTCGGCACGGTGGCCGGGGCGAGCATGGCTCCAAGCAAGGTGCCCCGGCACCGGCAGGGAGGGTGGCCAGCAGCACCCTGCCCGGCTCAACGCCACCCCGGTGGCGGCAGCAGGGCGGCCGGGCTGAGCCGCATCGGCTCTCGGTGGGCACCAGTGGGATGGGGACAGGGACAGGGACGAGGACAGGGCACCTCCGAGGGCGGTGGAGGGGTGAAGCCCACCAGTGGCCGTGCAGAGGTATGTGAGAGTGAAGCTGACAGCCAAGCCGAGTGCAAGGTGCTCACCAAATGCCTCCTGTGCCCATTATATCTAATTCCTTCCTTATTTACCTGAACAAACAAGCTGGGTGCTTACCTCAGCTGGAGGTGTTTGAATAGCCCGAGCTGAGGTTAACCCTTGAGGGGTGGGTCGAGGCTGGCACCCAAATGGGCCCTTGTGGGGGAGTGGGGCAAATCCGGGCACCATTAACCCCTTCACACCTTTTTTCACGACACCCAGCCAAGAGATGGGGACGCTGCAGGAGGCAAAACCAAAGGCTCCTCCTAGTCTCTGCAGCACAGACCTGTTGGATATGAGGGTTCCCTGGCTGGACCCTGCAGCACGACATCACTCCCCCAGTATGGGCTGGGTTGTTTTGGGGCCAGGAGCATCCCCAACTGATACCCCAGGAGCATCCCCAACACAAAGTGCTGCAGCACCGTGGGGCTTGCGATGGAGACTGCGAGCAAGGATGCTCGGAGCCCGTCGAGGAGAAAAGGAGCCCCTCACACCAACCAACCCACCCCTCACACCAGGGATATGGCACCATCTCCTCCCCAGGGTCCGTGTTGCTGCTGCCTGGGGAAAGGACAGGGCGGCGGGGGCACGTCTGGAACGTGCAGTGCTCCAGGCCTGGGTTGTCCCCACCGGCATAAGCAGGAAAAAGCTGTTTTGACCAAGAAAGACACCGAGTTGGTATTTACTGTCTTATTTTAACACGTGAAGAACTCAGGGCAGTTCAGGCAGTTCTCCTGCGCACGTAGTGCTGCTGAAACAAAACTCTCCCATGCCCTAAAAACCCACGTCAGACAAAACCCCGGCCACGAACACCCACGGTACAACCCAGGTCAGACCCACGTCACCACGTCCTGGCAGCCAAGTGGCCGTCACGCCTGGGCTTTGCATCCCCGGCCCATGGAAAGTGCCGCAGTGGAGCCAGCATCCCTCGGCTGCCCTGACCCCGGGGCCGGTGCGCGGCGGCGGCACGGCACAGCCAATAGGCCCTTCATCGGAAGTGTTTGCTGGGAGGGAAAATAACATCCCCCCAATCCCAGGAAGGCGACCCCTGCATTACGGCTTCCCCGGCCCGCCCAGCGCAGTGGCAAAGGGCTTCGCCACGCTATCGGCAGCACCAGGATTTTCTGCCTCCCTTTTGAAAAGCCTCAATGTTATCTTATCGGTGGGGAAACCGTTCCCCCCGGATTAGGGCTCCTGCCGTCCGAAGGGGAGATTTTCTCCCCTGTTTTGGTAAACACAGCCGGGCCCATAAGACATGGTGGCAAGTTGGGGGAGATGTGGGCTGGGGAGGACACGGGGATGAGTGGCTGTGGTGGGGAAGCCACCAGCCCCCGGCCAGGCTTTGCTGTGGGCTGGGCACATGGGATGGGGATGTGGCACGGCCAGGAGGGGGGTCCTGGCCACCCAGAGCCCATTGCAAAGCTCCAGGGAGATGCAGCAGGTCGCGCTGTCAGCCTGCAGCCCCCTGGCTTGCTCTTGTGTGTATTTGACCCACAATGCCAGGTCCCAGCCAGAGCCCCTTGGGAAGCCGGGAGCAGCAGGCGCCATGCCGTGCCTCTGCCCGGCTCAGGGGCTGGTGCCCAGCACCAAAATCTTCTCCCATGTCCCACCCCAGCATCCCCACGCAGGAACCAGGGGCAGGAGCATCCCAGCACAGCCCCGGAGCTGAGGCCACAGCCCTCCACGCACCTTTGTCATAGCACAGAAACACAGGCATCCCAACTGTGGAAACTTAAATACGGAGTAAAACCACATATAACATCTGCAGCCAGGCACACACGAGCCTTGCTGGGAACTGCCACAGCCATCCTGGAGAAGAGAAAGCTCCAGGGAGACCTTCGAGCCCCTTCCAGTCCCTCAAGGGGCTCCAGGAAAGCTGGGGAGGGACTCTGGATCAGGAAGGGGAGCCCTAGGAGGAGGGGGAAGGGTTTGACACTGAAAGAGGGGAGATGGAGCTGAGATGTGGGGAAGAAATTCTTTGGTGTGAGGGTGGTGAGAGCCTGGCCCAGGTTGGCCAGAGAAGCTGTGGCTGCCCCATCCCTGGAGGGGTTCAAGGCCAGGTTGGAGGGGGCTTAGAGCAACCTGGGCTGGTGGGAGGTGTCCCTGTCCAGGGCCGGGGGTGGCACTGGGGGGGCTTGAAGGTCCCTTCCCACCCAAACCATTCTGGGATTCTATGATCCGACACTTCCCTGCGGCAGCTCCGTGCTGCTGCCCCACAGTCTGGCTGCTGGCTCGGGGGGGAAGTTTGCTGAGCAGGTTACAACAGGGGTTGTGCAAGATGGATTTGCACTTTCTCACTCTGACATCATCCCCAGGTCTCCCTCATTTATTAAGTTTAATTACTAGTTACCAGAGCAAACATCAAAACAGTGCACCTGAAGGAGCCAGGAGTGACACAGAGGAGAGGGTGATGGGGGACACGGGGCGAGAGCAGGGTGACACCAGGCAGAGGGATGCGCTGGCAGTGCCTGGTGCTGGGTCCCTGTTCCAGAGCATCCTGGCCCTGGATCATCCCAGTCTGTCTGGGAAGCTGTCGCCCGACTCACATCTGGGTCTGAAAAAGCTTTCCCTGCTCCTCTTAGCAGTGGTTAAGTGGAGATGTCGATAAGCAAAAGAGATTAAAGGGAAAACCATTTGCTTTGCTGTGCTGGGGGAGAGCTGGCCAGCAGGGCAGCACAGGGAGCTGTCAAAACAGGCAAAAGGCCTCAAAAGGAGATCTCTGCTTTCCTCCCCAAAGCAGGTTTGGTGGCTGCGGCCGCCAGTGTCACCAGCCCTGCCACGCTCTCCCCGCCGCCTTTCGCAATCGGCGTTGGGCACAGCTCTGCTTGCATATGCAAACCAGGAAAAGAAGAGGTTGCAACACCCAAGGAACAACAAAAGAGGGGAAATAAAGTCTGGCTTTTCTGCCCTATGTGCGCAGTTTTCGCTGCTTTTTCCTTGTCCTCCCTATCAACCCATCAGCTTCAATTCCAGTGCCTTTTGCCACAGCTGAAACTTCAATCATTGGGAACAGGGCCGGAGGGGAGGGATGGAGAAACTGCTCATGAATCAGTCTGGAAGAATCTCTCTGCCCACTTGCCTGCAGCTAATCTCTGGCTCCATCACAAGAATAATAGATAAGCAGCCATATAATATATAATAAAACTATTGAAGGCACTTGATGTCACTGCAAAAACCACAAGAGGCCACCGAGGCTGATTTGTCCTCGAGGTGACCGGCGTTTCCTGGTCCCCTGCAGCAGCGAGGTTTCCTCTGCTCCGGCTCCTGCACGGCCTTTGGGGACAGCAGTGCTCCCCGTGAAAGGCAACCCCACAAGCTTTGGTCCCTTCAAGAGGCCTCATCCTGCACCCTGTGTCCATGCCTCTGGGCGATGCTCGGAGAGGAGATGAATCCCCGTTCCCAGGCTGCAGGATGGGCTCTCTCAGGCTTTTCTGCAACCCAAGGAAATGGTTGAGATGCCTTTAACGGCTCAGTCCTGCAGCTGTGAACCCACGGGAGCCACGTCTGCAGCGCTCAGCACCTCAGCCCACGCCAGATCTGGTGGGTATTTTTGTCCCTAGAAGCACATGACAGCTCCGGGCCAGCAGTGTGATGAGGAGGGATGGTCCCAGGTGAACCGAGCATCCTTTGGGCTTCCACCTCCCCGGCACCATCACCCCTACCCCGGTACCCGCAGGGGCTCCCGCTGGGGGATGCTCCCAGTGCTGGGCTGAGACCAAGGCAGAAACCAGCCTTCAAATTAACTCGTAACCACCGGGAAAGCACCAGGACACAGGGAATCCCCGCTCAGGATGAGGGACAGCCCGGGATCCCGGGGGGTGAAGCCACTGGTGCAGGAGGAAGGTCCCAGCGGGAAGCGGCGGCTGCTCACTCCCCTCCTGCTGCCTGTAATCTTGATTGCTCTTTGCTGCCTGTTTGCTAACAGCAATTCGCTTCCTCCCGGCCTGCGCCGAGAGGGTTTATCACTCTCACTCCCGTGTTATTTCAAGCTAACGCATGCAGGGAAGGTCAAGAGCCTGGAGTGCTCCCTGCGATCCTAGAAAGAGTCTGGGTGGCGGGAGCGGAGCAGGGAGGCTGCGGGTCTCAGAGGCGTCTCACCCACCACCTGCCAGCTCCTCTGTCCCCAAAAAGGGCAGAAGGTGGGAATACCGGCCATGTTTTCCATCCCATCTCTCATCTGCTTTGCAGTCCCGACTCAATGCCCACCCTTGGAGACTTCCCCTTGCTCCTGCGCAGCTCACCGGTCCCGCTGCGCATCCTGCTCTCTGGGAAGATGCTCTGGGCAGGCTGGTTTTGGCACACGAGCTTTGGAGATGCTCTGGTGAGAAATGTCCGTGCAGAGCAGCATCCTCCAGTCACGGTTCCTGCAGCTGGTGTGTCTGCACAGTGTCCCCGTGCCACCAAACTGGAGCAAACAGCGGGAAGCATGACATTGGCATCCGGCTGAGCTGCTGCTTGAGCTCCCCTGGGATCCCGCCCAGAAACCCCCTGCAGAGGGGCACAAATAGCTGCCACCATGGGGAGAAGGAGCCGGGCACTGGCTCCCGCTGCCCCACGGCAAAGAGGGACCAAGAAAACCCTCCTGCGTCCAGGATTAAGCTGGAGATCGGCCAAACTACCCTTGGGGGGACCTGGGTGGGGAGGGACAAGGGCTTTCCAGCAGAGCTGCAACCCCAAAGTTAACCAAAGGGTCAGAGAGTACAAGGGGAAGAACTCTCAGGCGTGCACAGAGAAGCCATCAGGCTATTGATTTGTGCAGTGACCCTGTGCGGATCTACCAGGGAGCATCTTCAGAGCCCTCGAACCACTGAAGTCGCTCCAGAGCAGAGACCAACCCAATCCCCTTCGATTCCTCCTCCCCCCAGTCAAATACACCCATTTCCTGAGGAGCCCCGGGGCCAAGCAGGGCCGCTCCTCTTTATTACCTCCTCAGGCCGCCTTTTCCAGGCTTCCCCATCTCCCAGATGCTGCCATAAACCCCATTTACGGGGGGACGCGTGTGTGCTCGGGGCAAACAGCCGTGGTTATTGCTGCTGGCACCCGTCTGCGGGGCCCACCCTGATAAAAGAGCCGGGGCTGCCGTCCATGGCTGCTGCTCCGTCCCTTCTGCACGAGGCGGCTCCTGGTGTCCCCGTGCTCTGGCAGGGAGACCTGAAAAAAAAAAAAAAAGAAAGAAGAAAAGCAGCAGCAAGAGGGTCAATGGCACCGTGACGCAGTGTCACCTGCATTTCAGGTGCACATGGGGGGTGCGAACTCCTCCAGGAGTGGAGGGACAGGGGTCTGCACTGCATGGGTGGCATGGGAGGTCTCAGAGCCACCCCCTTGGCTGAGCACAGAGGTGTTGGTGCTCACCTGGCCTCATGCAAAGGCTCCTTTGTGCCCCACAGCAGCAGGAGGTGCCAAGGTTTGGCTCTGGGGTGCCACAGCCCGGCTCCTTCCATCCCACCATGCCAGGGAGTACAAACCAAGTGGGGGATGAAGACACAAGGGCACAACCCTGGACTCCCAGCCTGAATCCAGCCCCTGGACCACCAGTTCCTCACCCAAACGCACCATCCTACCTGCCCTGCCTCTCCCCCTGCCTGCAGCACCCGTTCCCTGCTCCCCTCCCTCCCTGGGCACCCCACGGGGATGGTTCCAGTGCCAACCCCAGGGTGACGCAGGCAGGGAGGTCGCAGGGTGCCCAGCTGGGCTGGAAGCAGTGGGATCCACCGGTGTATTTGCTGTTCCCTCCTCAAAGCCCTGCTCTTTTCTTCCTCTGGTGGCCTTAAACTCCTGCTTTTGTCTCTTGGGATTAAAAACCTGGAAATGGCTGTGGGTGCCAGGAGGAGAGGGCTGAGGGCGGCTTGGGTGCGCCTGGCTTGGTGGCAGGGTGAGCCCTGGCAGAGGGAGGATGAAGAAAGGTCACGGCCACCTCCTGCCACTGCCACCATCAATTTGGGGGGAAGAACTTGGGGGTAAACTCATGTGTGGGGTTGGCTCCTGCTCTGGGCTCTCCACGTACCAGCCCCACGGCTGCTGCGGTGGCACATGGACCCCCAAATCCCAGCCAGAATGGGAGAAACCCCCCCAAAATAACCCACACAAGCACTGTAACCCCGTTTTCTGGGCGATGGGGCCGGTGCCCCCTCCCTGTGCCAGGGGCTCGGGGACATTTGGTGGCGGCGGTTCCCAGGCACACACAGGCAGCCAGGTGAGACGGGACGGGCCCCGTGCCAGTGGACGGGATGTTGTCTTTTCACACAGCACCGGTGGCAGGGCCGAGCGGCAGCGAAACCCTCGGCGGCTTTGTTTCCCACACTGGTTGCCATTAAGAAATGCAAATTCATTCTTCTTCTTCAACCTGCTGTTTCTCCCCGCATGCAAAACGATCCTCGGGCATAACGGCCCCACGGAGCGACGGTCCTGGAGAGCGTGGGAGCTGCCGGGGCCGGGAAAACCCTCCCGCGTGGGAGCAGGAGGCACGAGCAGCTCCAGTGGTCTCAAAGGCGAGGAGAGCCAGGGCAGCACGCAATGCCCTGGAGAGCAGGAGAGGTTCTTGGCCACTGTTTCCCTTTCGGTCCTGGGCTCTGCATCCCGGGAGAGCCTCCAGAAGGCTTTGTCCCAGGGGGGAAATCCCTAAAAATAACCTAAAATACATAACTTGGCCCCAAAGTAAGCCGGCAGGATGGAGGAGGGAAGGCAGGGGGGTCAGCAGGGACCAGAGCCACTCCATTCCCATTACTCCTGGGGTCAAAAAGCCCCAACTCCACTGAGCCAGGTTTGCAGCTCCCAGGGGAGCAGAGGGGAAGACAACCCCGTGCACCCCATGCTCAGGGACCCCTCAAGGGATGAGGCTGCTCCGTGCCCTGGAGCATCACATGGAGCCACAGCTCTAGGGCTCCCAGTCCCCTGGCGTCTTGCTCACCACGGTGGGGACAGGGAAAATCCCGGGGGGCTGAGGAAGGCTGGGGATGAAGATCATGCCGAGCTGCCGCAGAGCGAGCTGTGACTCAGCCATGAGTCACCCGGCTCCGAGGGAAACGTGTCGTTCCTGGTGAGCATCGCCTGGGTCAGGCACCCCCACCCCGGGGGCTCAGCACGGAGCCAGGACCTGGGGGGGTTGAGTAGGCAAAAAGGAGGGGGGCAGGACCCCAAACAACCTCCTGGGGTTTGGGACAGGGAGTCACAGCAGCGTGTCTTGCCTTCACTCCCTCCCAGGCACTGGGCTGGCCTTGAAGCTTGGAGGAATTTGCCTTTCCCCAGCAAACACAAGCTCCTGGGGGCAGTTCATGGGCATCCTCGGCAGTTCCCAGGAGGAATCTTGGTTCCCAGAGCTCGGCTCGGGGAGAAGAAAGCTGTGAGTGGTACTGGGAGATGGGCAGGGGGGACACAGAGCTCTCAGCAGACCTGGGCCACCAGCACATGCCAAAGCCTCGTTGGAGACAGGCAGCGTTCCTCGGTGGCATCCCTGGTTTCGCAGGACGGGATATTAAAGCAGAGAGTGATTAATGCTCTGCGAGGGAGCAGGGGTCAGGCTCCAGCCCCGGTGCGGGACGTGACCCGAATGGCTCCGCTTTCCCCTTGAAGGGCTCTCCCCATCCCGGGGCACCGGCAGAGCCAGGACGTCGCTTCTCTCCTCGGTGGTGGATTTTGAGGGCAGCAAAATGTTTGTTCTGTCAACACGTGCCTAATCCCCAACCAAAAGCTGATGAAAAAAGCCATGGGGGGGGGAAGGATGGGAATAAGCTGCCCTTTGAAACAAAGCCTCAACAGTGACAGCCGCGGCCCCCGAGGGGGGAACGGCATCTCCAGAGCACGTGGTGCTGGTGCGGCTGGGGACACGAGGGGAATGGGTCCCCCCACCAGCATCTCAGTCCCTGCAGGCACCTTGCAACAGTGCTGGGAAGGGGGAACTCCTCTCCAGCTCCAGCCTGGCCCTGCCTCAAATCATTGCACCGGCTTAAACAGGAGCCCGAGCACCACACAGGAGGTGCAAGAAACGTCCTTGCTCTGAAGCGATTGCCTGGCACCAGCAGCAAATCAAGGCTTGTCTCTTTGAGCAAGGCAATGCCAGCAGGTTGTCATGCATCCACGCAGCAAATGTCCCCTCCACACAGCCTGGGACAGCCCTGTCCCACGTCCTGATGACCCGGCACGCAGCTGTGACACCCTGAGCCCACCGACAATGGGCTCACCTGAGGCTTGGCATTTTTAGGTCATTCATAAAACCTTTTTCCTGGTGGGAAAACCCAAAACTTTGTCCCGGCGAGGCTCCTTTCCATGTGGCTGGAGCTGTGTGCTGAGCAGACGGCACGTCCCCTCGCTGCCCACCCCAGGGCGGCTCCTGCAGCCCAGCTTGGCCACTGACTGTGGCCAGCACTGGCCACGGGATCCAGCCCCCACAGGGACCCGCTCCCGGCAATTGACGGCATCAGCCCCGNGTGCATTTAGCAGTTTCCATTTGTTTGCTCTTTAAATAATTGTTTCCTTATCGGTATTTATTTAGATCTCTTTAAAATTCTGACAAACCTGCTTCTCAGGCACTGTCACCCGCTTCCTCCCGCCCTGCTCCCCGCGGGCAAGGCAGAGCGGGCCAGGCAGCACGGCCGGTCCCGGGAGGAGGGTCCCTGCTTGGGGACAGACATGGGGAGCATCGAGTCCTGGCTTACCCCCCTCCTTTCTGAGACAGACAAACCAGGATGCCCCAAAAGCTGTGGTGTGGGGAACTCCTCCTCCTCTCCCCATCCCACCATGGACCACCTGGGGCTGCTGCAAGTCCTGCCAAGCTTGGGGGGCTCTGGGGAGCAGTGGGAGGGCACCAGGGAGGGGGTGGGAAAGGGAGATGACGTTGCGTTGCCCACCACGGAAAGGTCTGAGTCGCCACACGAGGACTTTGCCAGGGACTAGAGGGAGCAAGGATGAGCCCAGCGCTGCCCAAGCCCCCTTTCCCCTCCACCTCCCCTCGCTGCCTGCAGTGCCCCGGGGCGGGTGAAGCGATGGACACTTGCCCAGGTAGCCGGAAAGGCAGGGGCAGCAGCTGGCCACGATTGCCCAACATTCCTCTGTGCAAAGTCCAGCCCAGCACCACTCTGGGCTATTAACGGCACCAATTAGAGCAGCACCCAGAGCTGCTGGAGGCGAAGGTGGGATGGGTTCAAGCATCCCACAAGCACAGACAGTGACATCCCTGCAGCCTGGCTGGGGACAGAGACCCTCTCTGCTGTTGAACTTGGGAGTGTTGGTCCATCTGCATCTCTCACTGTCACCTACAAGAGAGGTTTGAAGAGGGGCTCATCCTTGGTGTCACCACCCGGGGTCCCCTCCAAGGCCACCCCGGGGTTTTGGGCTTCGCTGCCGTAGGTTGACGTCACGCCCAGCCCGCAGCTGTCAGCATTAATTGAGGAAACCCAGCCACAGTAAACAATGAGGAGGGAAATCGGGGCAGATTAGATAACGAGGAATGTGAGGTTCTCGCTGTATTTTCCCCCTCTTGCCCACTCACTTGGGCACAGACCCTGCCGAGCCTGGGCTGCTCCTCACCAGCACCCGGAGAGGTTGCAACCCCTCCTCCTGCAGGACAGCTCTGCTAAGAAAAGGGTCTGGGGTACCCTAGACCCCAGGTTTGGGTCTCCCCTCCCTCCCACAGAGCCAGGCATCGTGCTGGGGTGGGCAGCAAGAATAGAGCAGGGTCGCCAACATCCCATTGCTGCGAGACACGGGGGTAGGTGGGAGTGACCAGAGTGGGCACAGAGGGGACAGGACCTGCTGCTTCATCCCCGTGGAGAGAGGCAAGGCAGGGTCCTGGCCAGCAGAATTACTGTCCTCACCGCACCGTGACAGGCACAGGGTCCCAACAACAGGGAACCCCCTTTTCAGCAGGCCACATCCAACCCTCCCCATGAGAGCAACGTTTGGCTCCAGGTGGTGTCACCCAGACCCACTTTGTTCCCCAGCAGCACATCACCCTCCAAACCTGGACACCACATGGACCGACCCACTGGCATTCAAACACCTTCCTCGTCCCCCTTGATGGGGCATCTCTGCCTTCAGGGCATCTCAGCAGGTCCTGCCCAGCTCAGCAGCATCACCCCAGCCCTGCAGTGGCAGTGACAGGCCAGGTGACACAATGCCACCTCCCTGCCTAGTGGGACCAGGGCGGACCCCACACCCCATGCACCCAAAAACGTGCAACCCCCTCCCCAGCCCCACACCGTGCTCGGTGCAGGATGGCAGCTACTCCAGAGGTGTGGGGACACAGTTCACACCCAGCTGGTGTCCCCACCAGGTCCACAAGCCTGGAAAAAACACATCCAGGAGCTCTGAAGGGTTTTGTAAACGAGAAACAGCCTCAGCTCCCTCTGCTGGCACCTGCTTCAGGCCAGACCCTTCCCTAGAAAAAACTGGTTATAAATAACATTTCCCAGTGTCTTCCCGCAGCTCTCCCTGCCCGGGGGGACACGGTGCCACCCACCCGATGCTCCCCAGCTCCTGCCACGTGCTGCAGCTAAGCACAAGCAGCCTGTTAAGCGGAAGACGGGCAGTCCGTCCGTCCAGCCTGCTGAGTGCATTTATTCTGCTCTTACAGGTGAGGAAACTGCCTGGCGAGGGTCAGCCACCGGGGGGGATTCTGCCCCTCTGCTCTGGGGAACCCCCTCCCTCAGTGCTGTCTCCAGCTCTGGGGCCACCAACAGCAGAAGGACATGGAGCTGTTGGAGCGGGGCCAGAGGAGGCCATGGAGATGCTGTAAGGACAGGCTGAGAGAGTTGGAGGGGTTCAGCCTGGAGAAGAGAAGGCTCCGGGGAGACCTTAGAGCCTCTTCCAGTCCCTCAAGGGGCTCCAGGAAAGCTGGGGAGGGACTCTGGATCAGGGAGGGGAGCCCTAGGAGGAGGGGGAAGGGTTTGACACTGAAAGAGGGGAGATGGAGCTGAGATGTGGGGAAGAACTTCTTTTGTGTGAGGGTGGTGAGAGCCTGGCCCAGGTTGCCCAGAGAAGCTGTGGCTGCCCCATCCCTGGAGGGGTTCAAGGCCAGGCTGGAGGGGGCTTGGAACCACCTGGTCTGGTGGGAGGTGTCACTGCGTGGGCTTGAAGGTTCCTTCAAACCTAATAGAATCTATGATCCTATGAGCTGGGGCAGCAGGGATGAGTCACAGCCCTGAGGAGCAAAGACAAGATGCCAACAGGCTCTTTCTGATATTAAATGAGTCCTGTGGGACACTGGATGGTCCCACAGCCGAGGAGCTGGATGTGGATTCAGGACCTGCTGCCTCAGCCTCTCTCACCTCTAATACACAGCGAGCACTGGCCCTGCTGGGAACAGACCTCGGTACGAAGCAGCCCAAACTCCCAGCCAGGTGTCTCCCACCGGCTGTGGGGTACAGCATCCTCAGCCGTCACCACCCCACCAGCAATGCACGTCATCACCCGTGCTTTAATGGGGATGAGGGGAAAGTGCAAGGACACGATGCTCAGCCCCATCCCTCCCTGCTCGACCCATAGCAGCCACACTACGGAGCGGCAGCTGGGAAGCAGGAGCCTTGTTTTTACGTCAATAAAGGGAGATTGCTATGGAGACACCGTAGCCACCAGCAGCTCTGTGAGACGTCCCCACAGCCATCCCCACCCACGCACCTGCTCTCCTCTCCGCCATCCAAATTCGGGGTTTGCCTGGAGTTTATGGGACACTTGAACAGTGTTCTCAACAGCTGCCCCCAAGAGATTGCTGGCTCTGGAGAGCTTTACCGTGATCCTGGAGGTGCATCAGCATCCCTCAGCTCGTTCCTGCAGGCAGCATGGACACCTCGACCAGCACGTGGAGTCAGCCCAGGGTTGAGCCCTGCCAGCGACTGGGAAAGCTCTCGAGAAGGTTTTTATCCTTATTTGTAGAGGTCCTTAACGAATTCCCATGAACAGCCGATCTAGCACAGCCCTGGAGATGAAGAGCTGGCACTCGACTGCTGGAAAAAAATACACCACTCGCTGAAGGAGAATAACCACGTCCCATCTCCAGCCTCAGGCTTGTTCAAACACCCTCAGCCTGAGCGGCAGCACACCTCAGCTGGGAGAAGAGCCCAAGCAGCCCATGGGAGCCTCTGGGAAACTGGTCACACAACTGGTTTTACGCAGAGAGTGTTCAAACATAGAGCCCTGACTGGCAGGAGACAGAACTGCTGCCTCTGGGAACCTCTTGAAGTGTAAAAGCCAAGCCGTGAGCTTTTCCTCCAGGCAGAGGACACCCCGTCCAGCTCAACCCCTCCACCCAGGTCCCAGCATCACCCTTTTCCTGACACTGTCCCCGTGGCAGAACACAAAGCCATGATTTCCACAGTGTCACCGACTCGCAGCACAGCCGAGCTGCCTCGCAGGCATTACTCCACTTGTAAATAGGTGCAAAAAAGTACTCGCCCCCTCCCCTCCCCCCCCCACTTAAGCCCTTGAAGTTACTGGGAAGGTACCACTGTCGCAGGGAAGACATGATCAAAGTAAGGCAAGGTTACAGGTGGGACCACTCTTACGCCAGCCCTGGGGAGCTGAGCCCTCAGCCTCCCGTGGAGCAAACAGGGCTGGTCCTTCCCCACGCGTACCATCTGCTTCCTCCCCAGGTCTCCACCAGGTGCTTTTACTGCTCAGCTGGTTTATGAATGGAGTAGGAAGCGTTTGAGATTAGATTTCCTTAAATAATTTGTTTAACTGGGGATTTTCCAACTAACGCACAGCCAGAGCGCTCCAACAACAGATTAGAGGTCACAGAAAGCCTCCAGAGAAAGCCTGCACTGAAAGTTATTCCTGACCCCACACAGATCCCGGATCCTTCCCAAAGGACACCCTCACAGCAACCCCCTCAACAGCACATCCTGCTTTCCCTCTCGGCCCTGTAATATTCCGCTGTACTTCCCCAAAGGATTTGGGGAGAAGAGACAGGCGAAGCACAAATCCCTCCCTGAGCATCCTATGGAGCACTGGGGGCTGCCTGCCACGCCAATGAGTGGACACAGAAGGTAGGAGGGGGAAAAATAGTAATAAAAATATAAGATCACAAAACCCTGCTGTTTTCTCCCCTGCTGCAGGTACAGCTGCTGCTCCTGGAAGACAGCGCTGCAGCCCCCGAGCCCCCACCTGCAGGGGGACAAGATGGTCTTTAAGGTCCCTTCCAACCCAAACCATTCTGTGATTCTGATTCTAGGAGGCGGCGGAGAGAGGCTGGGGAGGTTCTGGGACCCATCCCGCTCCGTGCAAAGCTGGGCTGGCAGAGCAGCGAGGGCTGGGGGACGGTGCCAGTCGGTCCTGGGCACTGCCCGTCACTGCCTTCCTCACTGCAACTCATCACACACACAGCAGAGAACACCCTCCCGCCCATCACAGCACGGCTTCAGGGAGCAAAAAAAGAGCTGCTTAAAACCAAAATTATTTTTATAACTTTTCATGAGTAACTACCTGCTTCCCCTAAAAATAGCAAACAAGCAGAAAAAGCAAACGCAAGCAGTTTGGAGGCGACCGCGGCAGGCGCTTGAGTTGGCTCCTGCCTTGTCACCCCGCGGGGATGACGGTGAGGGGGGACACAACCTCCCTTAGAGCCATCCCTCGAGTTATTTGCCCACTCGGGACACGGCATTAGAAGGTGTGATGGCATTGTCCTGCGCTGGCGAACCTCCACGGGTTGCAACCCTAAAGGCAAACAGATTCTTTCAAGCAAATAGGAGTAAATGAAAAGTTGGGCAGGGAGGAGGGGAGGCAACCCCAAGCTCCCCAAACAGAGCCGTCCAAGAGACACCCCGGAGCACCGAGAAGCTCAAGGGGCGCATTCTTTTCGAGGCACAAAATAAATACCCGTAGGCAGAGGCAGCAGGATGTCTGTTCCCAGTAAGGCTTTCAAGTCAAGCTCAAACAGCACATGAAAGCTCCAGGCGTTTATTCAAACGTTCAAAAGCAAACCCAGCGCACACAGACCGGGGCTTTTCACAAGGATTAGCGACAAAGTCACATGTAAGCAAAGGAAAAGCTTCTGCTAAGCTGTGCCGCAGCAGTTTATATAGATCGTTCATATAGGGAGAGGCTTGGGCCAGGTGCCCTGAGTGGTACAGGCTGGGTTGAGCAATGGGATCAGCCCGAGGTGGCCATGCAGGTGTCCACCAGAGATCTTCATGCACCCCCACGCTGGTGTACAGGAGCAGCAGACACTCCCTTAGGGATAGGAAGAAAGGAAAAAGCCAACATTTCTGCCTTCAAAATTTCTGCCTAAAGACGGGTGAAGCAGCGGGGCTGAGCTGCTGCTCTTTGAAGCCCAGAGCATCGCCACACGCTGTGCCCAGGGCTCTGAGCCCAGCACCGGGACACCAACCAGCCAGGCAGGGGGCCCTGAAGGACTCTGTGCTGGTCACCCTCACATGAGGACCACTAAAACTTCTCCTCACACCTCTCGGTGCTGCCTCCCCTCCCACTCCAGCCCCATTCTGTGCTGGAAGGGGCGGGCAGCGGTGACAAGTGGGTGCTCACCTCCGACACCAGCCAGGGCTGAGCCCCCAGCACCCCCTCACCCTGCCCTGGGACAGCATTATCGTGGAGAACTTACCTGATCTCATAAGGAGGGACATCCACCGCCAAGTTGGTGAACAGGTATAACCAGATGCAGTAACGGTCTGTAGTGGCACCACCCAGTGCAGCCCCAATGGGGGAAATCCTCCTCCAGAAAGATGCTGTGGTGAACCCCCTCCCCTTTTCACAGGCTCTTCTCCCCCATCATCCTTCACAAAAAGCTCCGTAAGGGTCTCCCATGCTTGTACCCACTGCCTGGGCTGGACACATTGTTTGATAAACTCAATTATCACAGAATCACAGAATGCTATGGGGTTGGAAGGGACCTCTGGAGATCATCCAGTCCAACCCCCTGCCAGAGCAGGGCCACCCAGAGCAGGTCCCACAGGAACGTGTCCAGGTGGGTTCTGAGTGTCTCCAGAGACAAAGACTCCACCACCTCCCTGGGCAGCCTCTTCCAGGGCTCTGCCACCCTCACAGGAAAGAAGTTCCTCCTCATGTTTAGGTGGAACTTCTTATATTCAAGTTTGTGCCCATTTCCTCTTGTCCTGTCCCTGGGCACCACTGAAAAAAGACTGGCCCCATCCTCCTGACACCCACCCTTTAAGTATTTATAGGTGTTGATCAGATCCCCCCTCAGCCTTCTCTTCTCCAGACTAAAACGGTTCAAGTCCCTCAGCCTTTCCTCCTAAGAGAGAGGCTCCAGGCCCCTCATCATCTTTGTGGTCCTCTGCAAAGATTATACAATGGATTTGTTTTGATTTCAAGTGATTTGGGGTAAAGACAGGGCTAGGCTGGGCTTCAAGGCACCGTGCCTTAGTGTCTGGAAACACCCTGGGGATAGAAGTAAGCTGGGAACATTTAACTACAACATGACAGATTCAGAAGGTTTTGCAGCTTCAATAAAACTCTCAACAGCTACAGAACATTTTTTTTTTTTCTGTGTTAATTTAATCATACAAATATTCATTTATACATTAAGGAAAAAGCTTCCTTTATTTTTACCCCAATGTGCTATCATAGGACTTCTCCCAGACTCAATGAGGCAACACACCATCCTGTTCTACACATGCACTCCCCCCGGAGAGAACAGACAGGCTGCAGAACCACCCACGCACTCACACACGGAAAAAAAATAATATATTAAAACACACAACAGAAACCCAGAGGTGGGACAGCGTGCATTTCCTAACCCTGCAGCCCCCAGCTGCCCTCCTGCCCGTGCTCTCTCTCTGCCCACGTGGGTTTGCCCCTTGTTGGGGGGGACCCACATCTTCCAAACCCTTGCAGGGCTCTGAATCCAATGCTCCTGAGATGGGGGCAGCGGATTCTGGCTCTCCCCCCAGCCAGTGTTACCTGTTTGGGGGTAACCTTGGGGATTTCACTCTCCAGTTTGCCCAGGCTGGGAGAGGGGGGGGCTGGGCTGCCATTGCTCAACTTGTATTAGCAATATGAGACATCCCAAGTGGCTCACGATCCATTCAGAGACCCTCAGAGATGTTCCGCCTTATCTTTTTCCTTTTGGAGGGGTGGGGGGTAAGGAAGATCTCTCTTTCCCTCCCTTCTCAGGACCTCACGACAGATGGGTGTTCACCAGACTGGAGCCAGTTGCAGCCTCTCCATCCCCGCACCCTCCCATACCAGCCCCATCCCTCCCCCAGTCAGGAACACCAGCCTCACTGGGGTAACAGCCTCTTTACTGGTTCACCCAGTAAGGATTTCCTCCCGTTCCCAACAGGGCTGAGTTCTGCCTGTCTAAATCACCTGGACCAGGTCACTCGAGCTCCCGCACACACCTCATGCTCACCAAAATCTTTGGCATTCAGCACTTCTGAAAAACCAGGCTATTCGTTTCATGGGTCTGATGTTAAAACCCTGGGAGTCTGAATGTATCAGCCCAGTGGAAACCAGTCCAATCACCGTGCCCTGAAGTCACCTGGAAAGAGCTTTGCTGAATACATCTCAAATCCCCCTATTTAAAAGCTGGAAACCTGACAGCAAGAGCAATTTGAGGGCTGGCTGCAGCGCTAAGCTCCAAGGAACCAGAGGAGATAAATATCACCTTTGGCCTCACTGAAACAGGTTTTAACTCAAGGGAAAACCTGGAGGTAGAGCAGCCACTAATTTAAACATTCTCCTACTGTCACAGCCAGGGTTCCACTCCCCAAACCCTCGGAGCATCCACAGCTCCATGTGGGCGCTGGCAGAGATCGCTCCCGCAGACGGGAGCGCTCGGGCTCGGTTCCCCGGGGAAGAGGCGACGGGAGCAGCAAGAGGGTGCAGGTTTTTCAGCAGCAACTGGGCTCTGGCCCTGCCTTTCTTCACACCCTGGAGTAAGTGACCCTTCGTGACAAGGACTCCAGACTGAAAACGCTCTAGAGGAGAGAGAATTCAAGTCTGCACAGAACAAAGTGCCTTCTGAGTGGGAAAGCACACGACGACTTGGGGTGCATGCAAGTTGGTTTGGTTTTCTTTTTTCTCAAGAAAAGGAAAATTCAGCCTCAGGAACAGCACAGGAACACGAATGGGGCAGTCGTTATAGCTGGGAGGAGCACACGTGGAGGAGCAGAATAAAGGCAGCGTGCAGGTCTCCGAGTCCAAGGGTCTCCCACATGCCCCAGCTGACACACAGCAAAGGTTGCAGCACCAGCTAAAACAGACTCAGATCTCAATTTCCCCCCCTTCCACAGGACAGCTGATAAAAGGAGCTACTAAAGATAAGGAATCACCTTGTCACTTGGACAAAGCGCAGCCTCTGGTGTTTTGGATGCCTTCAGAAGGGAAGCAGCAGCACTGCAAGAGGTGATGGTCAGGTTCATGATCAGGTTCGCGCCTTCAGAGCTTGTCGCACCAGCCACCCGCTCGGAAAGGGGGGAGCCAAGAAAGAATCGGCTTGCCCATGCTACTCTCCAGTGGTGCAGATCGTTCCCTACGCTGAGTGCTGAGAGGAGGAACTAATCTGAGGCAAAGCGATGTTACAGGACAAGAACCAAGCGTTACCCAAGGTGGGCAGCACAGCACCACCTTCCATGGCTTCACTCCGGGTCTCAACATCACCCAGCTCCAGCAAGCTGCTGAGATGTCTAAATGGGTACCAGTCCAAATCCCGCTGTGCCTCTTTGATGCAGATAACTTCTCACACTGTACTTGCTGCTCCCAGCAAACAGATTTTTGAAGGGAAACTCCAGATAACAATGATCTTTAACAACCAAACCTCTGAAATGCAACCAAAATCAATGGCCCGATTCTTCCTCTGCTGGATAGAAGCAGCTTCAGCTGTCCTCCATGAGATCCATCTGTATGCACTAAGGTAACTGAGTGTCCTTGGTAGCTGCAATGAAAATGAAGCCCCCATTCAAAACCAACTAAGAAAATACAACTATTAAAGAGCAACCAGTGTAAAGCCACACACCATGCATGAGCCTGCGCTCCGCTCCAGCAAGGAGAACAAGAGTCTTCACTGGAAAGATCTGGAAGAAGGAAGTGGGAGCTTTGCATATCACTGCATCTTTGGCAGACGGCTGTTCGAACCTTGTCCAGGTTTCTGAATAAAATGGTGTCCCCTCACCTCACTCCCCATCAGTGGGATCTGTGGTGACACAGCACTTCAGAAAGCCACCACAGCACTTGAGGCCTTTCTCCCTCCCCAATCCATTAACTGGAGGAAGATACATTGGAGGAAGCACAGAGCAACCCGTGTCTCTAGAGGAGCAATCCCTCCTCTGACACCAAGCCCTGGAGAGCCCCTGGAGAAGGGAAGAGCCTCAGCAAAGCGACGAGCCAGGACGATAAAGGCAAATGAATACAAGGCGACAGCGCGGGATCCAGCTGATGATGCTAACTCTTGCTCTGCATTCAAAAACGCAAACAATTAGCCTCTAAGCTAGTACTTTATCACAGGAGAAATGAATGCAAACTTATACTCCATAAAAGAGATGGGAGATTCAAAATTAAAAGGACTTTTGTAAAGCTTTGCGACTACTACTGAGTGAATTACAGCTACAGAAGAAGAGTTTCCTCTTGGCACAAGACGGATACGCTTGCTCGGTTGCTCTAGGCACAGCTACTGTACATCAAGAGTTAACAAAAAAGGTATTTTAAAATGCTAACCACACAGGACAGCTCTGGAACTTTAACAAATCTTGTTCCTTCTTAATACGGGTGTGTATTTGTGTGTACTCCATGTACAAGGGGAAGGGAAGGAGCCCTCCATGTGATCCTAGAAGTCCAGGAGTCTCTCTCCCCAACTTTGAAAGCGAGACCTGGTCTTCAGCACGGTTTCCAACAACATGCAGGACAACTAACAGCAACACCCAAACCAAAAGGAGAAGGAAAAAAAAAAACCACACAAAAGAGAAATAAAAGGTGGTAAAAAAGTTGGTAACTAAAACCAGCGGATGATATTAAAACTGCAGAGCTGGGCACAGACCCAACCATTAAAAAATGTCCAACAAAGAGAAGTCACCGCACAAACCCCAGAAGATGCTCAGCAAATTCCCATTCGGTAGCAAGCAAAACATGACAGTTCCATAAAAATGCACGCTGTCCCTTATTTAAAAAAAAATTATTAACAAGAAACAAACAGAAATTAAACACTTGCTCAAACTACAACCGCTCTGTAGGCAAAATATTTTTTTTTTAAAGATGGCTTTTTCATTTTAATTTTTTAAACTTCTTTTTAAGCTACCTAATTATGTGTGAGAATGATTTCTAAAAAGGAAAAAAAAACCCCAACCCATGGTGTTGGTATATTTTCTTTCTCATAGCATTTAACAACACTCCTGAAATCCAGCATTCACACATGCATACTTAGATTTTGAATCTTCCTCTGGAAACAGCTAAGTTTAAGTTACTGGGCTTTTGTATTTTCTTCTTTATCCAGAACCCGGAGGCAGAGAAGGGGGGGGTCCACGTTGTGTCTGCCACATGAATCCCCCTCCCTTCCCCCAAAGTCAGTTTTGTTAAATCCTCCTCTTGTTGATACCCGTTTTGTGGTTTTTTGTGTGTTTTAAGACTGTCCGAAGGGATAAGGACCGTGGAAACCCTGAAAGAAAGTTGGAGACATAATCAATTTCAATAGGCAAGAAATAAAAACGATGAGTGCACACCTAAAAAAACACTGACCGTCCCGTACCAGGGCTTCTGAACCGAACACAATTGTTTACCCAGCGTGATCTTTGTTGTCCAGCTTCATGAAACACACTTAAAACAAAGGTTTGGGTGCTTTTAGCTGGTTTCCCCAGAGATGTCAGATTTTATCCACTTACCTCTTTCAGCTATTATTTAGGGCAGGCAGGTAATAACCAGGGGTTACTGGGCCACAAAGTAACTTGTATTTTCTACACTAGAGGAAGAAATCCCCTATAGATGCTACAATACCTGTGAGGCCAAGCAACTGCAGTTTCACAAGTCTATTGTAAAGATTACAGCAAACATTAAAGTAGGAGGCTGTAAAAGGTAGAAGAGTCTATTTAAGAAAAATAATCAAGATTTGGAAATCCACGTTCCCACAACTGCCTCTTTCGCTCTCTCAAGATAAAAAGCTTCTTCCTCAAGTGAAAAATCAACCACTGCGTTTAACCAAAAAGAATAAAAATGCTTACTACAGAATCAATTTTCCCTGCTTTACATCCTGAAGTGAGTCACCTAAATGACAGATCTAGTAACAGGTCTCAAATTAACAGGAACTCCTTTTTGTAATTTCCATTGTTCAAATCGGCTCTCCAGGGTTTCATCAGGAAGCAGAAGAGAGCGGCCGACAGGCAGGCAAGAGATCTCCCAAGTCACAGGGCTATAAAGTTTGTCACAATGACGAAGGTACAAGCCACACGCAGAATCCTCCAGACACACACTCGGGTCAAAAGTGAGACAAGCTCATTATATTTCATTGTCAAAGTCGGAAGACCATTATGCAAATGTTTGTTTGGTTTTTTTTTAACCCAGTCCAGCTTCTTTCCTGCATGCTGATGAGTAGAGAACCAAGAGCCCAATCACCACAAAGTCCTTCTCGGTCTTTACGTGAAGCCCTGACTTCAGTTTTCACCATTTTGCCTTTAACAGGGCAGATCTCAAAGGAAATACCATTTCCTGGATGTTTACACAGAATCACAAAATGATATGGTGCTGGAAGGGACCTCTGAAGATCATCTAGTCCAACCCCCTGCCAAAGCAGGTCCACCCAGAGCAGGTCCCACAGGAACGTGTCCAGGTGGGTTTGAATGTCTCCAGAGACGGAGACTCCACCACCTCCCTGGGCAGCCTCTTCCAGGGCTCTGCCACCCTCACAGGAAAGAAGTTCCTCCTCATGTTTAGATGGAGCTTCTTATGTTCAAGTTTGTGCCTGTTAACTCTTGTCCCATCCCTGGGCACCACTGAAAAAAGACTGGCCCCATCCTCCTGGCACCCACCAAAGGGTATACCTATGAAGTATTTATAGGTGTTGATCAGATCCCCTCCTCCGCCTTCTCTTCTCCAGACTAAAAAGACCCAAGTCCCTCAGCCTTTCCTCATGAGAGAGATGCTCCAGGCCCCTCATCATCTTTGTAGCCCTCTGGTGTGCCCTCTCCAGCAGTTCCCTGTCCTTCTTGAACTGGGAAGCCCAGAACTGGTCCCAGTGCTCCAGATGGGGCCTCACCAGGGCAGAGCAGAGGGGCAGGATGACCTCCCTCCACCTGCTGGTCACACTCTTCCTGATGCACCCCAGGAGGCCATTGGCCTTCCTGGCCACAAGGGCACATTACTGGCTCATGGTCATCCTGTTGTCCACCAGGACTCCCAGGTCTTTTTCCTCAGAGCTGCTCTCCAGCAGGTCAGTCCCCAGCCTGTACTATAACTTTACTCCTACATCTCTGTAACAACCTCACTGCAGGACCCACAGAAACACAAAGCAAAGAGTCTTCAACATGACTCATATAAAGAAAGGATCAACTTCATCAAAAACCCAACTTCAAGAGCTCTCTTGCATATCTATGGGTATAAAGGAAGTGCTATAAGAAGTCTGTAATCTTGCTACAGCTGGTAAGAAAACGTTAATTCTTTCAGATGTATCCGGTGGCAAAATACAAGACAATGGCAAAATGAAGCATCTATCAGCAAGTCTCAAAATTCAACCAAGAGAGGGGGATTAGTAGACAAAACAGGACATCTCATGAACCGCATGGGGAGTACAGAAGACTGGGAGCTTGGAAATTGCTGTTTGCAGACAGAAATACGTGCAAGCGATGGAAAAACAAACACACTTCTACCCTAGGAATACGCTGTGTTCCCAGTCTGTAAATCATGCTTTTCAAAGGATAAAACCCGGCAGGCTCCAGCACAAGAGATCACCTCGGAAGGGAGAAGCTCCCACCAACATCACGAGACTGAGATAATTCGACATTTCCAAAAAAGACACAGTCCCTGAAACAGGAGGAAGGGGAAGAACAGATGTGAAACGTTAAAATAATGTGAGTAAGTGCACGAAAAATCCCCAAAGGACACAGAATGAAAGCAATGTATAAGCAAGACCCTAAGCAGTCTCACCTCAGAGGGATTAAGCTATTGCGCTTCTTGCTCTACAGAACAAAAACAGGATTTGTTGCCAATTACCTGTACGGACACATTTGCCAAACTTCGCTTCATCTTTGAGTTACCTGCAGAGAAGACTGCTCGCGGGCGCTGCCCGGGAAGCGCTCCCAGCCCTCAGGAGAGCGGTTCGGACGCCAGCTCTCCCAGTCGCCTGCTCCCTCTGCTGGGGCCACCGCGGAGCCGGCCCTGAACCCCTCCTGTGTCTCACGGCTTGTGTCACAGGCACAACCTTGTTGGTTGAACGTGTGCACGCTGTAAGCCAAGGCACCTGCATCACCCCATGGTGTAAAAGAATTAGCAGAGTTAATCAGCACACGGGCCAGAGCCTCCAGCTTACGTCAGGCACGAGAACAGTCCATCAGTCCCTTCGTGTGCAGAGACCCCAGGAAAATGCCGTTATCCCTCTTTTCAGCGAAACCCTCTGGATATTCAGCTACTGTTTTCTGTAGCATCTAATGTAAAGCTGCATGATTATGCTAATCATGTGTTAATTAAAAGCAGAATTTAGCTCACCTTCAGAGAGTCAGGTTACTAAGTATATACAGCTTCGTACCACTCGCTACACCCTGCACTTCCCAGGCTGCCGTCCCTACACGAGCTGCTCTCCCGATTCCAAGGACGTTCCCAGAATCTGGGACCAAGGTTACCTTCTCCTGATGCAATTAAAAGAGCCCCAAAATCTTTGCTTTTGGGATTGCTGCTCTTCACTGCATTTCACTTACCCATCAGATTTATTAGTGTACATGAGAACTTACAAAATTAAAACCCACCTGTTTCTTTACGATTGCAATTTTAGATTTGGTTTAACATGAGACCCTGAGCAAGAAACTCCTACTTCCCTTCGGGAAATACTCTTTCTTCTTCCTCACTAAGGTGCAAGCTCTCTGCAGGGCAATTCCTTCTCATTACATTTATTCAACATGCACAGCGTAACAGCGTTCTGATACCTGGGAACGCCAGGTATCTGCTGCAATGCAAATACCAAGCCCCAGTATATGACATTTTCAAGAATAATTATCCCTCATATGCAATATTTTACATCAGAAACATGCAAAAATAATTCTGCATACAATTGCAGTTTTTCCCCCCCGAGTTATTTCAACTGAAGAATTATTCACACTATTTTTGGTGAATTCCCTTCCATTCTCCAAATGAGATCACTGACTTGATGAAAAGCTCAGCTGCAGCTTTGCGAATTTACTTTCAGTTCTTCCAGTATCTTCCACAGAAGTAATT
The DNA here is from genome assembly GCA_013399435.1 of Arenaria interpres. Taxonomy (NCBI): domain Eukaryota; kingdom Metazoa; phylum Chordata; class Aves; order Charadriiformes; family Scolopacidae; genus Arenaria; species Arenaria interpres. The sequence continues at coordinate 26,995 of VXAK01001790.1, read as the reverse complement.
GCTAAGTTGCAAGTGAAAGGACACTGGCTATTCATACAGATACATATAGGAGAATAGAGGAACATGTGTTCTCAAGAAAAGGCTCTACATGACAATTATTAGTATAAATTATCATTTGACTTCTGTATCTAGAAGGGAATTGAGACACTTGGGAAAGTTAAAAGTCTCTGTAAATACTGAGCTCTTTAAATGAAGGCACCTGTGCTAGAAATAAAATCAAGTTAATCTTTGCATAAACCATCACCACGCAGGCTTTCAAACAGCTATCTTTATTTCACCTTCATGACTGAGTCAAGATGGATAAAAGGTACACTGAGAAAGAGAGAGAGAGAGAGAGAGAGGAGTCTGTGATGCAGAGCTGCGAAGCGATACAGGAGTGTCCCCGTGCGCACCGACAGCACCGTCCCACAACACTGCCAGCCCCCGTCCCCTCCTGCTCAGCGCTGGTCCGAAACACGCACGGGTCTCTCCACTAACGTACAGAAACCCAACACAAACAGAAGAACAACGGATTGAGCACACTTTTTTTTTGTTGTTTCATTCCACACACGCTGTGCAAACACGGCCTGGCAGGTCGAGAACTGAAGAACCTCCTGCCAGCGCGGCCGCGGGCAGGGCCAGTTGAGATGGAGCTGATGGAGAACACGAGGGCTCGGGTACACGATTAAGTTACCATGCAAAAAAACTTAGCCCTCTGTAACTTAATCGATGGTGTGCTTTTAGTCTGCTGAGATAAAAGAACAGGGAAACTCTGTTGGCCTGCAATGGAGCAAAGTGAAGCTAAAAAAAAATAATAAATCAGATTATCTCACATTTCCCGCAGTCCAAAAGCACAGGGACTGGCGGGTTTCACGGCTGAGCAAACATGCAGCACCCAAACACATTAGTCCATCACCAAAGAAGCAAACCAGCTCAAGCAACACCAGTTTGGCTGGCAGATGCTAGGCAGCAGTGTGGCTGTCCCAGAGTAGCTACAGTAGTTTCGAGCCCAACCCTCTCCCGCTTCGTTCTAAATTCATTTCAGCACGTGGTAACCAGCCCAGTCTGAAGCCCAGACACCAGGATGGAAGGAGCTCCTCCTCTACGTGGAAGCAAACAGTTTTGGGGCATCTTCCTTGCCCACAAACATAGTTTGGTACCCAACTAGTTTCCAGTGGAAAAACGTGTCTGAAGTTTACAGAGGTATCCCAAAACCAGGCAAACTGGAGTGCCCTGATGCGGAAGAAGCACACATCTAGAAGCGGCAGCAACTTTTACACTCAGAGAGGGGAAGCCAGTTAAAGGCTCTAAGGACAGAGAGAGGTTTGGTCTCCCCTTAGGCATAGAAAGCTGTCAAGTAGCAGAGATCAGAGTTCGGCTCCACACAGGATGAAGTACAACAGGGAGCAGAAATATAGCGGGGAAAAAAGGTGTTAAGATTTTAATTTTGTCAACTCCAAGTATGCTTATATTTCATCGGGTCTTTAAGAGCAGCGCAAGCAACACACCAAAGAGATTAACACCAGATGAGCCGCAGAACCCCCTTCACTGCTGTGGTGTCCATGTAAATTGTTCTATACAGGCAAATCTTTGCAGAATCAGAACTTCTACATGCAGTTTTCTGCGTTACACAGAAAACAGCAATTCCTCAATCCATATGGGCAATAGATTTAGAGATATATATATTTATTTTTTTTACATACAGGTGACAAGTACAATCTGAATGTCAGTATATGGCTATCCACTTCAGATCTTTTCAGACGTTTAAACCTCTACGTTTTTCCCTTAGTTAAGAAATTTAACTCTAATTCCCCAGGCACTGTAAGACTGCATCTTGCACTTTTAATGTAAAAGACTGTCACAAGAGAGCAGCAGTGACCTCGACAGGGTTGCTATGAGACAAGAGCCAGTACATAGAAGGAAGCTATATTAGCCTCATCTCTCTCGAGAATACAGAGAGAAAGCCATTGCCAAAGAGGAGAATAAAATACCCATGCATGGGTGTATCTGGACTCTAATACAGCTCATCACCATCCCGAGATAAGCATCCTATCCTGCACTTAAGCACATCTTTAATTCTAAGAACATGCAAAAACTCCACTGGGAATAGATAGAACAACAACATGCTTAAAGCAAAGCCCTGAACACAGATCCTGATCTACAACCTTCCAGCAGTTTATTGGATAAGGTGGGCAGGGTGGACCCAGGCAAGGTGTACGCTACAGAAGCAATAAAGTTCACCATCACTTTGATTCAACCATATCACGTCTGCTTACAGGAAATTCAGCATCTTGGTTTGCTTTTTTCTTTTTTTTTTTTTTCCTAGAGAAGTTTGCTTCAGTGAGCAGAGCATCTAAACCACGTATAAAAGCATTTTGAGTGTTTCCACGTGTGAAACACTGATATATTGTCTAATCTGGCAGCAGATGGCACATCAGTATCACCGAGATCCTGACTCCAAGGGGGAATTTCAGAGGACAAGTCACACCTGCTCAGCTGCACCAGAGGGAGAATAATACAGACAAGGTCTGGCAACTTCTAGTACGTTTTACAGCTGCAGATGCCAGAAACTGCTAGTTTGATCTCAAAGATTTCATGGTCTCAAGCAACTGCATGAACGGGGTTCTTCAGGATCTCTCGGCAGAGAGGAAGCCTCCACGGTGATCTGAGAAATATTTCAGGGCTGACACTGCTTCTAAATACAGGATATAGGTCCTTCTGAACACCTTAACTAGACCTTACCCTTCCCTTTGCTGTATCTCACCAAATGGTGCGTCAAAATTAGGGATTCACTCCATTCTCTGGGTACACAAAAGCAGACAACAGTATTAGAAGTCCTGCCCAAGACAAATAAAATCCAGGAATCCTAACGAACAACTACGTAACCAACGCACAGAATTCTTTTGTCTGCTCTGGGAACTTCAAATAAAGCCTTTCACATCAATATTCAACCACAAAACAGCTCCAAACGCAGTACTTTTGGTTACCCCTCTCAAGCAGCAGAGAACAGATCGAGTCCCCGGAGAAGATGGGCCAGATAGAGCTTTTCCTAACAGGTACCAGAACACCATCTGCTGATGGGGTGGTTTAATACTTCTGACATCACTTCTAATAAGCCTTTTCCCGCTTCAGCAGCACCCCCAGTTGGGTATCCTGCTTACACCTTACCGCTTTTTAGAAAAAAACATTAAATATCTTCTTTTCCAGAAGGATTTCCAGCTTGCAGGAAGAAGGCATGCGGCAGGGACAGATCTACGCCAGGGGAGGTGAGCACGTTCACCTGGCTGTTTGAAACGAAACCGAGTACCCAGGATATCAAACCTTCTCAGAATTGTTCACTGCAGAAACAGTATTGTACCAACATCTGTGGCAGAACATCTCCTGCTCTGGACAGGAAGGGCAAGGCTGGAACAGGACTCTGATCTTCAGACCTACCTTAACAACAGCCTCCAAGGGAAAAGCTAACTTGTTTTGTTATGTCACAAACAGAAATACTGCAGGAGAGATGGAAAAACCCTCAGAAATCAATGAGCTTTCACATATCCCACCCCATCTCCAAAAAGGACCATAAAATTATCCCTTCTGAATTAAGCAAGAAACACAATTTCTGCTTTTATCTCAGATAATCCACCTCAAATCCACCCAAGAATATTCTGTGAATACAAAAGGAAATAAAAAAAAACCCAAAGCAACAATGAAAAGAAAGGGAGAAAGGCCACCTAGCCTGTATCTGAGGTTAGATTATAATGGCTCACGTCTCCTAAGAGTACTGGATGGGGAACTTTGGGTCACTAGCTAAATCAGCTTACTTAAATTTAGTGAAATCCTCTCTGGTAGGGCTTCACTCTCCTTTTTGGCTTTTCCATAGTATAAATGACCTTTGCTATATCCTCTGCACGTCCAATACGTATTGGTTTCTTAAACCTACATTCTTAGGAAAGACAAAGCATCTACTCCTCAGCCCAGAGGGTCTGCTGGCATGTCACCTCCCAGTGGCCACACTGTTCTGCTCTCACGAGGAAGGTAAGGGTACACACCACAGGGAGAGACCAAGTGAAACTTGAAGGCCACGTTACTGCCAAAACTCCACGTCCAGGATTTCTACACAGGAACGTTCTCAGAAGTACATGTATTAGCAGCTCCACATCTATCCACCTGCAAGTGCAAATCAGCTATGAAGTAATTGCCAAGCTCTGCACTCAGAAAATAGGCAACAGGGGGAAAAAAAAAAAAGCCACCTCCAGCCTAAAGCTGGCCACCAAATGTGGAATTGAGTTTTCCCACCTAAATTACACCTAACATTTTAGCTACAAAAGGCTTTGCTAAGTCCACTATCTCAAAGCTGTAGCTGGTAACTGCTTTTTATTTTTTCATTAAGGGATACATAGAGCTGTCACCAATCTCTGCTGGGATCTGCACAATAGCCACGTGGCAGCACTCCCCACCTGAAGCACCCGAGACAGACTTTACGCAGAGAAGCTGTATCCATACACAGATGGGTTCTGCAGTCAGAAAAACACGTCTGTCTCTTCAGGGAACACCACTATCCTCCAAGCAACCACTTAAAAGGCAGTGGCTTTCAGTCACCGCTAATTCAGGTTGGATTTGAACTTACAGGTAAAAGGCTTTATTATTTTTTTTTCAATCATTTCCCAAGCCATCCATTTCACTTTTAGTGAGCGAGGATCTTGAAGCAGAAGCCAATACAGCTTATAGCAATTTATGTTTGGGGTGCAAAACACATGGAGGGTGATTGGGAGTCTGTTAGACAGTTAATCCCGCGCATGCCATCAGTAAAAAAAAAAAAATAAAATGCATAGCCCTGGTGCAAAGTAGGTCACTAAAATGATCCACTGGTAGAGGACGGGCAGTTCATCCAGGTAGGAGCTAAAGTGCTGTAGGTGAACTAATATTAGGGCTTTATTAAGTCATTCAGCAACCAAGTGTTATTGTCCTACACAGCCTGCTTAAAGTACAGTAAAGCATTTTTTTTAAAAGGATTTTAAAAATCAAATTAGTTTGACATACGACAGTACACACCTACACATACTGGCTGCATTAACAGGTGGATTCTGAATTGTAAATAATCCTGCAATTCATTTTTCACACACAAGCAAATAAAAACAGTCAAAATATCACTCAGACTCATATAGCATCCACCAAGCAAGCTTTTGAGAGAGATTTAAAGTAAAGAGAATTTAAAAGTCACCTACAGTTATAAACAAGACAAGGACACAGACAGGAACAGTCCTTTGATTGACTGTTCCTGACAGGTAGCTTCTGGGATCAAAATGTTGAGCTCTGTAGTCTCCCCACACCAGCTAAAAAGAAGTTATCTGGCTAATTTTAGGGGTTGGGGGTGTGGTTATTTTTTCAACTCTTTTCAAAATTATGTAAAATTCAGGAGCACATCTAGAGAGATATTTTGACTTATTTGCACACGCAACCAGAGCAGGCTCCAGCCACTAATAGTTACAGCACCCAGACAAGATTATATAAATTTTAAGAAGGACTTGAAGCAAAAAAAAAAAAACAAACCAAAAACCAAAAAAAACCAAAAGGTGGATCTGGTAGAGTCTATCAGAGGCAAAAGTATTTTGATATAACACGAGGAGTTGGCAGAGTCAGACAGTCAAATTCAAAACCTTCCTTAGCAGGTCTGGCAGAAGCAGAAGGGAAGGGCTTTTGCAGTTTGTAACGAAGAACTATTACATACACGGGTCTCATCACCTACCCATTCTCCTGTTCTCCCAGGGCACCTACCTTACTGTATGTCACTACCGACAAGTTGTTCGAGTGACTGCTGGGGGAGAGATTTACAGAGTTTTGTGACAGTCCATTCTGATCTTGTTCGATTTGGTCAGGAGCAGGCCCCCATGTGTTTTTGCTGATTGTGCCTAGCTCGGAACCCCCAGGGTCTTTTAGGTTGTTTTCATCTGGTTGCCTGTTCTTCTGTGGAGAGGCGAATGGGTTAAAGTTTCCTTCTACCTTGCGATGCGGCTGCGTGTTGAACTCTGTTTCAAAGGATGACAGCTGCTGTGTTACACCTAGAAGTCCTCCAACTTCCACGCTGAGGATCACCCAGATGACATCTGTGGAGAAAGACAGACATTTGGGTTGTCGCTAGAGGGAGTTTTGGAGGAAGGGGCCAGAAGGAGGAAAAACAACGTAAATTCCATCCTTTACAATAGCAAGAACAAAGACTGATTGTTGAAAATACACATTTATGAAGCAGCAGAAGTACTGGTTAAATACTAATTTAGTGTCCAATTTTTCAAGAAAACCAGGCAAGTTTTATTCCTACTGAACTTACATGAACCAGCTAATAAACAAACTGACGTGACAACTCGATGCTCCATATTTCACATTACCAATAGGATGCACTGAAAAAAAGAAAACCTCAAGTGATTTTATCCAAGGCTACGCAGCAAGACTGAAATGAGAGCCAGGAGATATCACTGCCAGTCTTCTACTCTGATGGCAAAGAAAATGCAATGTTTTTTGTTTAGCCTTGAAAGGTTTGACTGTTCAAATAAGACGACAAAAGGGTGACTTAGAAGGTAATTATAACAACTCACTGCAAAGTATCTCCGTTCCTGTTCCAAAACACTCACAGTAGGTGGATAAGATAACCAGGCTTGGTAGACTATTGCACAAATTCGCAAACTACTGGTTAGAATATGAAACATATTTACTGTTCTTACCTAGTGCATGTCTGTCTCTTGTACGCAGATAAGACTGTTATTTTACTTACCATTTCATTTACACTCCATGCAAACATTATGGCCTATTTACATAAAGATAATTCTTGATATGTAACCAAATTCAGTTTTATTGCCCTTTTTTTCTTTTTTTTTTCACCTCTCCATTAAGTGTGCTCCAGTTTTGTTTTGCAGCGCGGAGAGGGAGAATTAGGAAGAACAGCAGCAATACCTCATCTCACCTCGGCAGCTCTAATAAAAGCACCTCGTGGCACATTGTAATTGCTTCCAGGTTTCCGCAGTCAAGTGTTAACCTACAAGGGGCTCTCTTCCTGCCGCCAGAGGTAGCCTGGGGGAGCAGACAGCAGTTTTTTTGCTGTTGGGTTTTTCCACCGTGGCTTCCCCAGCAGCAGGGACGGACGGAACCTCCCCCGATTTACTAGGGCTGAGCTCATTAGTTGGCGTTTTACGACCCGATTAAAGACCGTGGGATTTTTACCTTCCAAAAATACAACTTGCTCGAGGCCCCCCCAGCACCCTGCCGGGGCTGTAACCCATTTTGAAGCACCATTAAAGCCCCAAAACCGCCCAATTNCCGCTCGCCACGGGGCTACCAAAGCCCTGCCAGCGTGAAAAAACCACCCGGCAACAACCCCGGCCGCTTGCCGGGCCCTCAACACGGCTGTTGGGCTTAGCCACCGGGGGGATAGCGAGCATAAAAGTAGTCAATTATATCACCGGGGAAGGGCATTTTTGACTCAGAGCTCGGTAGCCAAAGGGATATGAATTTGTAGGTCATTTTCTTGCAAAATGTGCAACTTGAGGAAGTTCAGTAAGATCTGAAATTGTCTGTCAGGCTTTCTAAACACACTTTTTGTGATAGGTATCTCAAGCTGGACTGGCCTTTCAACCTGCGCGGGGGAATTTGTGCCCTTTCTTTGAGGACAAGCCACATCCCCCCATCCCCGACGCCACAGAGTCCTCCATTTGCTGACAATTCTGCCAAAACCCCTGTGTTTCTAAGAGTTATTTTTGACTTCCGAGCGCGAACATCTCTCACTCAAACTCATGTACTCGGGATACTCCCAGCTGCTAAAACAGCCACAAAGATGTTCTTGGTATAAAGTTGGCTAAAAATGACTGAAAGGCTCCAAATGAACGAAGATGTTGCCGGCTCAGGCTGAGGTTCCAGGAACAATATCCAAAAAGTTGGTTTTAAACACAGAAAATCAGTTCACAGTGCGTGCACCAAGTTATACTAATAAAACCAGGCCTTAACTAAACTTCTCGGGTGAGGTTTTTGCCACTTCAATAGATTTTTATGCCCGTATGTAGTTCATGATGTTCAGTGCTGGAAAACTGGGAAAGAATCCTGAAGAGGGACTGGGAAGGAGACTCCAGGAGAACTCTGCAAGTCCCTTTGTTTTTTCAGAGCTTTGTGTAATCAGCAATTGGTTCCAGTGTTTAGAAAACAGTCCTGTGCTGACCCAGACAACAAAAGCAGCTCACTTGATCTTTTCTCTATTCTATTTTCTATATTTAGGCCCAGAGCTGGCAGCCTTCTACCTTCACCCCATGATTATTGGGAAGAGCATCTCCAAAGGGCCAGGAGTTTCCATTTTTCCCTGCGGTGGGAATATCAGGAAGAGCCTGAAGTGGTGGCAAAGGGATCACTCACCTCCGTAATAGAGTCCCGTGGCCGTGCACATCCGCCACTGTCCCTGATACATTCCTGCTGTGCTGGGGCTGCACATCTGAACGCTGACGTCCGCGATCTCTTGGGGCTCCAGGGACCTGACCATCACCATGTTGACGTGGCCAAATTGGTCTCCCCCGACATACTTCAGACAAACCCCTGGGGGCCATGCCTCCGTCCCTGGGATTAAAGAGAAGAAAGAATTACTGACAGGGCACCAGGAAAAGCTTTGCGCCCGTTTGTGTAAGAGCGGGTGAAACATGCTTATTAATTAAACACCGTTGTGCAACTGTTGAACAGTCGAAGGAACACCAAGATCCACAGAACACCCAGCACTGGGTGCTGGAGAAGAGTTTTCAGACAAGGCTTAACCGGTCCGTTTAGAGACCAGCAGGACAATTCATATTTTTATTTGAATGATCTCTAGGTCTTCTTTGCACAGGAAAAATCTCAATCACAGCATAACAGCTGCAAAAATAAATAATAACATAACAACACGCATATATTTTTTACCAATGGTAGAGACAACGATGAGGTCCTACATGGGGGTTTCCCCCCCTCTTATTTCTTTCTGCCTCCCTACATGTAGCTCCTGAGCTTTGCGATATCAAAATACCTGTTAATAATACAAAGCACTGGAAACATTTTCTTTCAGCGATTCATTCTTTTTTAAAGCCTCAGGAGGAACTGTGGGTTTGAACTATAATTGAAGAGCTGGTACTATTTTCTAAATGGGTTTATTTCCCTTCTTGCACCAACTCTTCTCTCCGCCTCGTGCAAAGGTGGAAAGAATTGTGAACATATGATTTTTTTTTTTGTGGAGATGAGTGTTTAGACTGCAGAGACTGGGGCTGACGGTGTGACCTGGCAATCTGTAGAGATCCAGAGAACAGTCGCTGCGTGCGAGCGCAGCCTTCTCCGCCAAAGATAACACGTACTGGGGCAGACAGAAAGAGGGCTTCCGACAGTCATGAAAAAAAAATTAAAAAAATCAGTTTAGCAGAATTTTCTTTTGCTTCTCCCCCAATTACGTGACATGACTAAGCCAAGGACTTTAAGAATACCTTCTGCCAGGTTAAGGCTGATGGAAAGAGCTAAGGAAAGGCTGAAGCACCAAGAAGCCTGGAACCACCCTGTGTCTGCTCCGAGATGGGAACGGTGGATGCTGGTCTGACCTCGGGTTACCCCAAAGAGCATCCTTCGCAACAGCTTGCCTGCTAATTTAATCCCTGTGGATACTCCAGCAAAGACATGGCAGGGACAGGTTTTCTAGTCAAGTCCTGATTTGTGGAACTCACAATCTTGGAGGGAAAGCACGAGGCGGACAAATGAAGTGGGATATTTGGAGCGGGGGACTGGAAATGCTGCTGAGATAGGGAGGTGTCTGGAAGAGGAGCAGAGTCTGCGCTGACCTCGGACTATGGCGCGTGGGAGTTGAGTGTGAAGTCTCATCTGAAAAGGTTGGCAGCCCAGCAACATGGTTCATTTTAAATAATTTATGTGATTTTTATCGGTTTTAATGGCTTTAGGCTTGCAAGGTGCCCAGAATGCTGCAACTGATAAGCCCCATAAAATGAAATGATGATTATGTCATTCTATTTCAGTACACTCATCTCTCAGGAGATGATAAATTGTAGTAACTGTCCTGCAGAGCCAGCAGCAGCTGGGGGGAGAGTGGGAAGAGGAAATAAGTCTGTTAAATCCTGCTGCTCTTTCAGCAATGGTTCTACTATACAAACTGGTCTTTTGGCAGAGAAGCCGAGCACCATCCTGGAAGATATCAGAAAAGGGCACTGGTTTTTAATAACATATATGAAAACCCAACTGAACCCAGCTTACTGCTCGCACGCTTAAAACTGACAATCTCTCAGAGCTCTGCTTGTCATACTTGTCAGACACTAAATGCTTCGGTGACACATGCCTCGGGTATTTCGTGTTCTAGAACTGAAGTCATTTAATCAAGGGTTCCTGTAGAGCTGTTAAAACCCTTGGCTTTGCTTCAGTTATCTACCTAACAGGCAGATATTATCTGGAAACACTATAGTCCTTTGATATTATACCTTAATTAAACTATAAAATGGTTTTAAAGTGCTACGGCCCTCCTTAAACTGCAGTCATAACACAGGATGTGAAGTTGCATTTAACTAAAACATGCCTCAACAGCATGGTTTTAACAAGCTCTGGCCTCCAGCACCACTCTTCGAGCACAGATGTACGTTTTTAAGCAGCCAGGCTTTAACCCACACAGAAGCCAGAACAAACGTTGGCCTTGCCAGGAACTCCTAAGTCAAGATAAACTCCCTTTCCTCATTTTAGAAGACCCACGGATTTCAGAAGGTCAAACATTCTAAGAACAATGAGACACTGCTTGAACGAGGATGTTAAATTAAGGCTGAATTTGCATGCAGGAAAGAGGACATCAGAGGAACAAGGAGTCTGAAAGGAGCAAGACAGGGGTGTAGTCATAACACACACAAATTAAGGTACTAATAGTGGAGAAACAAGATCTGTCAAAACTTACTACATTTGTAATACTTGTATTTGAGACAGTTATAAAAAAATTGCCAGTCAATTTTCCACATTCCTGGAGTTTAAGTAAGCCATGCACGTCACCTTTCCATTGTACTAATTCAAACAAATAGAGGCAGAAAAAGTAAACTGAAATAATTAGCCCATTCTCTAGACTATAGCCTTTTTAAATTAGAGTTCTTAAATACACACAGAGCCTCTTCTCACTTCTCATATCCTGATGAAATACTCTTAGTATGGTTTTAGCCCCTGTTATACTTCGATATTCAGCACAAATCTGTACGGCACTCCAGCACTGCTGTTATCTACAAGCAGAAATACTAACACAGCCGAACTTTACTCACAATGATTCATGATATTATACCTTGTTGTTGCTATCGTTCTGCTTCACAAAAGTGCAGCAGGTCAATTAAATTCAGACACACAGCTTAAACATTCATGCAACGTCCTGTCATCACAACACCTGAAGACAAGGTATTCTGCTTTGCATCCATGGATCTCATTTTTCTTTCTGACTCCATCCCAACAGATCAAACACTGAGAATGTATTTTGCCCAGTCTCACTTCCTGGATTCCAGTCACTGTTTTGACTTATTTCATACTGGAATGTGGTCTATCCAGCCTTTCATCCTCTCAAAGCATGAGAATGCAATTCTGTCAGAAGTGTATTAAAAAGCAAAGGGGACTTGCCACGTTACCCCTGCTCAGGTACCTCTTCTCAGGGTCAGGTCCTTGCATCACTGCCTCCCCAGAGAACAGAGAGGACTAGAGAGAGCCAAATGACCAAATGACAGGGACAGGTAGGCAAATGGTGTGATGAAAGACTGGTCATGAGGTAAAAGGCATCTATTGACTTAAAAACTTATTGCGCTTGTTTGCATCAAGTGATCATAAACACAACGAGCTAAGGATTCTAAATCTACTTTCAGATCTAACTACCTCCATTAAAAAAAAAAAAAGACCACAACAAAAAAAGCAAACTTGTAGTTTAATTTCTTTTATCTAGAAGTTTCCTAGAGATTTTGTTTGTGCGGTGGCACGAGAAACAAGACTGGTGAACTGAGCTGCCTGTCTCGCCACAACCTGTTTGTGCCAATGTTAAGAAGGGGAACGCGCAAAGGTTGGCAGGTCACCTCCTCCAGTAACAGGGTGGCTCCAGTCCAAGCAAAGTGCACATGAACCTCCTCCTCACGCCAGCTTCTCTCCCAGTAGCTCAGCCACCCTGTCACATAATATACAGGGTTTTCTACACACCAAAAGCCTTACCTGTGTTTTGTATCCTCCATGTTTTTGTAAACTGGGTATCAGGAGGGATGGACTCTCCTTCGCCTATGGTGACATCTTCAACAAAGGACATGGAGGGTACATTGATATTTGGACTCTCAAAATCATAGTAGGCTCCAATGGCGGCTTGTAGATTCCTGGAAAGCAAAATAAAAGCAGATTACAACCTGAAGTACAGGTGGGTCAGGTCCTCTTCACAGGTTTACATATTTCATCCTAAACAGTTAAGCAAAAAATATTATCCAGACTGTATTGGCTCTGCTGATCATGTTTTTTTAAAAGCTTTTATCTCTATCACACATGGATTCTCCCAAGATTACAGAGCTCAAAATGCAGCATTTTACTTGCCAGGGACACTATTTCAGACCACTTCTCTACTCTGCTGCTTATTTTCACTAAAAACCTTGGAACTTACAAGTCTTAGCAACCTCTACCCCATTAGCCCTTTGTGAAGTTTGCCCAAAAGTTCAGGAGATACTGAGGGAAGCGCTGTCGCAGCAGCATGGAACAACAGGGCAGTTTCTCTAGACCAGCCTCATTTCCTGAGCTCATTTCAGAAGGACTCAATCTTTCCATTTTATTTTGGCAGAAAAGGTCCAAAAGGAGCACAAGATGAACAAAACACAAGGAATGCTCTTATGATAGCTCTCAGGGCCGAAGGGCATCAGTAGCTGTGGTTAATAACTCAAGCCTTGCTGTGTTTGAAACACATGGTCATGTATGAGCCATGAGTACTCTTAATTAATTTATTAATCATTAAAGTGCTGTCTCAGCTCTGGATACTCATAACTCAAAGGAACTTAGAAACCATCTGAGTCAAAAGTTCTTACTGAATAAAGACAAATGAGACAGTGGAAGTCTGTGATATATTAAGGACATTCAGAAAGTCATAAACGCTATTGATTCCCGAGTCGTGGTGTAGCTGAGACTCGTATGATAATTAATTTGAGAACAGGAAGAGGATTCATGAGTCTTAGCTGCCGTTCCACGATATACTATTAAGTTATTATGTAAGTGTTTGGCAAGTCATGTAATTCCTCTGTTTACGCATGTCTGAGAGGTTATGGCCCTAATTTACATGTTGTGAGTAGGTGCTGCAAGAATGGAGATGAGTAAGATCTCACCAAATGCAATGGGCATAACTGCTTTTTAATCATGAGTACGAAAAAATCTGTGTTGCTTTTTTGAACAGGATAGAAAAAAAACCAAAACCAACAAAACACCCCAAACCTTCAAGAACTGGGAAGCACCACCTAAAATGAAGCCATGCAGAAGGCTCATCAGAAGCTGCGCTCCACGGGTGCAGTGATATATGGAGGGTTTGTATTGTGTAGTGGAGTGTCATGTGTCTAAACCAACGCCAGAAAGCCAAGGTGAAAACAAGAGAGACATTTGCAGCGTGACCCTGAGAAAGAGCAAACATAGGGATTTTTGGACTGCTTGCCAGCTGGAAAGAGGCTCGAAACAGTGAGCAAAGAAACTGCCTCCTGTTCCAGTCCTACAGCGTTGAAGGGGAAAAAAAATTAAAAATCAGGCATTCTGGATAAAATCAGGACTGCATGGGAGAAGCATCACTGCTTTCTCCTCACAAAAAACATAAAGGACCCAAAACGTAGCAGCTAATAGCACTGGAGCTTGGGTCAAAGGGGGTAACTGCAGTTATTAGGCTGATCTGTGAGCCTCCCGCGATGGAGAGGACCTAAACAACAGATGTATCAGTTTGGTAATCCATCACCACTGACAGAAGATAATCACCGCAGGAGTTACCGACATCCTGCTAAGTCTCCCAGAGCAGGGCCAAGGCGGGAGGAGGCACCAGAGGAATGTCGGCCACAAGGATCGATCGGCAAATTCAGCAAAATGAGGTTTACAGCAAGACCTTTCGCCATCGACATGGGACGGACTTTGATACAGAGAAGAGACGGCCACGGTGTAAGACCTCCACGTTTAGAACAATGAATTTCAGACCAGAAGCCATTATTCAGCTCGGGGCATATTCCACTTAGGAGTGTCAGGGCTATATTTAATACAGCCAGCTCAGTCGAATGCTAGAGGAAGGGTGCATGTCACATTAGCCAATAAACAGAGACAAATGCTGGGCTTTACGTCACCAACCGCCTGTTGCTTATACACTGCACAAGATTTACATAACTCCCAACAGGGCCGTGCCAAGAGACTCCTGTTCGCCCAACCAGCTAAAACCCTGTCATCTAGAGTTTGGTTTTCACTAGGATTTCTTCCTGTATTACAGCGGTCCAAGGCAAAAGGGATTCCGAGAGCTACAAAAGGCAGCAAGGCAGCCCTTTCTCTTCCTAATCCACTACTACATAAACACATTTTCAGACATACCGCAACATTTTGTGAGTTACGATTCTGGAATCAGTAGCAATGACGTTTTATTGACACTGAGAGGAAAAAAAAATTAAAAAATTTCTAAGGGGAAGATTTCTACTGTAATTCTCTGTAAGGCAGCCCGCACTGTTGTTTTTTTGTTTGCTGGGCTGTATATACAGCTTCAAAAGGTAGTGGGCTATTTGTGCACACAGGCCCTCTGCCAGCTCCCCTCCCCTCCCTGTGTCAGATTTCATTGCTTGCTTCGCTATTGGGAAACAGCTCCAGTCCTCCGCAGCCTTTAGTTAAATACTAACTAAAGAAGAACACATGCTGGGGAAAAAAAACCACCACACAACAAAAAAACCCCAACACAAACAAAACCTCCAGATTTGCCACCCTTTTGTGATCAGATGTTTGCAAACCAACCTTTCTCCCCTCCCTGTTTTGACCAATGCGCAGAGGGTTTTGTTCGGACACAACCCTTTTGCATGCTTGGACACACCTTGGCCTTCCCACTAGAGAGTTAAAACAGAAGTTTCCAGAAACTAAAGAGAAATTGAAAGTGGCAAGAGCCAAAGTCAGGATGACAAAGCAAATCTGACTGAAGCTGGAGTTCTTTGACACAGACAACCCCAAGAGATAGCCACTGAGAGGCCGTACGGCACCGCTCTGCTGCGAGAGATACCCACAGCGCTCAGGCTTCAGTCATCTCCTCCGCTTGCACGACCAGGAACCCACCCCTTCCAAGGGACAGAGCTCCCCATCCCTCCCCACCCCCAAAAAAACCCCAAGCATCAGCTCGAATGCAGTGCTTTGCTTGGGGAAAATGGGTGCCATTTGCGGAGGCAAACTATTTGGAACCTGATTATTTGCAGGTTATTGAGATTAATTAGAACACCCTGATGCTCTGCCTTTCTACCATAGGCACAACAGTAGTGGACTTCACCAGCAAATGCATTTTATGAAAGATGGCTTTAAGGTCAAACACACTCAAAGCATGAAATTTGTGTTTATATATATATATATATATACACACACACACAACACTTGTTTATTTTTTCCAGGTCTCTGCCCTTGTGCCACAGTTTAATTGCACAGCACCAACTGCAGATACTTAGGGACAGGAACCAAGAGTTAGACCCCTGAAAGGCAGGGGTTATCATCTAAAGGCTCCTACTTGCACATCCATGGCTGCTCTATTTTACTCCTCCGAGGTGTGACTCGCACCACATACCCCTTTGCTCTCTGTCATGTGAGATAAATGACTATTATAAACCAAACAACTCTGAAACGAAGATGAGTGTGTGAAATCCAGCCAGTGTCATTTACATGACTGATCTTGCCTAATTACAGGGATGGCCGTACATCTCTTTCTTAACATAGCCCTTCAGGTGTCAGGCCCTCCTTACCTTTCCTAAATTAAGCAATTTTTC
Source organism: Arenaria interpres (assembly GCA_013399435.1). Taxonomy (NCBI): domain Eukaryota; kingdom Metazoa; phylum Chordata; class Aves; order Charadriiformes; family Scolopacidae; genus Arenaria; species Arenaria interpres. The sequence goes on along the minus strand of VXAK01001790.1, from coordinate 11,039 downwards.
CATTTTTAGAGCAGCCCTGGACCGCAACAGTTCGTAGCTCTGCCACGCTTACAAAGCGGGTCTGACAGGATTCAGCCTCAAACTCCTAAAAAAGCCTGCAATCAGAAGTCACCCCAGAACCAGGTGACCCTACTGAAAAATCAACACAGTGCTTAATTTTAGCCCTAAGAGGAAGACTCTGGAAAGAGAGAGGGGAGAAGGCAGCAAATAAAGGTTATAGCTCCGTATTATCAACCAAATCCATTCTAACCATGGGTATCCCACTCCTTCCTCTCCAAGGGCATCCCATGACTCTTACATGTCAAGTGCTTTTCCAACAAAATACTACCCACAGAACTAGAGAAAGTGCCGCTTTTCAAATCAATTCTTGTGCTCTGCTGCTTTGTTTCAAGCCTCAGGAGCTAAATTACAATAGTGAAGTTAAAACCTTCTCTGCTAATAGCTCTGGAGATGTCCCTTAACAACTCTTAAGTGTTTGCAAAGAGATGGTTTATCTTGAGCCATTCTTTCCCTTCCTTGTTTTTTTCCAGACAGCCTTTTGTTATGTTAAACCAATATATTTAGACAGTAATTACTCCCAATTAACTAGGTCACCAAGCAGTGTTCAAAAATAAAGGAAACTCTTCCAAATCAATTCACAAACCAGAGGCCTTCTTATACAACCTCACTGGTGTGCAAACAAAAAGCAATATACGGGTAATTGAAAATATTTTTTTATTAGTAATTGAATCAGATTCTTTTTTTAGGAGAATGAAGGAAGCAGAACACTGAGGCTTACTCACTGCTGCCTTATGCAAAGCAGGGCACGGGCACAATACCTAATCCTTCTGTTACCAATAAAACATGATTCTTTCAACACAGAGAAGTTAAGCATCTTGGAAGGAAAGCAATACATAACACAGGAGACAAGGGAGATTAGAGTCCTGGCACACAGATATCCTCAGAACAGGTAGAGGGAAAGCAAACTGGAGGAATCCAGCAGCTGTAACCCTCCCACACATCTCTCCCACCAACCATCACGCACGCCTGACACAGGGAACGGGATTTTGGGTTTGTTTTCAATCCAGCAGCTTAAAGATCTGAACTCTAAAAAACCTCTTATGATGTGCAGGTTGTCTAATGTATGCGGTGACACATAAGAATTCCACTCCAAAATAATATTTACAGTAGAAAGCAACAGCTTCAAAATTTTAACTATAAATATGTTATAGAAATCTGTAAGTTTTCATTATTGTTAAGATCTGTGATGAAAGATCCAAAGAAAGATTATTATTTTTTTAAAAAGAAAAATTTTTGAGCTGTAAAAATCCAAATTAAACCAAAGCTTAAGCTCAAAATCCAGCACGCGATTTTTGCTTTTTCTAGCTCCTACCCCTTCCTACAGCCACACCATTATCACCAGCTAACGGGTCAAAGTTTCCAGTGATCCCATTCTCACGTGCTGTAGAAAAAGTAAATGCTAGACTTCCCAGTGCAATACCCGGTTAGCTTTCAATTTAGAATTTAACGCAGGATGTAGCCCTTAGATTATAGGCAGAGAGTAAGTAGAGGGACATTTATTAAGTCAAGTAAAAAGCGCTTTGACAAATGGACTCAGTCACTTCATTGTGCAGAGCGACTGTAATAAAGTGAATGCCAAGTTACATTTCTTTCCTGTGGAGGCAGAGAAAAGCCAAGCAAGTGCCCAAGCTGCAATGTATGTTCATGTACGTCCTCAGCACACACACGGCCCAGTATTTTGTCATGAGAAAAGCAACACGGGTGTTACTCACCTGGAAACATGCGATGCAAAAACTGAGCAGCAATACAGAAGAACAATACAGTCTCAAGAACATAATATGTTCTGTAGAACACCTTGTACTCTTCCCGTAACTGAATTCTCAACCTTTGCAGACCTTTATCTCATTCTCCAAATGCAATACGTAACCAAGCACCATAATGCCCCATAAGGTGTCTATTGTTAAAACCAGAAAGAAATGAACGAAATAAATAGTGCAGCAGATGGATAATTTCTCACTCCTAAATAATGGAACATCTCTACATGATACAGGTGGGAGAGACTAAAAATGTGTATGGAGGACATCCAAATGAGGCAATCCTAAAACCATTCGTTTTGTCTCTTAGTCTTTAATATCTGAGGAGTATCTCAGTTCTGATGAGAAGGACCTGGGGGATCCTGGTAGATAGTAAATTATCCATGAGCCAGCAGTGTGTCCTTGTTGCCAAGGGGGCCAATGGGATCCTGGTCTGTGTGGGGAAGAGTGTGACCAGTAGGTGGAGGGAGGTCATTGTCCCCCTCTACTCTGCACTGGAGAGGCCCCATGTGGAGCACAGTGTCCAGTTCTGGGCTCCCCAGTTCAAGAAAGACAGGGAACTACTGGAGAGGGTACAGGAGAGGACCACAAGATGATTAGGGGCCTAGAACATCTCCCTTGTGAGGCAAGGCTGAGGGACGTGAGTCTTTTTAGCCTAGAGAAGAGAAGGCTGAGGGGGGACCTTATTAATGCTTATGAGTATCTAAAGAGTAGACTGAAGGAGGATGGAGCCGGACTCTTTTCAGTGGTTCCCAGTGACAGAATGAGGGGCAACGGGCACAAGCTGGAACATGGGAAGTTCCACTCCAATCTGAGGAAGAACTTCTTTGGGGTGAGGGTGGCAGAGCCCTGGAACAGGCTGCCCAGGGAGGGTGTGGAGTCCCCTTCTCTGGAGATCTTCAAGACCCACCTGGATGCTCCTGAGTGATGTGCTCTGGGCAGCCCTGCTTTGGCCGGGGAGTTGGACTGGATGATCTCTAGAGCTCCCCTCCAACTCTGACAATTCTATGATCTTATTTGGATTTTATTTACCCCAGCTATTGGGGAACTGGATTGATAACACCATGGGCTGGGACATCTCAAAGAGCTCTTCTACTGCTCCTCAAGTAGGAGATGCTTCACTCAAAGCCTTAGAGAAAGCTGAAGGGGGTGAGGGGAAGAGACACACTCATTACGCCACAGGGAAGCACTTTTACCTGGAGTTTTCAATTCAAACGTTTTCAATAGAGATGACACGTGGCAATTAAGTGGAAAGTCTCAAGATGTTTTGAAGGACTGGAATTTTAATCAGCGAACAGCTTTCATTAGACATCGTTTCAGAAAGCAAAATGTGTGTATCGGTTATCTTCATTCTCGACCTCTCTTACACTAAACCATGAGGCTGGGAAATCACCTTAGATGATCTAAAAGGACCACGGAGGGAAGTTGAGAGCTTTAAGCTGAACTTACACAGCTGAAGGAGGGGGAAAGAGCTGGCTAATTCAAAGCTTATGTATTTTCTCACATGAAGCCACAGAAAAACATTTCATTGTCTTTGCTGAAAACAGCCAGTTCCAAACATAAGCGGGACGTTCCAGGAAGACGACAGAAACCTGTGGTGACTGGAAGCAAAACTCCACTCTCCACTGGGGCAGCACAAGAAGAGAAACCGAGAGGCCACAGAAGAGGCACGACCATGCTCAGCACACCCCAAACCACCAGAGGAAATCACTTTCCTTTAACGGACTTCTACATACGTACAAACACACCCTCCGGCAGTTTAACCGTTACAGTGGGACCCTGGCCGAGCACCATACCTTGCCAAGGAGCAGCAAGGGGTCTCGGTGACAGAATCGATGCTACGATGGTGCTATAAGCTCAAATCCTCCCGGCCGTCCCCAGCAGCTGAGCCCTCCTAAAGCAGGTGGTTGGGAGCTCTTAGTGCGGGGTAAAGTATTTTGAGAATGTCACAGCAGGAGCTGCTCTCTACTCGCTGCCACTGAGCACAGGCAACAGCTCTTCCCAGTGGAAAGTCATCAAGAGCCGCCACTACGCAAAAGGTTCTGTAACTGCTAATTCCCCAGTATAAACTATGTCACCAATCTATAATTGTCTGCCTTAAGGTAAAGGGGAGGGGGATTAAGCTCCAGAAACTGTCTGAGAACAAGTTCAGGCATGTAAGACAGTCCAGCTGGCCTAAAATTATATTGTACCCGATTCCTTCTGCTGCAGTTGTCTGCTTACATTTCCATTTCACAGGCACCCAATTTTTAAATGTTTTGTAACTCAGAGCATAGCACAATTATAGTATGTTCCACAGTTAAAAAAGATAATATATTTAAATGTAGATTTCATTCAAAACAATCAGGTCAAATATTTATTCTGGAGAACAGGTGTGTGTTTGTTTTTTTAATGCACTAAATAAGAACTCTCCAAGAAAATATTTTCCAATTGTTTAATTCCATAATTTTGCTATGTTTAGTAGCATCAGGGGACAGCTGTGGACACCAGAGATGCAACAGCCTACAGTAGTTGACGCGTACTAAGACAACATCCACTATGCTTTACGTTAGCCACAAGAGATTAAAGAGTTTAAAAACCATTTTGTGCTCCCCAGCCATGGGGTACGAGCGACCCCATAGACCCACAGCCCGGAGACCACCTGGCCGGCCCAGTTCGGCAACAGTTCACCGAGAACTACTGGACCCATTTCTATGGTGTCCCTTCTGCCTGTAAGGACAGCAGTTCACCAAATGTTTTAGAGTAAGAATGCCATCAAGTTTAAATCCTCGTCTTCCCTTTCCCCTACTACTTAACTTTATCAAAGCCCAAATAATCTTTTAAACCAAGGGCTTCGCACCCTCTCACCAGATTCAGTTCAAGTGGTCACTACCTACAAATATCAATCTGACTTAGAGCCACATTAAGCCCTAGATCACTTAAAACACTTCCTATAGAGACACATAAAGAACACAAGACTGTTTTGTTTATATCACCTGATATCGGAAGAAGGGAAAAAAAGTAGTATGACATCCCCCCCCCCGCCAGCCACTATCACTTTCCTCCCAGATGCCTGGATGAGCACTGAACTAACCCAAAGAGGTTTTCAGGGGAGGAGAAGGATTGACTCAGAGATCAGGTCTTGGGTTTCCTGCCTCTTCCATGACACAAAGATTCCCCCCACTGCCTCCCCAGAAGGAGAGGAGTATCAAAACCCCACAGAGCAGTGGGGAAGTTTTCCTCAGATTTCTCTGAATGTGAATTAGCAAAAGGGAAGCCACAGGAGTCCCCACGGACCGAGACGAAGCGCAGACAAACCATAGATAGCAGGGATCTCAAACTCTTCTAAGGTGAAGGACACACACCACAACTCCTCACTCACAACAGCACAATAATCCTCGTAGCAAATCCAGCAATGCCAACGTGAACATGGAAGCAAGGTTTATATTCGTTGGTTCCAGAAAAGAGAAATTACTACCTTTTTTTTTTAATCCCTTTGACTCCTCACTTGTGGAGAAAGAGAGGAAGCTTGGTAAATGGAGCAAGACAGAACATCTATTGAAAAATCAGATTGAGTTCTCTGATAGCAGTTGATTAGTTCACTGGACATCAACAAAAATGTTGCCTTCAAACAGCTGTGGAAACCAAATTAGTTTGTTCACGCTTCAGTCAGGATATCCAAATAAAAAGTAGGGAAGAGATCTTGATACTAGACCAGACAAGAATAGCCCCCCCTCCCCCCCATGTACAAAAATATAAATCTAACACCACATTAGGTCTCTGATCAGAAATATTTAATCAGTAATAGGAAAGATGCATAGTCGCATCTAAAGAGTGATATAAAACTAGTGTTTTGATTTAAGATCTCAGTTAAGTTCTTGAGGGGTTGCCAGTGTTTAAGTAAGGGTTGGAATAAAAATGCAGGTATTTTAATGGCAGCAGTTATTTGTAGCGACCTCCTCTACCAGACCAATCAGATAGAGCCATACTGTAATCAATAAAAACGGCTTTTTTATAACCACACAGTCAAAGGTTTCACAGTGCAGCTGAAGTCCCACATTCCACCTCAATATTCACACCCTCACAGGTAATGCCTAAAAACCTTACGGCTGCACATTCTGACTTTCCATGTCCTTGTACTTGCCCTCTAGATCTGCTTTTGCCATAGATCTTTGAAACATAACACACAATTATTTGAAGACCGGAAAAAATACTGTACAATAGGATGACTGGGTGAACTGGGCCAGCAAACCTTTAACTACATTGAGCCCTGGACAGCGAGGACATTGGGATGAAGAGCTGCCCACGCACCAGCTCCGTCCTTTGGCCAACACACGGTACCTGCCTGTGGCTGAGCTGAGAAGGAGCATTTCTAACCCAAGATTTTGCTGGCGAGCTTCTTTTGAAAAGCAACGAAAAAAATCTGTTAACGGAGGACATGTGCATGCCTTGTTTTGGTTTTTTTTATGGCAGTTCTGCAAGCATCTACAAGATTAAAAATCAAGAGCACGAGTGCTGGCATTACCCACTGTGGGAAGCCAATCACATGGGAGTGAATCCTGCTGGTCCGAGTCCGTTATGTTAAACTCTGTATGTCCTGTCCTACCTAAATATCCTTTCAGTATTTCTCTGAACAGCACCTATACTCCAGCATTAATATCAAGTGTAAGTAGATACGCTTTTATCCACAGATCTGAGTTTTACTTGAAGTAGCATCCTATCGTCTTTGCTAGAAAACAAAAATTAAACACCTATACAAAGTCAGAGTGAAAGCAATTTTAAAAAACTCCTGTTAGCTAAAACATGTATTTAGACTCCCAATCAAGTACATCCACTTCTGGGCAATACAGGTGGTTCATATGGTATGAAGAATTTAAACATCTTGCACACAGGGATAAAAGCATGCATGTGCACAGCAGTTTCAATTTTGCTAAAAGGCAATATTCTCTCTGTTCTCAGAGACCAATAAAACCCTTGCACAAAAGTGTTAAGGTACATTTTCTTTCCTATGCTTGAAAATTTTGTATTTCTGATGTAAGAATTCCTATCACCACATGCTAATCCCTACCTCACCCTGGGTGCCCCCCACGCACATACAGAAATTGCCCATACAATATAAAAAGAGCTTTTACAGCAGATTTCTGTAGTATTTTCAGAGATGAAATGATAAATATTTTCATGCCAAATGTCATCTTTAGAATAAAACGATGATACAGCTACAAATTCTTCTAAGCATATGACAAAAATCGAGAACCTCCAGAAAAAAAACACCTTACAAAAAATGACCTTAAAAAGACCTTTCTCCACCAGAAAGCTAGATCAAAAAAGTCTAGGGTTTGCAACAATAAAACTTTTTTCCCACACACACAATGGAAACCATCAGTATCTGACACATTTCAATTAAATATCACACCTACTAGACTAATAAAAATTCAGCTTTCTAAACAAAAGCTAAAAAGAGAATGTAAAGAAATATTACATGTAAATTACTGAAATATACATGCAGTAAAGTAAGTCTTCCAAATTAGGAATCTCTTCACAGTGAACTGCGTTGAAATAGGGATTTGAAATCCAGCACCACTGGCTACTTCAAATCAAATTAATCCACTTTCTCACAGAATTAACGAAGGTCCAAGCCTTACACTGCAGCCTCTCACCCTCAGAGTCGGTTACCCTCCAATTAAAAAAAATAATTCCTCTTCCTTGTCACAAGACAATCTCCATACCAACTTTAGAGGAATCTAACGGCTTTTTATGAAATAGGCCTTAACTAGTGTTAATAAAAAATAAAATGCATGTTCTGTGCAAGGTTCCCTTTGCTCTTAACTGACCCATATTGCTGAAGAGAGGTCAGGGCCAGGATGACACTTAGGAATTTTTGTTTTGTCAGCATTTTCAGGAAGCCCAGTCCCCCCCAGTACCATCTTCCCAGAGATCTGCAACCATTCCCGTGTCGGGCAGACTGCGAGGAGGAATTTTGGTGCACATTCATTCAGCATCAACTCTTTGACCCAAAGAATCCCTCTTCTTAAAACACTAGCACAAAGGGTTTTCAAAAGGAGTTTCTTATGCAGGTAGACATAGACTTACTGAGTCCAGACAAGTTCAGACACGTTCCTGGCCGTACTATCGTGTAACACCAAAGAGCTGCAGACACCTGGAAGTTCACTTTACCACAAAAATCACTCCTAACAGCCCCCTCCCTCCAACCTTCGGTGCTGGATGTGCTTGGGTCCGCAGCAGCCGGGTTTCTGCCTTGCATAACATCTGGCAGAGGCGGGGGGAGGGAGCAGGAGAGTTAATCGTGCCATTTAATGGAGGGTGGATTTTCATCCCAGATGCAATGGCAGCAAAATGCCCTCCCCAGCTACGCTGCTGCCTGCGTTTTCCTCCCGAGGAAGAAACAGCGGCAGTGCCAAAAAACGTCTTTTGGAGAAGTTCGCTTTTGGTTGTAGGCCAAAAAGCCAAAGCTCAACCTCTTGCTCTAAAGCCTCACAACTTCTAATGAAAAATAAATAAATATACACTAGAGAGGGACAATGCGTGCTGCCTTTAAAGCACGTGCAGCCAGGACTCTCAGAGAGGGCAAAGGCGGGTTTTATGTAGCAGAAAGCTAAGAAGTTGGAACAGCCCCCAAACAGAATTCAACATGTAATTAAAAAGAGGCAAAACTCTAAGAAAGTGTTTAATAAATAACAGGGGAAAAGACAACTCACCGTAGTGTTTAACCTGTATTTCTTGATGATCAAGGAACAGTCTCACAAACGTAGGATGCATGTGTTCTACCTGGAGCATTTTTGCAATATTGTTAATAAAAGCAGCTGCCAGTTTCTTTGTGCTGCCCCAACTCTGCCAGAACTTCGAAAGCACATTGAGCAATGCCAGGCAAACTGGAGCAGTGGACACTTTTAAAGGCTACTTACAAGTATCTATATTGCTCCATGATCAACCACTCATTTTTTTCCCCCAAATTGGCTGAACGCGCTCTTTTACAATAATTCCTCTATTCCAGCAGAACTGAAAATCCACTTTAAATATGTTAAATAGAATTACTAACAATATTATTGCAAATATTCTTTCAAAATATATTACAGCTCAGATTACTTACCACACAATATGCAAAAGGCACACAACAGGGAAGTAAGTTCAGGACTGGAGACTACATAATTATTGCCAAAGAGCAGCTTGCCATGTGAAAAAAGTTCTAGGGAAAGTTATTTATGTCTTTCTTAATTAACCCGTACAGGGACAGTGCTAAAAAGAACTCAGCCAACAAAGTAAGTGCCCTTCTCTCCCCCCTGCTGTGAGCTCCCGCACTATTTCCTGCAGAAGAGCATTAGTCGTGATGCAGAAATAGAGTGAAGGGGAGAGAAAAGTGCCGAACCTTTAACAAAGGTGACTTGAGAGTCTCATCCAGACAAATTATTTGCAGGACAGACCGGTGAAAGAAGATTCTGTCCTTAATTCTAGGCCACAAACCTACTATGCCAGTGCCTAATATCACCTGGGGCAGCATGGATTACGCAGGGGCCCACGATGCGACAAAGAAAAGGTGTTTCCAGAAGAGGAAAATGTGCCTTCATTGCAGGTTTGTGTATCAACTGAGGGGAGGGTTAGGACATTCAGGCCGATAACCCAAAGGCCATGCTAAGAAGACGGTGGGAGCTGGAGGATGGGACAGAAACACAGCAGCAGAACTGTAAACTGCACAAAACCAGGCACAACAAACGATAGTGCGGGTCAGGAAAGCAGCGCCCTGGCAAGAACACACGAGAAAAAACGAGCAGCACCTGCCAGCACCCAACCCCGCTCCCTCTGCTGAAAGGTTAAACTCTCCCAGGCTTCAAGCCCACTCCAAGAGCAACCACACTCCAGCCTGCACTAATTGTCACACACTCCCGAACACATTACACCAGCTTCACAGATTTCCTTATTGCACACCCCCGTCCAGCTACAAGGCTTATCAGCCAATATGCCAACAAAAAATATTGAAAACTTATGTCTCCTGAACCAAACAAGCCACTGAAGTTGTGAAATCAAAGCTATTTTCTTCACCTGCAATTAAAAAACTTTTTTAAAAAAGCCATCAGTTATAAGACTGTATTTGAGATATCATTAGTTCAAAAAAAAATACTCCTGAAAAAGAAAGAGCTCACCAACACAAACCAGGAATACTGTGGTTATACATAGTATCCTCACAAGTAACTTCTGGGTTCAGCTCTGCTCAGCTTTCTGCTCTCCCAAGGAACATCCCAGAAAAAAAAACCCACAGTATTGTGCTGCAGCCTTAATAGCTTTATTCACATTATCAACACCTGAATAAAGTGGGAAAGCATCTTCTGCTGCGAAGCACTTCCCAAAGCAAACTCCTGAGCTCCTCCAGAGAGACCTTCTTTCGCATTGTATCAGCTTACAAAGCACATGGTATTATTTGCTATTCCCTTACTCCCTCTGCAGATGCAGATTTGCCAATATAATTCAATATAGAGCTGCAGGAGGAGGGAAAGGTGAAAGGAAAAAGGTGGCAAAGTTGCCTTTTTACTGTTTATTAGTTCAGCAATTCCATGCGAGTTTTTTCCCCAACTGTTGATATCAAGACCTTCACTTGGATTTCAAGTTTCAAACCAGTTTTCTGGATTTGATGTTATACCACTAAGAAAAGAACAGTAGCTGAAACTTCACTAAGTAATCTCTGTTAACAACATCTGAAACAGAAAACACTGTCCCACATCCATCACAGTGAAAAGACACAAACCCACCAAGAGGGTGGTATTTTGGTTCATGCCCTGCACAACAGCAAAGCTGTTAGAGATGGTTTAAAAAGATGCAAGTGGTAACAACGAGCCCAACCCCACAATTCAGCAGCAACTTCACAACATTCTATCGCAGTCGCTGGGCCCGCTGCACTGCTAATGCTCCTGCTTTCTCTTTTTCACCATTATATTGCGTATTTCCCATGTTTTTCTTGAGCTGCAGCTCCCCTGATAACCTGTACCTGTTTTTTTTTTCCTAGGGCAGTGACAGAAAGCCTTTATAAAGCCACAATATACACGGAAAGCCAGAGTATTTAGAGAGACCCCTTGTTTGCAAGCAGATGCTAAGTTTTTACCAAACACCTAGGCAACTTTCACAGGGTGGCTTTAACACTCCCACACAGCCTTTCCACCGCACTTTTCCCTCCTTCTGAACCCCACTTTAGGGTGCAGGGCACCACAATCCACCCCTGAATCCAGCTCATCCCCCCCC